>VXAU01001565.1:225522-255422 GCA_013399695.1 Formicarius rufipectus | reverse complement strand
AAAACCCTTTGGGGTTTTTGGGGGGGGGGGGGGGGGGGAACCCCAGTGATGACCAGAAGGTAAAAAAGAAGCAGGCTGAGGTCATCAGTGCCTTGAGGTTCTGGCTCACTGCCACAACAGTGGCCTCTGGGGAGGGTGAGGAGTCAAACAGCAGAGCTACACTTTGATCTGTACCAAGAGGAGCTGCTAAAAACACGCCCTTGACCACCCTGACATTGTGGCTGAGAATGCTGCTCCCACGTGTGACCCCACCTGTTCTCCAGAGCGTTGGTGAGCGAGGCGACGATGTTCTGCTCGATGAAGAAGAGCATGGAGAGGAGGAAGCCCAGGCCCATGGCGCTCATCACCGAGCCCAGCGACAGCGACCGCACGGGCGCCAGCACGAACAGGCTGTCTGACGTGTTGTAGTTAAACTTGGACACTGCAAAGAGGACAAGGGTGACATCAGGAGGGACCTTCTCCATCATCCACGTGGACTCCCGTCCTACCCACCCCCCATAAGCTCCTGGTAGCCAGGGTAGCAAAGCCAGGCGTGATGCCGTGGCATGTGGGAGCCAGAAGGCTGTGGAAGACGGGTCCATCTGGCTGTTTTGGTTTGGGGTATTTTTTCCCCCCCTCCGTCCACTCAGAACTTGGCTGCCATCCTGATCTGACAGATCACTGCTGGTTCTAAGCGAGGCATTACATGTGTTTGAGCAAAACAAAAGAGGGAAACTTGTTTTCCACAGATGCAAGGTGGCTTTAGATTAGAAAACCTTATTTCTAACTAGCAGCTAATCAACTGAGGCATTTGAAAACTTCCTCATACCCAACGAGGCGTTTTAGTATAAAATGCCTCTACTTTCCTGCCATTGGAAGTGACCCATGGCTAGGGATAAATCACACATGGCCACACACCTTTTACAATCCAACTGGATGGAATGGCCATCACATTAAAAACAAAAAAACCCAAGCCATTTCTTATTTGTCTCCATACATTTCCTCGCATCACCCACTCACGTCACCACGGGACAATGCAATTCCTGTCCCCATTATCACTTCCTGACATGGAAAAGTTGATCTATCTGGCCAATGAATGGTGTCTCGTTTTTTAGATTTCCTTATGCAACTCAGAACTGCCCAGATGCTCTGCACCATTTCACCTACATGGGCAAAATGTAAACTGGAGACAAAGAGGACAGACTGGGACCATCAGCTCCAGGTTGGAGCTCCAGCTCCCTTCCTGCCTGGTCATTCCTCTGCCCTTTGCTCTTTGGCAGAAACTGTTGATCCTCCTTATTGTAAGAGATACACACTTTAAGTTAATTGAAAAGATCCATTTGGATAATTTTTCTGGAGAATAAACTCGACTCCACCTCATTTGGTTTGGGTTTTAACTAAATTGTACTCGTGAGGAAATCTGAGCTCTTGGAGCGGTGGGAGGAACACGCAGGGTTTGTGAAATTACACTGGAAGAACTCTGCTCTTTTCTAGCAAAACCTTTCTAGGATTTTTCATCTCTCTTTTTCACAAACCCCAGCACTGCGGGGAACAAAAATAGACCTTACTTTCGATTTTCTTGAAGTAGGAGCCCAGGACAGAGAAAGTCAGAACGGAAATGGGTAAGGCACAGTCGGACAGGATCTCCCGGACTCGGGCCTGCAAATATGGGCTGCAATTAAAGACAAGAACACTCCATCAACACCACGAGGACTCAGAAGCACTCCGTGCACACACCATCAACACTCCAGCAAGGGGAAATCCAGCCCCATCTTGCAATTCTAAAAAGATGCTTGGAGTGAAGGACTGGTCTGATTCAGCATTAGTCCTATGGAATCCACAGCCTTTGGAGAGAGCATAAGCAAAACACAAAGAAACAAGAGACTAAGCTGCCAGCTGGAAAAAAAGTGCTCCAAGCACCCATCTGTGTGTCATTGCCACTTCAATTGCTCACTGCATTTCAAGTGAAGAACTTTGAGAGCAGTTGGAGTAAAACCCCAATCAGAGCTGGGCATTTAACACCCAAGAGAACATTCCAATAGACCTTCCAGCACCATGAGGGATGATTTTTTTTTGCCCACCAAAACAGCTCAACTCCCCTTTTCGAGGGAGTGACAGGGATTCCACCATGAATTACATGGTTCGCCCAAAGGTTTCTACAAAGTCATTTGCAAGGCCAAACTGAATAGGGAAGGGCACTGTCCAGTGGCAACTCCTTTGTTTTCCAGGTGGCCCACCAACTTCAACGCCCAGTGGCTTTGGCTTCCACCATCGCCAAGGGAAGAGTCCCACCTGCTTTTTTCGTGGGTTACAGAGCTAAGAGTCAAGCCATTGGCAAACCCTCACAGGTAACAACAAAGAAAGAGTAGTCTGAGCTCCAAGGCTGAAGCAACTCACCTTTTCTTGAACTGATAGAGAGTATGGCCAAGCCAAAGGGTGCCCAACATCAACATGAGACTAAAGATGGCGGTTTCACGCCCGTAATGCACGTCATGAGTGCACGTTTGGTTCTCCAGGGACATGGATCTGCTCACTGAGGAGTTCATCAAGAAGCTGGTATTGATGCCAAGACCTTGAAGGGCATCAGCTCGTTCCTTTCCCGAGTAATTGTCTCCTGTGTGCCCGTGGTAGTAATAGGTCTCAAAAACTGTGCAAACAACCAAGAGGTAAGGGTTAGGACAGGATTGTGGCAACCAAAACAAGTTAAAGTGGTTCTTTCCTGCTTGATCACGCAGTGTTAATGCTGTGCTTCACCAGGTTTATAGCCCTACCTCTCAAAGCAGCCAAAAGAAATCAGAATTGTTTCTCTTACAAAGCCAGTGCTCCACAAATGTTTTTTTCCACTCATTTTAACAGGTAAAAGTTAAATTAATCTCTAAAGCAGCATGTTTGAATTGGAAGGACTTCCAGTGCTAATTATTTAAGTGGTTTTACTCCCAACGCTGCTCTTAAATATGTATTTTTTTATAGACAGACACCTACTTTCAGCATCCTGCTAAACAAATTCCACCTGAGTTCTCTGAACACACCAGGAGCAGCCCAGGCTGCACCGATCCCTCAGTGGATTACAAAGTGCCCAGTAATTACCTTTCCTCCAAGACTAATCCAGATTTTTCAGATAAGTGCTGTTGACATGCAAAACATTTAATTTTACAAACTGAAATAGAGTTACAGAGCAACATGAAATGAAACCTGCACAAGCCAAATGCCCAGCAAAGTCCCTGGAACTGCCCATAAACGCATGAGGTTATCTCAGAGGCATTTCTGTGGGTAATTAATAGTTGTAAAGACACTCTGGCTCTTGAGCACTCAGTTGTGCCCCCATTTCTATGGCACTGGCTGGCTCTGAGAGTACAAATATGGTTTGGGGGTCATTTCACCTCTTTGGGGAACAAGAACCAGAGGAGTCACAGGGAAAAAGTGAAAGCAGAAGGTGGGAGTTGGGCTGGGAATCCTGGGAAGGATTTGTGTGCAGATGGCAACACACATCATCCACTCTCTCAGCACCATGGGAAGACACAGTAGGATGGAAACCATCACACCAGAGTGTCCCTCTGACTTTGTTTTAGCCAAAACATCCCCTCGAGGTTTGTTGAGGGCAAGGAGCATCCTCTTCAGGCCAAAACACACCCACCTGAAGCTCAGGCTATATTGCCCCTTCTAACACTTCCCCCCACCTCCAAATGATAATCAAAGTCCTGGAAGCACCAAGCACCTCAGGTTTTCTACCTGCAGCAGCAGCAACAGGGAAAGTAGGGAGAACAAACTGTAATTAAAATATTTCAAAACCAACTTTGAACGTTCTTGTGAAGCAGAACTGGTATTTTGCAACTGGCTGAAGCATAGTTTGTGTTCCTGCTGGTTTGGAGCTCACCTCAGTGTAAAATGCCCTGTTTTAAATGCAGCAATAACCTTTCTTGTAGCACCTTTAATATTTCAAAGGGGTCTGGGGCACCCCACAAGCAGGTAGGGTCACTGGGGCACGCAGGTCATGAGGGAAAAGACCAGCTGCCTCCCATTCTGGATTTAAATGCCTCACCTTCTGTATTTAAATTTGAAGATCACAGAAGGTTTACAGTTCAAAATGTAACCTCTCAACTCCCACCAACAGCAGCCAGGAGTGAGGAGATCACCTCCAAAGCACGAGGCTGTTCCTTCCTGGGGGAACCCGTCCCACTCCAACCTCTGTTGGCACGTTCCACATCCCGTGCCACAGAAGAGGTTTCCTGTCTCCATCCTCCCAGCTGTGTTCAGCCCTGGCAGGATACCTACATCACCCCTGCTCTGCCAACAGGTCAAGTGAGGCCCAGAGCAGTGCCCTGACCCACACACTGGCACAGGGCGGGTTGTTGGAGGATCTGCACTTTGCAGCTCTGAGCATTAAAGGACACCTTTGTCCCACCAGGACTTCCTGGGAACGAGCTGCTGGGCCAGGGTGGAAAGCCTGTTCATCAACACAGCTGCCTCAGGGTTAACTGGGCATTGGAGACATCCACACTGAGCCCACCTGAGACACCAACAGCACACACAACATCTGATTTTACACCTCTGTGTTTGGATTTGCACGGGAGCCAGTAAGAAACAAGTGATGCCGTTTTGGCTCTTGTGGATTTTCTCGATCTCCCACGTTTGCCTGGACTGCAATAACAAGCTCAGGGCTGATCTTTAGTGCTTCACTGCAGGCTAGGCTGCCTTCTGAGCCTGCCACTCAGTTTGTACCCAAGGCAGGCAGGGTTGCTCCAGTTCATCCTGGAGAGAGGAAAAAACTGACCCAGGGCAGTGTGCACAGCCCCGAGGCTGCCAGAGCTCCAGGAGAGTTTGGATGATCCTCTGGGGCACGGGGTGGGATTGTTGAGGTGTCTGTGCAGGGCCAGAGGTTGGACTGGATGATCCTTTGGGGTCACTCCCAGCTCAGGAAATCCTGTAATTCCCTAACTTTGCTTTAACTCTTGTATTTTAACTAAAGCAGCAATGAGAACACACCGAGCTGACCAGTGGAGACCTTCAACCTGCACCGTGGACTTGCTACAAAGGACGTGATCCCTGCAGACTTCCTGTCTGGTTCCATAAGGCACCTCAACACCCCCTGTTCCCAAACACCCAGAGGGAGCAGCAGAGCTGGGGATGCCCCAGCTGGACCTGAGCCTTCCTCCAGCCTGCCGTGTGCTCACACTCCCCTCCCCAGCAGCAGGAGCTGGCTTTGGTTTCCTCAGCCGACTCCCCCTTGTTTCCTGCAGAGTGCAGATGGAGAGATCAAACACACACACACACACAGCCTCGGGGGCCGGGCCATGCAGAGCAAACAATTGGCACCAGGACGGGGTGAAGGCTCAGGGCTCGGCTCCTCCCTCCACTGCCAACCTCCCCCTCCCCTCCTTTCCTGCACGGCTGCCAAAAAATAAGGCCGGGAGGAGGCTCAGGAAGACACCTGGGCAAAGGTGGCACGTCCCCTGGCACTGGGGAAGCCCAAAGCTGCAGTCCCAGCTGGATGGCTGTGACATGTTTAGGAGCAGGGAGAAGATACTGGCTGCACCTTCCTAATTAATTATACATACATACATATATATATATATAAAACCTGATCTGAGCAGTTCAGGTTGGAGTGGGAGGAAGGAGTGGCAGGAGCAGCAACAGCCATCACGTCCTGCTACTGAGCAGGAGGGGGGGAGAAGAAAACCAGACACGCAGTGTGAGTTGCACTGGTGTCACAGTTTTAAATATGAGCCCTAGGAGGGGTCAGGATAAAGCCTGGGCCTGCCAGCACTGGTGTCCTCTCCTGTGCCTGGGAACGTGGCTGGAGCTGGGCTTCCACCTGTGGATGCACTGAGGCCAAGAGGAGCTGGCAAATGTGTGTTTGGCCTTATTACCATCATTCCTATAAATTCAGCCCTTGGTGAGGACAAAGGAAAATTCAATCCAAGAATACTGATTCATTAATTACATTAACACAGAGTCATGGAATGGTTAAGGTTGGAAGGAATCTTTGAAGACCATCTCGTTCCACCTCCTGCCATGGGAAGGGACATCTTCCACTAGCCCAGGTTGCTCCAACCTGGCCTTGGACACACTTGGGATGGGGCAGCCACAGCTTCTCTGCCCAACCTGTGCCAGGGCCTTCCCACCCTCAAAGAATTCTAATCCAGCCCTGCCCTTTGGGAGTTTAAAGCCACTCCCTTCCACCTTCCAGGATCTTCTCTTGTCCCCACTGCAAGGTATGACTTGCATATCCCTGAAAGTCTGGCAGACCAAAGGATGCTTCCTGCACTTTGAACCTGCACCCCAGGCCCCTGCCATGGGAAAGCAGCTGTTCCAGCAGCTCTGTGAACATTTGCTGATTTTCACAGAGCAGCTGGATGTTCTCTTGAGGAACACCTTAGTGCCACCACAGGGAGACTGTCCCACACCTCCAGGACATGGCACTGACAGCACACATTAAGTAAAGCTCACAAATACCTGGACAACAAACCCCCCAGAACAACTTCTCCCTCACCAAGCTCTGTCTAAGCAGGAGATTTGAAAGATGCAGGTGGGTTCTGCAGAGGGGAAGAAAAACCTTCTCTGGTTGCACCATCAAAGAACACACTAGGCAAATTAAGGATTCCCAATGAAGTGAGAAGCGTCTCATTTCAAACTGCTTTGCAATGTCAAACCTGCTCTTGGAAGGTGTTCTTGCATGAGAAACACCAAGCCTGAGTATCTTTAAAAACAAGGAGTGTGCTGAAGGATTCAAAGGATGGCCCAAAATTAGAGGTGTTGGACAACAGGTCACAAAAACCAAGGAATGGAGTATTGGGCAGGTCCTCACTGGCTGCCATTGCCATGATCTCTGCAAACACAGTTCACCTTCACGAGTACCCCCTGCCAGTGCTGGTGGAGAGGTGTCAGAGGAATCTGTTGAACTCCAAGGTTGTCCATGGAGACTCAGAATTTAACTCAGAAGTGGGAACCAAGTGGTTGGAAAGGGCAGAGTATCTTCAGGAGCTTGCTGCAAGGCACTGTAGTCCTTCTGCTGTCACTAAAGAAGGGTCTTAAAATGGGAACCACGTGAAAGTGGGAAACCTCAACCCGTCTTTTAACTGCCATCCATGGAGTCTGAATAATGCAACAAGGATAAAAACACTGGATGCTCCGCATTTAAATTGGATTGGGGGTTTTTTGTTGTTGCCAGGACCATTCAAAAACACACTGGTATCAGGGGATTCACATCAATAACATTATGGTTTCTCCATCTGCTGAAAGTTAAGACAGATTTAGTTCCTAACTCGAAATTAGGGCTGATAGAAATCCTGCACATTCAGGTAAAACTGCTGACAAAGGGCTGCTTCCACCTCACACGCTGATTTTTCCTTTCTCTCCCCTCTCCAAAGGCTTTGAATGAGCACAGAACAAATAGACATCACACACGTTTGCAGCTTTGCATTTCCCTTTGACAGGGAGGCAAAGCAGAGACCTGCACTGAAGAACACACCGGTGCAAGACTTACCTTTGTAAATGCCTTTGATGGCATCAACCACAAATGTGATGGATATAAAAAGTGCAATTATTTCTTCTATTGACCTGTGGAAAAATCCCAGGAATTAATACAGCTGCACTCAACTCTGTTTGAAGGAAAAAAAAAAAACAACAAACAATCAGCATGTTCATCCATTTACATGAAAATACACCCATTTTAGCTAAACTCCAGCTTAGGAAAGAAAACCCAGGGAATCTCAGAGCTCCTTTCAAGCTGAAACGATAAGCCAAAAATGATACTTGCCTCATCTCACCAAACACATTTTGCAGCAAGTTTCTAATTAAGGAGCTTGTGGAAGGTACAATTTTCCCATTTGCTGAACAATCTGAGCAAAAGAAGACTTTTTGGGAAAAAAAAAACAGCTACCTTTTAAAGAGCTTCATCAGGAGGCTGAAATTAAAGAGGGAGTACATCACAAGGAAGAAGCTGTTCCACAGGCCAGTCCAGGCATAGAAAGCACTGAAATCCAAGTGGTAGTCGTCGCAGATCCCTCGGATCACTGCAGGAGTAAAGCATTCGAATGTCACCTTCAACCTGGGCCGCCACCACCACCACCATCCCCCACCTTGGAGTTTAGGGTTCATCACCCCCCATTCCCTGCCTTTTAAATACCAATTTCAGAGGTATTCTGGACTATCTTCCTAATAAGCTTCACGATGATCACTTGTACCTGCAACTCATGTGTTGGGTAGTAAAACATGAAGCACTTGGGGTTTTTTTCCCCCAGGTTACAGGTTTGAATTAATAATAGGCTGCTCTGAGCCAATTAATGGCAGCAGACCACAAAAAAAACAATAAAATAGCACAAGAGGTCAGGAATTGAGACATTGAGATTTGCTTCACCAAGCCCTGCTGGCAGAACAGCTTCTTGCTTCTCCATCCATTCACTCCCCTCCCATCTCCATCAGAAAAAAACCACACCAGGCCAACCCAAAAAGCAGTGCCATCTGCTCCCTGCCAAAGAGAACCCATTCCAAGGGCTCCAACACCACTAAACCCCCGTTCCTGCACTCCCAGGGGGAAACACTGCACCAAAGTGTCCTCCCCTTCCCACTGCAGATGGGGAGAAACACCTGGACAAACCCTCTTGCCCCCACTGCTTAAAGCTCCTCTCATCAGGATGGAGGCCACAAAACAGACCTTTGGCACTTGCTCTTGGCTGATATTTCAGGGTCCTGTCCACGCTCCTACACTCTGGACAAAGCCTCAAACCTTTCAAGCTGGTCACAGTCCCTCTGGTTGTCCCTACAGACACTGAGCTTGCTCCTTGACACCAGCCTGCAGTTGTACCTGGAAAGCTGCTGATCACACTTTAATGGGCCAACTGAACAAAAAAAAAAATCCCCACAAACAAACCTAAAAAACTAAAGTCACTTATCCTCAAACTGAAAATGAAGCCATGTGAGAAAGCCACTAATGAAGGGGGGTTCCTCACTGAAGCTGGAGAAATGCTTATTTCCAGAAAGTTTTTTTTCTATCCAGGAAGGTTTTTTTCTATCCAAAAGAGGTTTCTTTAGAAAACAACTTTAAACCTGGAGTGGATCTCAATGAGCCTTGTGGGTCCCTTCCAACTCAGGATTATGATCTGATGAACCTGGAGTCAAATTCCATCCCACTCCCTCAGCACTTGAGTTGGAAAGGACCTTCTAGAACCATCCAGGACCACTCCAAGAATCCCACCCTGCCCCTGAGAGCATTGTCCAAACACTCCTGGAGCTCTGACAGGCTGGTCCCATGACCCCCTTTCTCTGGGGAGGTGTTCAGTGCCCAACCACCCTCTGGGGGAAGAACCTTCTCCTGATGGCAGCCCCCGAGTATCGATTTACTACCCAAATACAACTAAAGCCCCAACGGGACCCCCAAGGCTCTCCTACAAACCTTCATCCCACCAACTCCAGCCCATCCCTTCCCCTACACCTGGAGAAGACTCACCATTGATGTAGAGTGCTAAAGGAGCTGTAGTGAGGAGGACAACCAGAGGTTGGCCCGAGAAGAGGGAGTAGAGCAGCCCCCCAATGCACTGCCCCACGATCGTCTTCCGCACATCTACAACGAGGGAGGATGGAAACAAAGAGGGGTTTCAATCAGTGCCCCCCAGCCAAGGAGCATCCACAGGGCAGAAGAGCCAAGCACCAATCAGTAGGAACTAATTAATGTGTGGAGGGTACAGAGGTAAGACAATGTGAAAGCAAAAAGCGACCCTTCACTTGTGGCAATAGTTTAGGCTTCCAGATATTCAGCTAAAAGTAAGGTGGGCTTTGGTCTGGGGTAGTTTTGGTGTCTGGGTGCCTTTTATATAATGTATTTTATAATACACTGATTTTATTTTAAACAGCTCTAAAACAGAACCAGTGTTTGTGGAGGCCTCCAGGACAAGATGTGAACACTGACAGCCACGAGTTGTGACAGTAGCATGAAATGCTTCAGGGCCACAGCTGGGACGAAGGATGATGCCTTGCTCGGGGTCTGTGGTTTGGATATTCAAATCCAGATCCAAAGCACAAGAACTACCAGGAAAAACGTGCAGATAATGACACAGATCTAAAGTGAGCATAATCTGAAATACAGTAGAATATGTCTGTATCAGTCAGAGTCATGCAATGTTACCCAAAACGAAGCTGATTTTTTCTGGTCTTCTAAGAAAATCAGGAACTTAATCAGGAAACAACCGTTCAGTCATGGTTTTGGGTGTTGGTTTATTTTTTTTCCTAGTAAATCAAAATTATCAAACTATCCAAACTTTCAGTGACCAGAGCCTGAGCACTGCACAAAACTGATCAACTCACCAATAGCTCCTCGGGTGTTTTCATCGTTGAGGGACCCAAAGGCAATGGATGGAAGGAGGCAGGCAAAGTACAGAAAGATCATCGTTGTGATGTATTTCCCTATAGCCTTGTTGTTTCCAATAACACCTGCAGTGCAAACCACAGCAAAACCCACATTAGTGCTGCCCAGAAAGCACTGGGACCCCCCCTCACATCTGCCATTAACTCTTTGCATGCTGAAAAGCAGAAATTCAGCCCACGCTTTGAACACGAAGGTCGTTCCCATTTCGTTTTGCACAGCCACACATTAGTTCATTTGGGACCAGAAGCAGCACCAATGTGACACCAGACATTCTTGGCATCCTCAAAAAGGGAAATACCAAGAGCCTTTTCCTCAGTTTTGCCAGTCCCAAAAGCTTGGGAGAGGATCAAGGCAGAAACTGTAAGTTTAGGGTTCCTCAACCCCCATTCCCTGCCTTTTAAATACCAATTTCAGAGGCATTCTGGACTATCTTCCTAATAAGCTTCACTATGATCACTTGTACCTGTAACTCATGTGTTGGGCAGTAAAACATGAAGCACTTGGGGTTTTTTTCCCCCAGGTTACAGGTTTGAATTAATAATAGGCTGCTCTGAGCCAATTAATGGCAGCAGACCACAAAGAAAAAATAGCACAAGAGGTCAGGAACTGAGACATTGAGATTTGCTTCACCAAGCCCTGCTGGCAGAACAGCTTCTTGCTTCTCCATACGTTCACCCCCATCTCCATTGGAAAAAACCCACACCAAGCCAACCCAAAAAGCAGCCAGAAAGAATTAAAGTGTCAGAATATCCATCTAAGGGCCTCTGGAGTAGCTTCACTTCCCTTTCCTGTTTTGAGGCCAACATGCATCCCCAGTGAGCTCACAGCACACAGGGGAGAGGAGGAGATGCCAACAGCTGATCCTGCTCCAGGAGAACACAAGTTTTGCCACAGAACAACCTCTTCAGAGAGGAGACACTGAAGAAAGAAACCCCCTTGCAGCCCTCAACCTGCCCATGCCACCCCCCTGATGGTGCTCCTGCTGCAGAGCACATGGACAAGCTTGGAGTTGCCCAATTGCTCTTCCTGGAAGCCTCCAGAGCAGTGAACTCCCACACAGGCATCTGCTTCTAAGCTCCAAAATTCCCACCCAAGCTTTTGCAGGATCAATCCCTTGCTGAGAGAGGTAAAAACAGACAAGGAAGGGACTTGGCCTCAGAGGCAATTGATACCAACACTGAAAATCTCCATCACTGGAATGAAACAGAACAAAAAAAGGTGTCTCAGTGACTTTGGGATCTTATCTAACATCCATTTTCTGCACCGTTTGCAGTGCAGAGATAAGGACAGAAAAAGGATGCAAACCCCAAAAATCAAAAGGTGATGTGCAACAAACAGGCAGCCAGAGCAATAAAGGACACCTTGAGAGGTTCCTGTTCCCAGACAGGAGAGCAACAGACAGAAATAGGACCTCTGATGCTCAGCAGCCTTAAACTTGAGGCTAAAACTTGCCAAGAGACATCTCAAGCATGTAAAGATGAGCTTGACCTTCCGGGAGGCATCGACCCAGCTGTTCCCAGGAAAATTCCTTTCAGCTTATTGTGAAGCTTCAGAAACCACAGGTCACATTCCTGGCCACTCTTGGCAACCACGGGGCCTGAAACCTAATTCTCACAGATGAAGACACCTCATGTGATCCTGAGTGCAACAGCTGCAGGTCCTCCCTCCAAACTGTCCGAGGCCCTTGGAGACAAGGGAAGATTTGGCAGGGCAGGCAGTGGGCTGGTTTTGTAAGGAGAGGTGGCCACATCCTCATTGAGAGGACCCTGTGTCACTCCAAAATTCTGCTCCTTGGACAAGGCAGCCTTTCCAACGTGAAAGGTCAGAGGCAACAGCTCCTGGAGCCTTTGAAACCATTCCTAAAAGGACAGAAAAGCAGGACCAGAGAAGCAAATAATATCTCTTAAAGAAGGTTCAAGTAGTTAAATCATAGGATGGAAGGGGCAGAGGGAAGAAGCCTTGAGGAGCATCAACCAAACTCACACGTGGCTTTTGGTTTCAGTTTCAGTCCCTGCAAAGCAGGCAGCTGATCGTGGAGGTCCTTATGCCACACAAGGATGGGGCCTCAGGGGAGGTTCAGGTTGGACATCAGCAGGAATTCCTTCATGGAAAGGGTGGTCAGGAAAGGGGCTGCCCAGGGAGGTTTGGAGCCCCCATCCCTGGAGGTGTCCAAGGTAGGACTGGCCCATGCTCTGGGTGGGAGGACAAGGTGGGCTTGATCTCGGAGCTCTTTTCCAACTTTAAGGATTCTGTGATTGATCATGGCTGGGTCCAAGACTCCCAGTAGTTTCTTTAGGCCATAATCAGCCAGATGAGATGCAAGGAACGAAGAGTCTTTCTGGTGGGCAGCAAAACTCACTTTTGTCATGGAGACAAGTACAGCAGATTAAATACACTCCCTGCTAGAGGTGATTGCTCAACTCCTTCACTGCAGTCAAAGCCATGACCAAACGCTGCCTTCCTTGCACAGATTCACCCATCACAGGCACTAAACTCCTGCATCAACCACAATTTACCTCCTGCCTTTTTAGAGTCAACATCTGGCAGAGCGTTTTCAGGATCAATTTGCAGCCCGGGGACTGACACGCCTTCATTCCAAAGACAATGAGCTGCATTATGGTGGCATTTCAGCTGTGACAGGCCCACAAAGCCTCCCAGGAACGTGTCACTCCACCTGCACCACGCACATTTACAGCTCAAAAAAAACCCCCAAAAAAACATCAAGCCTCAGGCCAGCTGGGAAGTTTGAGTGGCTGCCTGTTACAGGAGCAATCCCCTGAAATTGTATCAGCACACTGAAATGGGGAGCAATCACATTCATCAGCGTGGCAGATCTGCTTCATCTGCCTCGACTTTGGAAAAGGCACAGCCTTTAGAGACAAGGGCAGAGCTTCAGGGGAAGCTGCAGCCTTCCTGGCCTTGCTTTACTTGGGGTTCTGCATCAGGAAGTTCTTGAGTGGAGAGCAAAAGACTGGGTTTAGAGCTCCTTAAGTCTATTAATTTTACATTCATTACATCAAAATCACAACTGATGGACATTGTATGAGATGGGTGTTGACGTTCCCTCCCAGTTCTCTGACATACCCAATACAGAAGAAGCTGAATTATAGTGATCCACACCACAGCAGAAAGGATGGGTCTATTAAAGCCCTAACTAAAAAAATCCACAAAACAACCACCTTTTAACACTAAAAACACTATAAGATAATCTGTTCATAGGTTCTTGAGCCGTAAAACCCCAGAACTACAAGCTTCTGCTTCCCTCAAGCTGGGCTTCCACTCATGTGATGGCTGCTGGACTCTGCCCAATGTTCTGAAGATGAATCTGCCCTCAAGTCCTGTGAGGAATAAATCACAGCGCAAGTGGGACCAGGAGCTTGACTGGAAAAGGAAATCCACTCTCAGTGGCTTTGGAGGAGCCAAGCATGTGCTCAGACTGGAGAAGTATGAAGGAATAAATCAAGGGCTCAGAGCTTTCCCTTCCTCCTGCTTCTCTGAGCCCATTTCCCACCAAGTGCTGCTCTCTCGGAAGGAAACGCCCCCAGACACAACAAGGGGCTTTTCTGCATCTTCAGTGCATTCCTGTCCCCAGCTGGGACACAAAGACTCCAAAGCAACCCAGGTCACCTTGTCCCAGAGCATCCAGCTCATCAGGATGTTGAACTTCTGCCTCCAGGTGATGTTCAGGGCTGCAGAGTGATGCAGGAGCTCCCTCAGAATTAACCCCGGGCAGCAGGGAAGGGAAAAAGCTTATGGACAATCCCTTCATTTTCCCCTCTTTCCTCAAGAGTGGAATCCTGCCAAACAAGGTGGCCAGGGCAGCCAGATGGGAGAGTCAGAGATCTGGCACACCCAAATCTCCAGGCAACATTACAGCAGGTTGAAGCTCTGAGCTATCTTAGACAACCAGCAAGGCAGAAGTTCCCTTTCAAATCCCAGTTTTCCAGTGCCTTCAAGCCTTCCACGTAAACATGACCGTATTAGAGGGAGCTTTGGAGAGAAACACCTCACCAAATCCCAGGGATGCTACCAGCAGATGTGCTGGGCTTCCTTCTCAGGAACCGCTTAGGGACCCTCTGCAGGACCAAGGCCAGGGAGAGATGCACATCTCCAGCTGAATTCTGCACGCCCCACAGCCCTGCGCTGAGGGCAAAGCTCCAGGAGAACAGGGACAAACGAGAAGCCTCAGTTCTCCTCTTTTCTCCTCCACTCTCTCTCCCCAAGGGGTGAAGGGACATGGCAGAACGAGGCAAAGCTCACCACCAACATCTCTGGCACCTCAGATTTCCCACTGGGCACTTCAGGCACTACACTGGTGTCGATTCCTTTGTGTTGTGCCAGAAAAAGAGGCATTGAATAAAGACTGACCCTTTTAGGAGTTTCCAAAAACTGGCATCTGAGTCCAAGCAGATTTCCCTCCTTCACTCAAACCAGCCCCAAAACGCAAAGAACTTCCAGGAAGCTCCTATGGTTGGACTGAGATGCACAAAGAGTAATAAAATGGGCACACAAGAGTTTTGAGCCTATTGGACAAAATCAGAAGGAACGAGGATCGACCACACAACTTTTTAAGTTGGCAGAATCCTACAGACAAAGGTTGTAGACATGAAGAAGAGAACATGGCAAATGGAGTGAATTCCAGTTTAAAGGAAAACTATGTGCTCTTGGGCTCAGCACAGCCCAAGTGCTCATCTTCAGATGAACTGCTAAAAGGCATCTATCACAAACACCTCTAGCACTAAAATCCTGGATCAGATTCTTCCCTGATCTCTGCACAGTCAGTAAAATGCACGAGGCTGCACAAAACAAAGCTGACAGGCTCCAAACCTGGAGTAAAAGGAGAGAGAGAGAGAGACACTATTCTTTTCTTCCCCAAATCACGGTGGTTAAGGATAATTTAGCGGCCAGCTTTGTGCAGTCTGAAGAGGATCAATCCCACAAAACTCCAGCTGACCGAAGATGTGCTGGCCCTATGAAAGCCTCACCATTTATCACCCTGCCCTTAAACCGGTTCATCCGTCTAAAGCAAACCCCAGGATGCTTCTCAGATTGAGGATTTAGAGACTCCAACCATTCAAAAAGCAGCATCTGTGCAATTGAGAGTTCTTTGATGAGGCACATGTGGCTGTCTGGAGTGCAGACACCCTTGGACAGCTCAAATGCCTCGTGTTCTGACACACTGCTGCCTTGAGATGGTCCAGGAATTCCACATTCCTCAGCACCTTCGCTCTCGGCCATTTAGGGCAGATGCTTTATGCTCCATCTGGTTTGCATTTCAAGCAGCTCCTTAAAGAACTCATCCCAACTTCTGGTTTCTGGGAAGAAATGGCACATACTAACATAGAGGGCTTTTTTGTAAATGCCCCTTTCCTATTTCAAAGGGCACAACTGCTCCGAAAGCAAGAAATTCTGAAGCGGTTCTTGAGCTTCAACTGGGGTCTGCTCTGCGTCTTCCACTCTCCAGAAGTTGTCTAACAAAGCACTGACACTTTTCTACGGACACTTTTCCATTTTAGATTCATTTTACACCCACCTTGTCCATCATTTCATGGCAAGCTCGTGGGGCTGGGCTCCCCAGGGTACATACAGGGTCATTCTGGATGCATTCTGAGCCACAACATGGACCCTGAAGTGGGTGGCCAAACCTGTTGGCAGCCAAAGTTGGCTGCAGGACCATTAGAGGATGGTTTAGTGGCTGTGAACCTGCTGTGAACCTCAGGGCACAGCCACAGGAGATAACTGCTCTGCCCTGAGGACAACGTGGGTCCTCACAAGGTTCTTCTGCCACAGTTCTCTTCTCAAGTGCTGCACTGACCCTTTAAAAGGAAAAAAGTCAAGACTTTGGCAGCTCTACAAAGCAGCAGCCACAGAGCTGAAGAGCCCAGACCAGGAGCTGAAGCCAATGATGCACATGCCAAGAAATACTTACTCTTTTATCAAAATCCTACCCCAAAAATCATTCCATGTCCCCCTTTCTCCTCAACACATCCTCAGAGAAAAGAGCCTGACTCCAAATGGAGCCTGCCCTCCTCTCCCTCTCCTGACAAGAGTTTCATCCCAGCAGTGGAGAAGCAGCTGCAGGAAACATCCAGCCACCAATCCCTGTGCCAATCCCTCATCTCATCCCGTTTTCCTCGTGGAGTGGGATACTGCCCAACACACTGTGGGGAATGAAGCATCCCCAGGTAACAAAGGTGGACCTCTGTGGGAAGCAAGTCCCCAGCCACAGCAATTCCCACAGCTGATGGGGGTTCCTCAGGTGGAAGGACCCACGTCCACAGCCTGGTCATGCTTCTCTCAGGCTCAAGGTGCTGTGGAAGGTGGCCCTGCACCGAAATACCCTGCGGACCTGGGGCTTGGGTGTGCACCTTTGTTTTTGTGCCTGGCCCAAGGGGGATTGTCCCCAGTAGGTGTCACAGGGAGGGTTGGGACACTGTGGTTTGAGCTGAGGATTTCACAGCAGGAAGGTGCCTAAGGAACCCCCCAAGGTTCTCCCTGCTGTTACTCCTTTATTTTATGCAAGCTTTCTGTGTTTGATACTTCAAGACATCACCCAGCTCCCCAGGAAGCAAAAGAAACACGTTCTGATGGAAAGCTGGGGCCCTGTAATCATGGAGCTGCCCTGAAGACTTCTCCCAACCTTCAAGAACCTCTGGAAGTTTGAAAGGGAAATGGGAGAACATAACTCTTAAACCCCACAAACGAGGCCACTGTGGGAGCTTTGTAAAGCCCAGAACTTGAGGCTCAAGCCAAACCCTGTTGCTGCCTCTGTGACCTGGTGAGAGCACACAAGCTATATCCTGATTTTCACAACATCAAGCTGAAATCACTGCAGCTCACATGTTTAAGCCTTCCCAACTCACCCAGGTCACTAGAAATGTGCTGAGGTGGGATTGTGAAGGCAGAAGAAAGGGTTTATTAGGCCAGTGCTGACTAATTAGGCTGAGCTGAGTCTTCACAGGCCAATAATCGATGCATTTAAGGACCTCGTGGCTTCATAAAAGTCAGAAATCCCCCTCCACGCCCAGTTCGCACCTTCATTAAGGCACCGTCCCCACCTCCGGCTGCCCATTCACAACCTCCTGGCAGGACACTGCTCTCAAACAGCAAACGAGAGGGCCATCACCCCTATCAAAGCACACTTTCCATCCTGCACACCGTAAACAGGACATCACAGAGCAAGGAAAACATCCCCGAGCAGGGCCAAGGGCTCCCACAAACCTTGGCCAACGTACCATCGGTGAAGTCCAACGCGTACACTGGAAGCCTCCGTGCGATGTCATCAGAAATGCCCTTGCCAACATTGAGAAACTCGTGCAGCTGAAGAGAGGAAGGAAGTGCCGTGTCAGTGCAAAGGCTCCCGGCATTGTTAGGGAGATTTAACCTCCTCGCTGAGCCCGGACAGGGGCAGAGCTGCTCCTTTTCAATGGGGCATTCAAATCCCGCCGTGTGGTGGTGATAAAAATAAACTCCCTGCGTCTCCATTTACACCCTAAACGGCACTGTAAAGGAGAAAAATCCCCCAGACCACCCTGTTTTTCCTCCCTTCCTTCCCTTTTTCCCCCCTCCCACTGATATCTGCAGCTCTGGTGCTGCAGGTGAGGGAGCTGATGACCCACAGGAAAGGATTAGAGCTTGGGGTGACGCCAACTTTTTTCTTTACATCCACTCCCAAGAAACTCTTCTCCCAAATCCACGTGAAGCCCCTGAAAGTTGATCCCCAGCAAGTGCTCCCTTCCTTGGCACTTCCAAGGGAAAAGGAGACCTCAAACAGAGGCAAGTAAAGGAATTAAGGCTTTCTCACCTCAAACCCCACCAAAGGGAAACAAGGCTTGAATAATTCCACATAACTGAGCCAGCATTTTTCCCATTAACAGACAGTAAGAACGTTGTCATCATCTTCCCCATTAAAAGACAGTAAGAACGTTGTGAAAGGGTTCCAAAAAGCCCCCATGTTGCTTTTTCTTTCTGCTTTGGGGGCCTGCAAGGGGCAGTGTGAGTGTTGGTGAGATCAGATCCTCACCACGGGCAAGGAGGAGCCATCAGAAATCCATGACAGCTGCTGTTGACTCTCAGCCTCCCAACTCTCCCCACTCCATCCTTATGGAAAGCACATGGAAGGAGTCAGAGTAGGCAACACTTGCAAATGAGGCACCTGTCAGATTTTTTTTTCCCCCTGCTATTCTCAGAGCGCACAGTATTGCTCTGAAAAATCAAATGCACCTTTCGACAGTGATGACAGCCCCAACTGCCTCATTTCAAACATTTCGGGTATTTGTTGCAGAACTAGACACAAAAGACTTATAACCCTTGCTGGAGGGTGTAAGGGGGAAAAATAAAAATCACAGATACAAAATTGACACTCAGATCATCTCAAAACAGGAGGGAGCTCTTCCTTTATCTGTGGAAACTGCTGAAAATTACTGCTTTAAAAAGGACTTGGCACTACAAGTGCTCACTGAATAGACTCCACACAGCTTTGCCTCTTCTCAGGGGACTCACCTGTTTGAAGCACTTGGAAGATCAAACAAATAAAACAGAGAGGAAACTTCTCCTTGGGAAGGAACACCCTGGGCACAACAAACTTGAGGGTTTGGGGTGTAAAAGGCACCTGAGAGGATCAGCTACTTTATCAGAGACTGCAATATCTTATGTTTCATACTTAAGCCAATTCTGTTGCAACTTCCCAATCCACCTGCAGAATGTTGGGACAGTTTCAACTCCAACTTGAGCACCGAGGATGAAAAGACAGATGTTATGCTGGCAGGCACCACCAAAACATCTGCATTGTAAGCATTCCCAAAACAACCCACTGAGCTTCAGCCACATTCAGTGGCAGGGCTGGACATCAAAGCACTCGAAAAGCGGTTTAATTTTCCCCCCCTCCCATCCCAGAAAGATTCCTGAAGGCATGAGTCAGCCAGGGGATCACAATAGCTGGAATGACAAGGATGTTTACTTCTCATGCTGCAGTGAGCACAGGGAGAATCATGAAACACAAACCCTGCCACGGGGGGCTGGGAGGGGGCACTTCCAGGGATCCAGGGGCAGTCACAGCTGCTCTGCCCCACCCTCACAGGGAACAATTCCCTCCCAATATCCCATCTCAATCTACCCTCCAGCTTAACACCCTTCCTTGTCCTGCCACTCCGTGCCCTTGCACAAGGTCCTCTCCAGCCTTCCTGTAGTTCACTATTAGGTACTGGAAGGCTGCCAAAAAACCAAATTACAGACTATTAAAAAACATTATAAAAGGCCAAATTTACTGACCTCTGAAGTCATGACCCTTTGTGGTTTTGCTTTTACCCCCCCAACCTATCCCACCACACACCCTCCTTTTCTAACTCCACCCCAGACACGTTTCAGTCTGGATTTTGCCTCTTATCTTCTGAGGCTTCCAAAAAAAAAACTTGTTAAGGGCAGTGCTGTCACTCCACTCTTGTCCCTTTTCATCTCCTTCACACACTCCAGTGCTGGGAATTTCTTGGATTGCCATTCCCTGCCTCTTTCTCCCTCAGTGGGTCAGGTTTGGTTGACCTGTTGGTTTTCCACTCTTGTTCGTGGTTTCACATCTCTCAAGGCTTTGCCATCTTTTTGACTGAAAACTCTGCTCCCAGGTGGCTTTATTCAAGAGGCCAGAGCTTTATCCCTCAGGAACACAAAGCTCAAGGCTCACTAGCTTTAGGAATTACAGCTCAGGTGCCCAGCACACCAAAATCCTCCTTCAGGCTCCTTGTTCTCCTCTTCTGCAAGTCCATCCAGTGCTTTTGCCTTTCTGCTCTTAAAAATCACGAGGTAGGAAAGAGCAGCAAAGGAGCACACACACACACAAAAAAAAGCCAACTAGAAGGTCCTGAATGATCCACTTTCCATTCCACAAATGCCTCTTAGTCTCTTGCCATAGGTGACCATCACTTGGGTTACTGGGAGAGGCTAAGCCAGCACTTCGCAGCAGCTACAAAGTCAAAGTATCTGCTCCAACAACTCTGACCCTTTCTCAGTCCTCCCCAAAATTCCTGAGGGGGCTGCACGAGTGTTTTACACACCAGAGACACACTATAACCTCCCTCCTGCTGATGCTGAGCAAGCATAGCACCCCCCAACCAATCAAATCCACACAGGACCCAAAAAATCACAACCAGAAAACATCACAGCTGTTCCGGGCTCCTCCACCAACAAAACCACAATGAGATGCTTCAGTAAACAAGAGGATTTCAGGCTGACTTAATTATGATTGAGGATGTAGCCTTGCCTAAATAATCCTCTGAGGTGAGCCAGAGCTGTAGGCACAGCATGGGATGGGACTGTCACATCACATCCCCCTCAGTGTCTCAGCAGAAGGGGAAAATCAAGCACTTGGAACGAATCCCACTCCCACACCGCATTTCAGATCCTCTTCTCCCCCATCCCTGCAGGGCCAAGAGAAGAAGGGAACCAGGAGAGGCAGATTGGTGTGCCCCCAGGAGACTTCACACCTCCCGGCCCCTCCTGAGAGCTCACTGGAGTGAGACAGCAGCTCCACACGAGGGGATTTTGTTTCACTGGGGGTGGCTGAGAGGCTGAAATTACACCCCTGGTCACGGGTGGGTTTGTGCCCATATTAAATGTTTCCTCCCCAGGTTATTGCACAAGGGGAGGGGGTGCTGCTGGAGATGACTCTCAGGAGAAGAAACCTCCATCCCAGCTCTCAAGATCTGTGCTGGCAAGGCAGGCTGGGGAAGAGCTTCTTCCAAGAGACATGAGAGAGGAGAGTTCTCACTCCACTGGCTTCATCTCCCCAAGGGCTGAAGGATCAGATGGCTTAAAAACAACAGTTTGCCCAACCCAGAGCAACAACTGTCAGTGCCAAAAAGCAGGAGCTGAAGGAACAAGTGTCACTGTCTGCAGCACTGGCACAGAGGCACCGAAGTTCTGCCTGGTGAGAGTCACCAGTGCCAGGGCAAACAAAAGCTCAGTGTTGCATCCAGCTCTCCTGCTCCTCAAACCACAAGGCAGGAAACCTCCTGGAGACCTTTAAAAAACGCAACTTCCAGCAGAAGACAGAGCCAGGCCCTTCACCTGCTTTAATAAAATCCCCTCTGAAAGGCCCAGTGGAAAGGGTTAAACCCACTTTACCCACATTTCTCCTCCAAACATCCCTGCCCTGCACGTCCTGGGTTTGAAGAGGGTTTCACGACTCGTCCTGCCAACTTCAGCACAGGTATGGGGTCTAGCAAAGTTCAAAGCACCACCTATAAAGCAAAGGGGATTTCTGCAGGGAAAACACAAGCTTTGCTCACTTCCAGATGTGCAGATCAAACCCCTTAAATCTATCTCAGGAAAATAAAAAAGAAGAGAAGAGCTGAGTCGAGCAGCTCCTGCATTGTAGGCATCCCAAAGCTTTCAGACCCTTTGGAATTCAGGAATTCAGGGACAGGAGCAGCACCCCCAGGGAGGGCACAGGGCTGTTTTTCAGGTAAGCTGCGTGGCCAGAGAGTGAAATTCTGAACGGGAAAAACAAAGCAATGACCAACACACAGGAAATTCCAGGCAAGAAAGCCGAGTTCCAGCACTTCCCTCTCCCCTGCAGGCACAAAGCAAGCGATGCTTGACTGAGCTACAGCTCACGCAGGGCCAAACACTGACAGGCAACCTGCAGATCTGGTGGGTTGACTTTAAGCCTTCCTGGGAGACAGATCCCACGGTTTCTGTATCCAAGAAGTATTCCATCCTATTTTAGGTCAGCTTAGATATAAGAAGGGATAGATGGAAGTTTTGAGTCAGTCCTTGTCCGGCGGTGAAGGGCATCGGTCGGGGACCTGCTGTCTCTGCGGGGAGAGCTGCATCTCTCTCTCTGGGGAGTAGACCTTGTTTACTGGTTCTTTATTGTTTATGTGCATCCATATAGTAATATTAAGTTCCTTTTTCTTCTCTGTATATATATATTTGTATAAATTCTTACTGCATCTGTAGTATTAGAATCCACTTTTCATCTAGTGTGGTTTCTTTTCCCCCCTTTTTCTCCCTGCAGTTGGGAGGGAGGGGGAAGCTGTTGTTTTGGGGGCCTCTGGATATTTGCCTTCAGCCAGGGATAAACCACCACAGCAGAGATGGCCAAGAAGCCTTCTGGCTGCGGGAAGCACAAGCAGCAGCTTCCTTAGGAGCCTCCAGACTGGAAGGATTAAGTACCTTGGAGTGACAGCACACAGGGATCCATTAATCCCACCCTTGACTCAGCATCTGGAATTGAGGTCCTGTAACCATCTCACCCCCGTCCTGGCTCTGATCCCTTCAGCACCTGCCTCTTTGAAGGGATTTTATCCTGCATTTGCAGCAGGAGTGAGGAAGGTGTAACTCTGTGTTGGTGAGGTCACACCTCGAGCGTTGTGTTCAACTTCTGGGCCCCTCAGTTCAGGAAAGATCTTGAGGTGCTGGAGAGGGTCCAGAGGAGAACAACAAGGGTGGGGAAGGGACTGGAGCACGAGTGCTGTGGGGAGAGGCTGAGGGAGCTGGGGGGGTTCAGTCTGGAGAAGAGAAGGCTCAGAGGGGACCCCATCACTCTCCCCAACTCCCTGAAGGGAGGGTGTACCCAGGTGGGGTTGGGCTCTTCTCCCAGGAAACAGCACCAGGACAAGGGGGCAGGGCTGGAGCTCTGCCAGGGGACATTCGGGTTGGATATTGGAAAGGAATTCTTTCCAGAGAGAATGACCAAGCACTGGAATGGGCTGCCCAGAGAAGGGGGGGGATTCACCTCTCTGAAGGTTTTCAAGCTGAGATCGGACTTGGCACTCAGTGCCATGATCTGGGAAAGGGACTGGAGTTGGATCAAGGGTTGGACTCTATCTTGGATATCTTTTCCAACTCAATCCATTCTCTGATTCTGAGGTGGACAGACCCACGGGAGCAGTTTGTAGAAGCCTCAACACTGGGTCAGGAGAGCTGCCTCCACCCAAACCCCCTTAGATTTGTGCCTGTGGACACCACAGGAGCAGAGGGGTTTGGCCAAGCTCACCTTGAGTGGTTTGTGCCCCAAACCCCCTTAGATTTGTGCCTGTGAACACCACTGGAGCAGAGGGGTTTGGCCAAGCTCACCTTGAGTGGTTTGTGCCCGTGTGACTTGTGCCCATCGCTCATCCCTGAGGGTCTCTGGTTCACCACGGTCAGCAGGTGCCGCTGGTGGACTAAGGCCTCCTTGAACTCCTCCTCAGTTTTGGTCTCCAGGAGCTTCTGCCGGAAGGTTATGTCTGAGAACATCGTGGCAAAGGTCCTGCCCACCTCGGTGGCTGTTTTGGTACTTTTCTGTGCAAGGGGGGAAATAAAAAGAGACATAAAAGACACTTGTGAAATAATTTTCTTTTACTTTGGAAACCCACTGATTTTCCCCACTGGGCACCATGTGAAGAGGAAGCTTCCAGGATGCCAGAGACACCTGAGGGAGAAGGTGTGGAACGAATGGGAGATGCTGCAGATGAAGTCACCAACCACAGCAGAACCTCGTGAAGCCTCAACACACAGGTCCTGACCACAAGCACCAATCAGTCCCACTTGATCAGCTTCCCAGGACTCAATCCAAAGCTGAATCATGCTGAGCGTGCATTTTACCCCTGGTTTCCCTTCCAGGCTGCTAAGAACAGACCAACACAAGACTTTGTTGCCTTACAGCACCTCAACATTCCTGCTGCTGGGTGGAAAGATGCTGTAAGTCAAGGATCCAGCAGGTAGAGGCATCCTGATGATGTCTAGAAGGCTGGGATTACTGGGCTCATCTGCTTCATCAGATTCCTATTTCGTGGGCATTAAAACTCAGCTCAGTGGGTCACTCTGGGGTAGTTTTGGCAGCACAAGGGCAGATTTTGGGCTCTCAGCTAAAGGAAGTGCTGGCACAAAGGATGGCAAAGCAGCAGCAGAGCACAAACACACAAGCAGCACTTGTCCATCCTCACTAAGGATTGGGAAGGGGTGGGAGACTTGCAAACACTTGATGAAAACGGGTCTGCTTTAGGGCTTGAACATTTCTGGGAGCCACAGGCCAGAACTTTTGAGTGTCCAGCTTCAAATGGAATCCAAGCCTGCCTTCTTATTTGCAGGGGTATCAGGGGTATCCTATTTCCTTGGGTATCAGATACAAAGGGGTCTGAGCTTCCCAGCCTTGCACCAACCCACCAAACCCCGCCTTGCTCAAAAGCTTCTACCCCTGTGGTCAGGACAGGGAAGGTACTTGCCAAGGCAGAGTTACAGAGAACCAAGAGCTCATGAAAAGCTCCTTTTGAGGTGAAGTTCTAACCCACCCACGCTCCTCACGCAGCAGCTACCAGAGACACCCAAACAAACCCCCTCTCCCTTGGGCAGCCTCCAAGCTCCTCACGCTGCTGGGAGAAGCAGGAGGGAGCATATGGGATGGAGCTGAACTGCCTCTCGTGATTCACAACACAGCAGACGGGCAGGTTCTTCCTGAAAACACCACCAAACAGCTCAGTGTGGCTCCATGTGGAGGCACAGACACGTGGGTGGCACAGAGCTGCTCCCAAAGTCATCGCTGACGTTGGGCTCCTTCCATCACTCACATCACCCTCTCCTCCACTAACCCAGAGAAGCTGTGGCTGCTCCAGGATCCCTGGAAGTGTCCAAGGGCAGGTTGGACGGGGCTTGGAGCACCCTGGGCCGGTGCAAGGTGTCCCTGCCCATGGCAGAGGGATGCAATGAGATGACATTTAAGGTCCCTTTCAATCCAATCCATTCTAGGATTCCACCATCATCCCCCTGGCATCACCACTGAGGCCCCTCCAGACACACTTGCTAGAACACATTCAATTTAAGTCTCCAGGGAAAGGTTTGAGTCTAAGTGAAGGATTTGCTCTGGGATTTGCTTTTAGGGTTTGAAAGCCTGGGCCTTTTAATGTGAACCAGCCTGGATTTGCCATCCCAGGGAGGACTCCACCTTTCCCCTCCAGGCAGCAGCAACCCCTGGGCTGGACACTGCCAGGATTACTTCAAGATTCCCAATGCCATCCCTGTTCTTTGCTTTCCAGAGAGACAAACGAACAGTTCAGAGGGAGAGCACAGACACTTGCAAGGCAACTCCAGCTTCTTCCATGCTCCCTGTTAAGAAGGCCAAGGATCTGCCTTCTCAGCACAGCAGAGGCCCATTTTCTGGCCTTTGTTCCCCTCCCCACGTGGGGCCACAACCAGCAGCTTAATTATTTTAACTCCTGCACCAGAAATGCTCTGAGCTGGCTGCATCCTCTCCTTGCAAAGACAAAGCACGTGGGCAGCTGCAGCTCCGCTTGACCCCCACTCCCCTTTCCTGGATTTGGGGCTGCCCACTGGAATTGCCAAGGTCCAGGTTCCTTTTGTCTGGCCCATCCAACGAGGGTCGGAGCGGGGCAGCCCCACGGGGGCCACTTGGCGGCCCCTCCTGCTTTCCACAGGCAACAGCAACGTGTTTGCAGCCTGCTGGCTTCCAGGTCCATGCCAAAAGAATCGAGCTGCTCTGTTGGGAAGGATGGGCCAGAAATCCTGGGAAAGAAGGAAACACCAGCATTTCCATTTAAGCAAGGGTGGGAGGAGATAGGCAGGCCAGACAGCGGGTCCCAAGGTCACAGCGATAGCATTGAAGAGCAGGAAGTGGAACCAGGATATATCCCGTTCCAGGAAAGGTCTCCAAGCCCTCCAGCACCTCCCAGAAGCACAGACTCAGTAGCACCAAGGGGTGAAAAGCCAGCTCAAGGGTGAAAAGGTCTTGAGCTCGGAACCATCTGGCCATCAGCTGGAAGGACACCTCATCTCAGTCAAGCCAGTGCTTTCTAGGAAGGCAGGATGGTGATCCCCAATTAACCCTGATGCACCCCACGATACTGGAGCTGGATGGTCCTTGTGGGACCCTTCCAACTCAGGATATTCTATGATTGCAGTAAATGTGTCCTACTGAGCTATTTGTCGGCCTTGTCTACACCAAAGAACCACATGAACAACCTCCCACCTTGATGTGTCAAGTGCCAAAAGCTATGGAAGCAGAACCCAAAGGGACCTCAAGGACAGTCTGACCTTACAAGCAGCCCAGCTCCCCAACAGTCTCACCCACACAGCAGCAGAGCCCACAAAGCATCATCTTCCTCTTGGCTGCACCACCTCCAGCTGCCACACTGGGGTAACTGAGCCCCCACCACGGGAGTTTGTCGGGAAGAAACCCAGTGGAGCACCAGCTGTAGACCCAAGAGCCTTTCACAAGCATGGCTTTGACCAGGAACAGCAGTTCTTAGCCCCAAAACCAGCAGATGAAGAGGTGAAGCTGGAGATGGGGGTCAGTGGAGTAACCACAGGTGTCAACAGGGACTTGACCTGCAGTGGGTTCCTCCCCATCAGGCTACAAGGTCATGACATGGGGACACAGCCGACCAGTCTACCCCTCAAGGAGCATAAACCATCTTGACAACTGCTGAGGAGGTCTCAGGTCTTTTCAGGTCCCCCCTGTGCTTTCAGAAGAGCAGTTATGAAACCCTTGGAGGAGGCCAAGGGAATCCAACCTCGGGAGAGCCCCCCCTGGAGCAGAGACACTCACCATTTTGGGAGGAGCCAGGACCAGGATGACAAATCTGACTTCACACGAGTTCTCCCCCCAGTTCTGAGGCCTCCCCAGGCGGCTGATGCAGACGTGGCGTCGCTGAAGAGACTTGATAGTGCAACTGTGGGGTGGAAGAGGGCACTGTGAGACCTGGCACCACCACCAACCCCAGCATGGCAGGTGACCAGCACACATTTCAACTCTGTTGGTTGGCTGGGAAAAGGGTCACCTCTGAAGTCCTAAAAAGTGACTTTGCTATTCATCAAATTGTGCTGTGGAGTTTCACATCCGTGGTTTTAGGGGACGTAACTTGCCCAGGTTGAAGGTTTCTTCTCCCAGCTCTCTGCTCCATGGGTGTTACAACACCCAAGCTGACCTCCTCACTCAAGATCCACAGGGGCTGCAGAAGACAGGATTCCTGCTCCAAGGGGAATCCTCAGCTGCAATCCAGCCCTGCTGGGGAGGAGGTGGCTCTTTGGCCGCCCTGCCAAAGCCTAGCAGCAAGTTTGTCTGAGATAGACACAGGGATCATCTCTGGAAGACCAGGTCTGTCTCCACCCTGGGGTGTTGAAACAGAGCTAGGACCTGGTTAGCTGTCATTTTGTTTCCTGCTGGGAAGCTCTGGGGCTTGGTGCAGTTTCAGGAGGTGGATAATTCCAGCCTGGAATTCCTAATTCCTGCCCCCCTTAAAGCTACCCACTCCTCCTCAACTCCTGATGAAACACACAAGGTTTGTCCTGGTGGCACTGGAAGAGGCATGGAAGTGTTTTCCTTCTTCCCCCCTCCTACAGCCTCCTTTTTGTCCTGATTCAAATTTATCTCAACTCTTTGCTCCCTTTTATTCATCCAGAAATCACCTATCACAGTCCTGTGATAGGATTTCTTCCTCCTTCAGCTTCTCATCCATAATTCCAGCCCATTTCATGCCTTTTAACATGTGTCCTCCCAGCCATGGGCACCCTGAAGGCTCTTCCATTAACAACTCCTGGAGATCTTTGGCTGGAAATGCACTAGGCAAGAGGACATTTTGTATTTTTCAATCAAGTTCTTCCTAATTTGCATTCAAAAAAACTCAAAAACTTAAAAATAAATAAATTGCACCTCCAAGTATTTTCTTGCTGAATTTGACCTCCTGATCACAGACTGGAGGCAGCCTATTTATATATAAATTAATCTGACAAAGGCACTTGTTTGAGAGCAGCCAAACAGCTTCATCAGAACAATGCAGGTCACGAGAAAGATGACACTATTTCATTTATTTCCTAACTCCCTCCCCCACAGCCCCCTGAGTCCTTTTCCCCCCAACTCAAATCACCTCTGGCAGAGAGAAATCTCAAGGCAGGTCCTGAGATGAAGAACAAATGTCTCCTACAGGCATTGAAAAGGGAGTGTGAGTTATCTCCTCGACCGAACCAAGAGATTGGCGCTGCAACAATCCCTGTCCTCCCTCCCAAGGGATCAAAGGGCCACAGACAACACTTGTTTCCACATCCAAATCCTCAAAGGGCCACAGACAACACTTGTTTCCACATCCAAATCCAAGCCCTTGGTTGCCCTCCAGCTGTGACTGGAAAGCATTCAATCCTCTCTGTGTTACAGCTCGACAAGCCAACAACGGGGAAGACACAAACTCTGCGCTTCAGACTCCCCTGGAGAACCTTCCAGTGGGTCCAGCACCTTCAGTTCCTCCACCTCCATCCACCTGGTGACCAGCAGGGACTGGTTAATGCACCATCAGCCAAAACTGCCCTTATTTGGAGCTCTGAGCTCAGCGTTTTCATCCCTCAGCTGTGGAGCTCATGGATTTTGTTTGGAAAAGGAAGGTTTTCTGGACATTTTGACCCTCACAGTTCTATCTCAGAGGTGGCCAAAAGCAGGAACCACCTGCCTGAGGCTCACAGAGTTGTGCTAACACTTCCAACACATCAGCCCTTCTGTGTGTCCATCTGAGGGGCTGAATTACCAACAAGCTGCTGAACTATGAGGTTATTTGGAAACATCTCCCATGAAGTGCAATAATCAAGCAAGCCACATGTTCTCCTGCAGTTGAGCTTTCCCCCTGAAGTGACAGGGTTGTGTTACAGCTCCAGGAACTTGTCTCCAAGTCCAGGCTTTCCAGAGACAAGAGTCCTGCCAGCAGTGCCAGCTTCCAGAGTTCCAACCCCTTTCATCTCCAGAGCTTCTTGGGCATGGAAGGGAAAACTTGACTCTAAAAAGGCTGTTCCTTGCTCCTGAATGGCTTTCAAAGACAAGCTCATTTTCCTGGCAGCCACACCAAAACCTTGTCTTTCCTTACCTTGAGGGACTGGGAAAGTGTGGAAAGAACAGCTCTGGAAGATTTAGGAACACTGAGAACATTCACAAGGCACCGAGAGACCCACTATCCCCCCAGTGCTGGAGTTTGAGGCTCCTCACACCTAAGACTTCCTCTCAACTCTTCTCTAAGGAGCTCCATGGCACTGAATCCACGACCCTGTATCACCCCAGAGGACCACTGAAGAACTTCCCACCCAGTCAGGCCCATGTACAGCCAATTTAGGTCAATAAAACCTCCACCAATCAAGCTGGAGCTGATTTAGGGAGGGCAAACCAGGTTAAGACCAGATTTCAGCAGAGAAGGTGGAATGGTCCTTGAGATGTTTGCACCCAGGGGAGGAGTGTGCAGGATGCAGCCACATCTGCCCTGGGTTCCCTCTGTTATAGTCATTTATTTGGGGGGAAATGGGGGGGTCTTCCAGTGCAAGGCCAAGTCACTGCTGCAGCATTCAGCACCTCAAGGTCTTCTTCAAGTTCAAACCATTATTCAGTGACACAAACCCTAGGGTAGCACTCCAATTAAACTTCGGTTTAATTCCAGAATCCAGACCCAAACAGGACACAAACCAAAACTGCAGTGCCTACTGGGCTTGGGCAAATACTTGTAAAGGACAAAAGGGAAAAACAACCCACCAAAAAAAAAACAACCCACCAAAAAAAAAAAAAAAAAAAAACCCCCCAAAAAACAAAAAAACAAAAAACAAA
>VXAU01001565.1:180563-193606 GCA_013399695.1 Formicarius rufipectus | reverse complement strand
AGGACAAGGAGTCTCCCCAAGGAGAATGGTGGAGGGAACAAGGAGCCCCTCCAAGGAGAATGGGAGGGGGACAAGGATTCTCCCCAAGGAGAATGGGGGGAGGGGGGACAAGGATTCTGGCAACCAAGAGCTACTGTGGGGCTTGATGAGTTATTCAAGTTGCTGAGCTGCATTTTCAGCAGGGCTCCAACTACCCGTCAGGGTTGGATTTGGGGCTCCACAATCATCTCATCACTCACTTCCATTTGCCAGGGAGAAAACTCCTTTATCCAAACAACTTCAGGGCAGATTTAGGTGGCCTAAACACACACGGGGGCAGGGAGGGGGACACCAATTACCACCAGGTCCTGCCAGGTTTGCTTGGGCAAGAGGCTTGTTCCATAGACTCAAAGAAAGGAGTGGGACATGGATTGTCATCAGCAAGGGGGACAGAGGACAGCTACAAAAAATGGTTTGAAAACAGACCCATGGCCAACAGCTCCCATCACACCTTCCATCAGGAACCTCCAACTGGGCAGGAATAAGTTCATTTCCTTATTTTTTCCCCACTCCTGGTCAAACCACTGGTTACTTTCCCCTTCCCCCCCTCCCCCAGCTGCATTGCAAGCATTTGCCTTCTGCAAGGCACTGAAAACCACAAAAAGCAGTGGAAGAACTTGCCTGAAAGCTGAGAGGAAAAATCAGAGCATGCTGGAAACTGGAGCTTGCAGCTGAAGGCATGGGGCTCCTTGAATAAAATTTCTGCATTTTTAACTAGGATGAAGTTATCAGAGAGGTTGGTACCACAACAACCCTCTGAACTTCCCAAACTCTCATCTGTTCATTCACTAGAAAAATCCTTCCGGGGTTTTCCTCAGCTCCTGAGTAATTAACAGAGCTACAAATTACTAAATACTTGAAGGGTTTACGAGCAGCAAATATCCAGGAGGTTCTTGCAAAGCTCCTCTCGGGTCCTGCAGCCAAGATCCTCCTCACTACAACACTTCAACGTCTCAACTTTTGAATTTTACCAACGCTGCAGCTGCTGTGAGAACACAAGAATAAAGGGGTGGGGGGGTGGAGGGAAGTCACCTCTGGCCAAAGACAGACCCAGATTTGCTCAGGAACTAAAACATCCTAATTACTGAGGAGACAGAAAATCATATTAATTACTGAGGAGACAGAAAACCAGATATATGAGCAAAATCTCCAAAGGAGATAAGGAAAAAAGCTCCACTCTGCACAGAGCAAGAATATCAAAAGATGTTTATCTATTGAGAAAGGAAGCACCAGAAACATGGAATAAAAGGAAGATGCTCATTTTTTAGCTTGCCCTTCCCACCACACAGCTTAGGGGAGGTGCTTTCTCTGCCCTGCACGTGGGGCAGGAGCATCTCCTGGTCTCCACAACAAACCAGCAGCTCCCACCAAGCGGTGCCCAAGAGCAGCTCCATGAGAACACAGCTCTGTTTCCACACTGGTGATTTTGAAACGTTGTGAAAAGGTCTCTTCTTCATCTGGTTTCCCTCTAGCCCTGATGAAGTCCTTTTGGGTAGGGCTTTCCAGGACCCTGAGCACCTGGAAACTCCAACCCAAGGAGCACCAAAGCAAGGGCAGCACCAAGGGTAGCGCTTCCCACTGGCACCCTCCAAGGTGTGCTGCCCACCTGCTCTGAGCTTTCTCCTCAAGGAGGTCAGGCAGCACCAGGTGGCTTCACCAGGTGACTTCAGCCCTCCAAGGTGTGCTGCCCACCTGCCCCAAACCCCCTCCTCAGGGAGATCAGGCAGCACCAGGTGACTTCAGCCCTCAGCAGCGACTGAACTTTGCAGAAAGGGCAGTTTGGAATGAAGAACAAGAGCAGATCTGAGCACGAAACAGCCGAGAAGATCCCCTGTGTTTCCAACCCCTGGATCATCTAACGCTTGGGATGAAGAGCAATTTGCAACATCCCCCTCCCCTTGCCTCAAACCACACCAAAGTGGAACAGGAAAGCATCACAGAGTTTCATGAAGCCCTCACTGGCAGCTCTGAGGTGCTGTCTCCTCCTCAAGGAAGCCGAGTCAGACCACAAATGCAGGACAGAAGTGCCCACTGCCACGGCACCTGCTCCACGAGAACCAGATCGGAACCACCACAACCACCACCGTGTGCTCTCCAAGCTTCCAGAGAGCTGCTCTTGGGTTGGGTTGGTTGGGATGGTTCGAGGAGGGCCAGACTGGCTGCTGGAAGGGGATATGGAGGGCCACATGAAAGGCCAGGGCAGACAGCTGTGGCCAGAAGGACTAGGATGAACTGGGGGGCTCCAGGAGACAGATGTCTTTTTCCTACACCTCCAAAACCAGCAGTGTTTCTCACCAAGCCCTTACCCTGCTCTCTCAAGCCAGAAGCTGAAGGCTTAGTCACCTCTCCAGATCCCAACCTGGACCACTCTTACACTCCCAGTCCTCAAGAGAGCACTCACCACATCCCAGGGGGCACCAAGCGAGGTGGGAGGGAAGGAGCAGAGTTCCTCAGACCTCACGCCCCTGGTACCCTCAGAAAAACTCCCTGACATCAGGCATTCATTTCTGTCCTTCTGCAACTCAGCCCAGCCTTCAGAAAAGATCTCCTCCTGGATACAAAGAGGGCTTGCTCCCAGATTTCATCCTTTGATTCCCAAAGTTTGACTCCGTAGAATGTTTTGGGAGAAAGCAAAGGAGCCAGTGCCAAAGGAACTGCTGCCACCAGCAGTGCTGGACCTCTGCAGCTCACACCTGGCAGATGTCAGCCTCAGGCCTGGCCACCTGGAACAAGCAGCAAGAGCCTTGTGGCACCTACAACCATCTACAGGCCTAAGGAACGAGAGAATTTTAGCCTTGTCCTCTCACCATTTGGAAATCCTGGACACTCCAAGCACTTCCGAGGGCAAGAAGCTCCAGGCCCTGAGGAGGCTTGTCTGGAGTGGAACTCTCAAGCAGATCCTTCCTAGATACCCTACACAAGCTGTTTTGGGAAACGGGAAGGTTGGAACTATTTGATCTCTGAGGTCTCTTCCAACCAAAATTATTCTATGATTCTATTTCTCCAAAATCAGAAGTTGGGACTTCACTGCACTTCAAAGTTTGATGGTAGGACACTTCCTCCCTTTATCAGTACAGCATCTCCAAGATCTCAAGCCACCTTTGTTGAGGCAGATGATCCATGTTCCCAAATCCCACCATTTAATTCTCCTTCAAAGAAAAAGGTATTGGCACCAAAAGATTCATCTCCCAGAGCCATCCACAGCGTTTGCCTGATGCTCCCTGGCAGGACGACTCCAAAGGGATCCAACACCTACACACGAGCTCCCCTCCAGAAAAAGGACAAGCAAATACACCTGCCAGGTTCTATTACAGGAAAACATCACAAAAGGACTTGAAAAACAAGGAGCCACCCAGAACAGTCACCGATGACAACGTGGAGATGATTATTTACTGCTTGGCTATCTCAAACATCTACAGGATTCCCAAACACGGAGTCTGCTCCCAGTACAAGATTACACAACCACCACAAGAGGCTTTTCACATCACACTTCAGCTAAATGGATTCTGTGGCACCTCTTGCAAGTTCTCATCCAGCCCTGCAGGGCAGCTCTCCCTCCCACAAGGTGGAACTGTGCACAAGAGAGTAAAATAATACTTGCCACTCTCTTCAAAGAAGTATCCATTCCTCGACATCGCTGCTGGTGGAGACTCTGGAAAAAGGGCAGAAAAAGAAAGGAAACATAAGAATCATCAAAACTCTGAGTGTTTTCACCTTAGTGCTAAACTCACTGTAGACCTGGTTAGAGCAGAAAGCCAGTCCCAAAACACTGCAGGCATCCCATTTCCCTGGATGGGGCAAAATTTCACCTTCTGCTCGTTGACTTCAGTGCTTACCAGAACTTTTCCCTACAGCCACAGTCGGTACTTGAAAAGAGTCTCGGACATCTCAGGCTGGGACTACAAACAAGCAAGACTAAGGATCAGGATAAACTTGATCATCTCAGTGATCTACTAAACCTCAAAAATAATAGAAGTTCATCATCCAACAGGTTTTATTAAAAAAAAGGAAGCCCAGGTTGTACCTTGTGCTCAGATAAAACAAACCTGTTTAGTTTAGACAAAAGTAATGCGATTTAGATGAGAATGGGACTTCACATCCTACTCTGCTGCTCCTAATCATTAGGATAGCCCCAAAACAGTGCTTGGCACTTGGAGATAAGCCCCAGCACACTTCAGCCTTCCTTGGACCACTTCCTGAACAGGGGGTCTTCAAGAGGAAGCCAAAACGGGAAGCGACGCCGACCAAGAGCAAACCCACAAACGCAAGAGCAGCAGGAATCAATCCCCACCATTAAATACAGAATGTGCTTTTGGTTAGTGAGTCAGTCCTGCTGTTTCCTGCTGGCAAGGTGGGCACTGAACACCTCTGTGTGACACAGGAGCACCTGCTCTCAGGTGCCACCAAAGCCTGGTGCCCAACAAGCAGAAGCACTGGGTTCTCCATAGGTGCAAGGCCCATTCCATGGGGACAAAACAGAGCTCTGATGCCAAGCCTCAAGCAGGAGCCACCCAAGCAGTCCCCTAAGAGACCTGCTGCCTCTTCCCGTGCCTCTTCCCAGCCAAAATGCAATCAGACAGAGGAATAGGCTCGCTGTGGCTCTGCCCCCCCTTCATCAGGCTAATCAAACATCACCTACGCAAGCCTGGGATGAATTTGGGCCAACAAGGAAAGAGGTTTCGCCCACCTTATTGTTCTACAGATTAGGCTTCCTGCTTTCCCTTTGAGCAGGGACAGTGTTTCCCAAAGACCCTTTTTCTTTACCCCATGACTTTTGGCTGGTAGATAAGAGACTTTTGAGTCCCTTTTGCAGCGTGCCACATCAGGAAGCCCCATAATTCACCCCGTCCCACGGGAGACTTCACACACCACTGCCACCACTGACGGTGTTGGGGCTGCACAGGTTCCTGAAGGGACAACCCTGGTGGCCATGAAATAATAGAACAACTAAAAAAAAAAAAAAAGAGCCAGCACATAAAGCAGAGGGCAACTCGAGTGTCTGGTCCAAGGGAGAAACACAATGTTCCAAAGTTCATCCCAGAACAATGGGACAGAGGAACAAAGGCACCGAACTGTGGGCCAAGGGGCACCCATGACACCAGTCGATTGTTTCCCTCCACCTGGAAGGGAAAGAGAGGATCCATCCAGGCTGATTAGCATGCTAATCATCAAAGGAAAGTCCTCTAAAGAGGCTCTTATTGTGCAATGATTGCATTTACGTATTTCAGGGAAACAAACAGACGGATTACCCACGGAACCCGCATTCCCACCAGGATGGGACATCCATTTCTCACTTCTGGCAGGGCTTTGTTGGGGGGAGGGGGAGCCTGAAGCGACATGTTCACCCTCCACTAGGTAAAGTGAGACCCTTCAGCAGAGCACAGCTCCTTCTGCAGCTTGATGACATCCAATGATCAGGAAACTGGGGGGTTTATTCCTTAGAAATCCCTTTTCCAGCCTCACCACTGCCTGGGGCTCACACGGCACCTTAGCTTGGGTGGCTGCTCAGCCTGGCATGAAAAGGGCAAGGCTGGGGTGTTGCAGCAGGCAGTGCCACCTCATTAGGTGGCACTTGTTGCTCTGAGTCACTAATGAGCAACCACACGCTCGGGCAATTACGTTGGAGGTGCTGTTGTTTCAGATGAGTCATCAAACAAAGGTCTCAACCTCGTAATTAAAGATGCAATGGCACGTTTGGGAAAACAAAACACACAAAAAAAGAGAATAATAATTTAAAAAAAAAAAAAAAAAGCCAGGCGTTCACTCTACTACATCCTGGAGAAAGTCCAGCCCTGGCAATTTGTCTTCTCCCAACATAATGCTGTCCCACAGCCCCAAGCCAGCCGAGACCTGCAAACAGCCTCGTTGGCGCCTTCGGGAAAGCCATTCCCACCTTCCCCACGACAGCACAACCTGAGCGTGACTGCCCAGGAGGGAAGGGGTGACTGGCACCAGGGACAGAGGGCACTGGCTGAAAGGTCAGGGGAGGGTAAAAATCGGGGGTGGCTGCATGGTCTGCACCTCTGAGAAGTCAGGGAATGCAGCACCCACCTGTGTTTTTCATGGGTTGGAAGGGATTCCTGAAGGTTGTCATCAAGTCCAACTCCTCTTTCCCTTGGCAGTGACATTTTCAAGTAGATCAGGCTGCTCAGCGCCCTGTCCCACCTGACCTGGGGTGTTGCCAGGGATGGTGCATCTCTGGGCAGCTCTCACTGTCACTGGAAAAGTTTCCTTCTAGATAAGCTAAATTGGTCCTCTCTCAGTTGAAACCCCCCCACTCCTTGTCTGATCACAGCAAGCCCCTCGAGAAAGTCTGCCCCCATCTCTCTTGCATCCCTTCAAGCACTAAAACACCACAGATAAGGTCTCCCCAGAGCCTTCTCTCCCCCAGGTTGAACTTTTTAACCAAGCAGGACACATCCCAGACGGGGGCCAACTGAGATCTTTCCTCCTTCCACATCAGTCCCTCTCCCCCCGTGTTTCCGGAGCCCAAGCAAGCATTCCTTGTGCTGATGGGATGCCACCTAAGACTGGGCTCAAGTGCAGGCTCAGAGCAGCCACGGCAGGGCAAACACCAGGCAGGCTCCCCCTGCCCCACATCTCACGAGCTTTATGGGATTTAGCACTCAAGCTCTCTGCTCCTCAGCCGGGTTCTGCTGGAGATGAGCTGTGCAGAGCCTTCCCTACCCCAGCCCTCAGACCTGTGTGTCCTCTGCCCACCCCACCTCCAGACTCTGGAAATTAAAAGGAGTTCAACCAAGGGGCAGTTATGGAACACCACAGTAATTGAGGTTTGGAAGCCTGGCCAGGAACAGGAGGCTCCAAATTCACTGGGGATCAACATGATAACGCTCCAGGCTTCGCCTGAAGTTCCAGGAGTGTTTCTACAAAGACTAAATCTTCCTCCAGCCTGCAAAGGGGGCTGAGGAGGTCCTCCTCTCCACTGTCACCCTGCTTCCCTGAGACCCACCAAATCCACATTGTTAGTTCTTTCAGGTTTTCTTTCAAAAGGCTTCAAAAACTTGAAAGAAAACGAACAAACAAACAAGCAAAGCAATTTCAGCAAGGTCAAGTTTCCAGGGACAGAGCTAGAAGGTCCTCCTCTCCACTGTCACCCCGCTTCCCTGAGACCCACCAAACCCATATTGTTAGTTCCTTCAGGTTTTCTTTCAAAAGACTTCAAAAATTTAAAACAAACAAACAAAACCAAGCAAAGCAATTTCAGCAAGGTCAAGTTGCCAGGGACAGAGCTGGGAAGCATTACCACAAGGAGCTGAGATGCACAGCACTCCCGTTCCTGCACCTCCAGTTGTCTCTCACCACATCCTCATTCTCCAGACCTTCTCACCCAACATCCACAACACAACCAGGCTCTCCAACTTCTCTGCCTCCAAAGGGTACAACAAGGTGCCACCTTCCCCTACCTGCCAAAAAGTGCATTGTTAAGCTCTTTTGACAATATAAAACATGCTCTTCATTTTTAAGAGTTAATTTACTCCAGTAAATGAAGTTTCTACTGGCACCCCACCTTATTCCCTGCAGGGATGTCTCTCAGATGAGCCTGAACTGGAGGGGCACAAATAGTGTCACCACTTGGCTTGTTTGCCAAGGTTGCTGAGCTTCCTCAGCACTGAATTCAAAGGTAAAAGCCATGAGCTGAAAATGTTGCAAGAGAGAGACCAGAGCTTATTTCTCTGGACTCAAAGACATGGGTCAAGATTTCCTCAGCGACCCCCAGCGCCACCAAGGCAGGAAGAGCACCTGAACCAGAGTGTCCTTTAGGATGGGAAGGAGCTCAAAACCCATCTCCTGCCAAGGGCAGTGACACCTTCCCCTAGACCTGCACGTGAAGTTCACTAAGTGGCAGCACAGCCAAGTCTGCTGCTGTTTAAAGTGCTCAGTGAGGACCAGGGCAAACCCAGATGCCCCACCATGGGAAGCATCAGGCAAGAAGTGGGTCTGTTTTCCTGATTTCTTACATTCTTACCATTTTTACCTTGACATTTAACAACAACCCCCTCCCGTGCCATCCTCTGTTATTAAATCCCCGTGGGCACCCTGTCTCCAATCTAATAACCCATTTTATCTCTCTTGTTTTAAAGTTGGGACTAAGTCCTCTTGAGCCTTGCAATATTAGCTGGATTATGAATAAAAACACATTCTCTGGATACTTGGGTAACTCAATTACAGGGTCCTGCTGCTGGCATCTTCCAAGTAAACAGCCCTCTGCAGCACAAGCCTCAGACTGAAGTCGAGCACAGCTACAAGGAGCACTACAGCCCTTGGCTTTTGGGATTTCTCTGCTACAATAAATCTCTCACGGTTTTAGTGGCTTGAGATTTAATTGGAGTTTACTTTGAGAGAGTTGCTGGGAAAGGGTTTTTCTTTACTTCCAGGCCCTTTTAATATTGGCGGTTCTTGGGGTGTTTGAACATCTGGAGAATTTAGTTACCCCATAGAAAACATCAGGTATTTTCATCATCTTTTACTCAAGGTGTGCTCCAATATCCCAGTTTCATAGGATTTGTGTCAGAAGGGACACCAAAGCCCATCCAATCCCACTCCTTGTCACGGGCAAGGAAACCTTCCACTAACTCAGGATGCTCCAAGCCCCGTCCAACCCGGTCTTGGACACTCCCAGAGATCCAGGGGCAGCCACAGCTTCAATTTTCCACATCTCCATCACTTTTACTGGAGCTCTGAGGTCATTTCTCAAGCTCATCAGCACGTGCAACGTCCCGCCTTAAAGCTGCCAAAGCAGAACACTTCAGCGTCAGAGCGAGAAGTCACCACAAGAAGAACACCAGCTGAAAATGCCTTTAAACTTTCCCCATTTCCTCCCAGGAGGAATCACCAATTCTCACTGTGACAGACTGAACTTGGCCAGTCAGACAACTGGGCAGCACCTGGAGGGATAACTGGGAAGGCATCTACTTCCCAGAAGACACAGGGGCTGCAGCTTTGGAGCAAAGTTTTGGTTCCTTCACGTTGACTTCCAGGAGTTGTCAAGTCCCTGTCCCCAAGTGCACCACGAGGAATGCTGCAGTCAGCTGCACCCCTCCAGAAGATCCAAGGTAAATTCCTCTTTGGACAAATGTATTGTCTCATCCAAGGCTTTGATCCAGGAGGAAATGATGCAGCTTCCCCTGTCCGAGGCTCCACCAGACCTGGTGTTCAATGTTCAACTCTGAGATCACTTCTGAGTCTTTGTTCTCCCCAGCCCAAAGCGAATTAACATTCCCAGATAAAGGACTTCACAGCTGCACAAGGGACAGGGAGCTGCACTCAGGTTCCTGCAGTTTGGGGCAGGGAAAGAGCCCCAATTTATGTGCTTTAAGCACTCAGTAACCAAAGGATGCTGCTCCCCTCCTTCACCTTTCAGACATCAGCAGAAACAGACTCAAGAAGAACATGACACACGTGAGAATTGATATCCCAGGGGAAACCTGCAGGGGAGAAGGGGTTTCTTGTTCAATTATGTGGAGCAGTGACTGAAAGGAGCCTGCAACTGAGTTTCAAAAATATCTGTATGCAGCAAGAGCTCAGCTAGAGGAGGGCGAGGGAGCCTCAAAAACTGCTTTAATAACACAACTGCATCACAGCAGAGTAGGACAAGAGCTTGACAAGCAGCAAATCTGATAACACTGACAAGCTGATCAGCTCCAAATACATCAATATCACAGGGTTTTTTTCCCCACAGATCCTCTCTTGTGCTCTTAAAACATGAGATGCTGGGAGTTCTCAGGGAAGAACAAAGCAGTGTGGGCTCTTGGTGGAGACATTCCCTGCAAATTATTTCCAACCACTCAAGTCAGCAAGAATGAATGGACAGCAGCTCACACAAAAAAAAAAAAAAAAAAAAACAACAAAGCTATCCTGCCTCAAAAGTTGCCTCTTCTCATTGCCATCTACACCTTCAGCAGCTGATTCCTGCCCTGCATCTTCCAGCTGGAAAACACTGGTGGGGAGCACAGCTCCTGCTGGCACAGAGATGAGAACATGCCCCTGGTGCTGCTGGTCTGGGCAATCACAATTGACAGGCAGGACAAGAAGCTGGAAGACTGGACTTGTTTTTCTCTGCACCCAGAGAGGTGTGACCAAAAAAAAAAAGAAAAAAAAAAAGAGAACAAACCACAGAAATCAGGGTTTCCAAACTGATCACTAATTCAAGGAAGTGTAAGATGAGTAAGGGATGATTGTTAATCCCTGGGCAGGAAAATGCCTGGGAAAGAGTGAATGGTGCTGCCTGTGGCAAGCCCAAACAGAGACCTCTCCCCAGAAAGCACTGATAAAGGCAAAGGAAAACATTAAAAAAAATACTAAAAAGGGGGGTTTTTACCTCTCTTGAAAGTCACTAAACGGGAAAAATCAGCCCTGGGAGTTTTTTTCCTGAAGGGCCGAGTCAAAAATGAACTATGGGACAGCTCTTTGCTGCAGCTTTTGAGCCTTGACCCCCTTGCTCAGTGCAAACACCCCTGGGGGGGGACAACCCCTTCCTTCCCAAGGCACAGCAGAGCCCTATCCCCCTCCCCAACCTGTCCCTTCTCCATCTCAGTGGCTGCAGGGAAGGGCTGGGGAAGGACAGGCCACCCAGCTCCACAGCTGGGTCCCTCCTCCCTCCTCTGTCACATCCATTGAGCCACCACAGTATCTTGAATATCTTCCTCAGACTGTTCCCTGCAGCACCAGTGGGAAAGAAAAGAGCAATTCACGTTAAAAAGTCAGCACTTTAAAAGCCTAAGAGCACATTCCAGCTGGTGCCCACTGGAAGGACAGGCTCCCCTCTGCCTACACCTGCTGCTTCCCCCTTTTCCCAGCTTCTCCTCCTCCACCTGAAGCTGTGGAGCCGCTGGAAGGCTCAGCAGCCCCTGAAGGAAGGAAGGATGGACCATCCTGCCTGGAGATTTCACACAAGCAGCAGCACAGTGCCCTTGGCAATAAAACAGGGGTATTTACCGGGGCCTTTTAGCTCAATGGGTCCATTAAAACATGGTCTGCCCTGCAAACACCTGCAAGAAACCAACTCCTGAGCACCTTGAAGATGGCCATGCCCCATCTCCTCCAAAGCCCTCCACCTCGGGAAGCTTTTAAAAGACAGTGTTGGTCAGAGCAGACCCTGAGCAGGAAGGTGTTTTTAAGCAGCCCAATCCAATGGGAAATTGGGGCTTGATCCAAGAGACTCAGACCTGCAGGGGCACAGGCTTTGCCCTCCAGCAAATCTTACAGGGGGGATGTTTTGTTAAAGGCAGCTTCAAAGCATTATTTATGTTCAACATGTCTTGTCCCAGAAATGCAGAGATGCCTCTTGTTCCCCCCTCCCTGCATCCCTAAAGGATCTTCCCTACTTTGCTTCCCACAAGGGCTTCACTGCCCAAACATACACATGTTTAAGAGGTCTGGATGACCAAAACTAAAATCTAAATTCTAAGTCAGAACTGAAATGTAAATTGCTTTTTATCAAAAGCAACGAGAGCATCCCGTTTCTCTGATTTTTGGAGAACACACCACCAAGTCCTCAGTCGTTCCCAGGGCTATCCCAAGGCGCACCAACACACTTGGATATAAAGTTTGGCTCTAAACAGTGACCTCTCCAACAGCCCAGGCGGAAAACACAACTTTATGGCTTTGCAGCTCAGCAGGCACTGAAGGACCAAACCATGGGTTGGCATGCAAGGAGCTGGATGATCCTCTGAGGAAGGGAAACCGTGTGAGAGGGTTTTAAGCAATGCCACGGCCAACCTCGGCAGATGAAAGCCCAGAAACTCATTTTCCCAGTGGCTGCCTGTGAAAATAAAGCACCACACTGGAAGGATCAAGCAGGAAGCATCCTCCTGCTCTCTTCCCTGGCAAACACACACCCACACACGGGCTCGGGGATCAGAGATGTCTGTTTTCAACTGCACCGACCAATTCCCCTCCCCAGCCTCCTCCAGAGCACCCACCGCACGAAAACCACCTCCTAAAAACCTCACCGGGTGCAGCAGCAACAGAGACCACCCCGTCCCCAAAAAACCCACCCCACGTCCCCCAACTCCGGGCCGGGGTTTGGATTTCCCAGGAGCACCGGGTTGACTCATCACCAATTAAACCCACCCACCCAATTAATATCCGAGGGTGCCTCCCAGAGGTGAGCGGCCGATCCAGAGCCACGCGGCTGCTTTCCCAGCACCATCTCTATTCCTCCCCCACTGGATTTCTTGGCCAGCAAGGCAAATTTGAGCAGCAAGGGAATGACAGCACCTTGGGATTTGGCTGGCATGCTGTTGGGCTATTTGCTATCTCCTCCCTCCCCCTCCCTTTTATTTTTTTAAGGTTGAATGGGAAGCTTTTGTTTTGGTGGACCCTCTAAAAAAAGTGATTTAAGCAAGACATCCTTGAGAGTCTTAAGTGCTACACAGAGAGGGAGAGAAAGCCAATACCTCCAGAGAGCCCACGAGCTGGCAAAGGCCCAAGAACAGGCCAGCTGAGGCTCTTCAGTAGACTTTTCCTGAAACATTTAAATAATTTAGAAAGCATTAACTCTTACTGACAGCTCCTTCCCTTGCAGGGCCCTATCAAAAACCTCATCGCTCTTAATCCAAAAGAAGGACAGATACTGCAACAGCCCCAAGCCTTGGTCAGGGTTGAATATGAATTTTAAGGGGTGCCTGAGGTCTTTTTCTTTGCTTGCCTGGTGCAGGCAGGTCTTCCAGAGGCCACCACCTGCCACTTATCTGCAGTGACACTGTGTAAAACATGCAAAAATGGTTAAGAGTGTCTGTCAACATCTCACTTGCTTGGGGGGGCTATTCAGGGGAAAGGAGCTGTTCCCTGGAGTGGTTCAACTGTGTAAATACTGTAAAAATTAAGCAGCACTGAAGTGTAAATGAGTAGCCAGAAGCCCTTCTCTGGGGCTAAGTAGAAGAGATGCTGCAGCACCACCAGTTTCACTGGTGCATCCTCCCCCTGGGGCACCAGGGTCACGTTCTGGAAGAAAGTGCATTTCTATGAAGTTCCCCTCCCCC
>VXAU01001565.1:160772-171161 GCA_013399695.1 Formicarius rufipectus | reverse complement strand
ATATATATATGTTGAGCTGGGAGAGAGACCTTAAAGACCCCTCCAAGGGAGCTCTAGACAGGAATCTGTAGATTTTTTTTTTATATATTTGGATCTGTAGAATTTTTTATACATTAGGATCTGTAGAATTTTTTATATAATATTATATATATATTGGGCTGGGAGAGACACCTTAAAGACCCTTCCAAGGGAGCTCTAGACAGGAATCTGCATAATTTTTTTATATAGTAGTATATATTGGGCTGGGAGGGACACCTTAAAAACCACCCAGTCCCACCCCTGCCATGGGCAGGGACACCTCCCACCAGCCCAGGGTGCTCCAAGCCCCATCCAACCTGCCCTTGGACACTCCCAGGGATCCAGGGGCAGCCACAGCTTCTCTGCCCACCCTGTGCCAGGGCCTGCCCATCCTTATTGTTAAAGAAATCCTTATAATCTAATCTAAATCCCCCTTCCAGCAATTTAAAACCATCACCCTCCTTGGTCCCATCACAACAGGGTCTGGATTGAGGCTCTTTCCTGCAATTAATAACTCAGTTTTCCAGGGGTGCAAGGCTACTGGGAGGATTACCAGGCAAGATAAATGCCCATAACTTCCAAACAGGCACTTTGTAAAACCATTACCAGTCTTCCTTCTCCCCACCACATTCATGTACACCCAAAATTGGTGGTCCCTGCCCCTTCAGATACTGCCCTCAAATAACCTGGCATGGGCACTTTTGAGCCCAAACCCAGCTGAGGGTGACAATAAATGCCAGGGGAGAACCACAGTGATGGGTATTGAGGTTCTTTACAAAACCAAGGAGCAGCAGCAACAGGAAAATGGAAATAACAGGCAGGTGTGCACAGTGCTGATCCCAAACCTGCACCCTTTGGTAAAAACAGGCCTATTTTCTAAAGTTCTTATACCATAAAAGATCAGACTCTTTTGTTTCAGTGTTTCCTGGTCTTTCCTCCAGCATGGTCTGAGCTGATCCAACCCCAGCAAGCAAATTTGGGAATCAGAGTGGTTTGGGTTGGAAGGGACTTGAAAGACCATCCAGTTCCCAAATCCCCTGCCATGGGCAGGGATGGCATTCTCTAGATCAGGTTGCTCAGGGGTCCCATCCAACCTGGCCTTGGACACTTCCAAGCATGGAGAATCCACAGAATTTGTGTGTTTGGAAATGAGGGGTGAAGTTTTAAAGAAATCCTAGACATTTTAGCTTTTGATTGCTACAGATCTTGGTGTCAAGGCACTATATAATCCAGAATAAACCTGCCCCATCCTCTAAATCAGCAAACCCTATCCAGAAAAAAAAACAAACAGACCCAAACCAACAAAAAAAGAAAAAACAACCAAACAAACAAAAAATTCCAACCAAAAAAAAAAAACCACCTAGAAATTCATTTGACATCATTTTAACCAGAGGTGGGAAACCCTCTGCCAAAATTTGAAGCCTTAAGCCATTATTCCAAAATTATTCTCATACCAAGTGCAAAATACCACTTTTCCAGCTGCTGTAGGGGAAAAAAATAATAACTATCCCAGCCAAAGCCAGGACATCACTCATAAAGGGGAAAAGAAGAGGGGGGAGATTTGGGTTCAATCCAGTTGTGTTGTTTTGGAAGGGGCACACATTTTGGTTTAACTTCAACACTACAACACCACATTTACTCCTTGCACAAGTTCTCCACGTGCCATCCAGCCACACGAGGTGGCCAATATCTCCAGGGGGGACCTTCCCAGCTCCTCCTGGAAGGTGACCAGGAAGGGGGGCACGGAAGGGAGACCCTTCTCAGGGGGGGCACAGAAGGACAAGCTGCCAGGTCTGAGGTCTCTTCCAGACCTACATCCTACAGGCACAACATTTAATAGAAAACTATCATATCAATTCCCTTTTATCCATCAAACCGAGCCATATTTCCCTATTATGACCACCAACTATTATTATTATTACAGCAGGTGGCCCCACGCTGGAAATTTTAGCCCCCCCCAACTCCATCCTTCCTGGAGGGTATCAGCTTCTCAGCAACGCTGCCAGGCACCAGGGAAGACACCAAATCCCTTCTTGTCTGGCGCTATCTGGTCCATCCCAGCGTCTCCAGACCTGCCCTTTACAAGCCCTCTCCAGTGCCACAGCCCACCCCAGAGGCAGCTGGATCCAGGGAGCAGGAGTCACACCCTTCCCCGACCCATCAGCTCCTCATTCCCCTCCAACAGCTCCCTGACCTGATGCACCAGGACAGCCTCCCCTCCCAGGCAGGAGTTCATCCCCCTCTCTTACTGCCTGCTTGGCATGGAGCAGCTCTTTGTAGCCAGGGCTGGTTTGTGGCTGGAAACCAACGGGAAGTGGATTTTTTTTTTTTTCTTGCTTGTCTTCACAACCAGATCATGCAGGACCTGATTGCCTGGTCCAGCAGGATCAGAGTAGCCAAGCAGAAGACACTTGGGCTCCCCTCCAAGCCGGGGCCAGGTGTGTTTGCTCTTTTAGCAGGAGGATTTTGCCAAGGCTCTGATGTTTCTGGTGGGCTGGACCCAGAAATAACACTAGGTGGACCCAAGCATTGCAGAGAAACCCTCATCCCATCCTCACAAAGCAGCGCTCGTGACATGGCCAAGACTTGAAACAAAAGTGAGGTTGGTCAGGGGGATCAGAAGCTTTTCTTAAAATAACTCAGTGCTACATCCCTGCAAGTCTGAGTTGTTTTAATCACAAGTCCCTTAAACCCCCTCCTACCTCCTGGTTTTGTGAGTGTAGGGAAACCAAGTTTGGTTCCCAGCTCCTGCTCGGTGCCATCTCCGGCAGGCAGCACAGCAGAGGGAGCTGCTGGCAGCCCCCAGGGAACTCCTGCCCTGCAGTTCGTGCCCTTGAGGAGGGGCTTCAGGATGTTTTTATCCCACTTCAGTGCTCTCTGGCTTCACCTCTGCACCTGAATCCCACTGGTCTCAAGTGCAGCTCCGAGGGTCCCATTTCAGGAGACACATTTCCATCTGCTCTGCACTGACCCGGGCTTGGTTTGAGGCATCAGGTTTGTGCTTTTAAGACTCAGGGAAATTCAGTTTAGAGACCAGGTTGCTGAATGTCAGTGCCTGCAGCCTGTGGACTGAGACTTGGGGGTGACAACTGTCACCTTCCTTTTGGGGCTGTCCCTCCAGCCCATAAAGGCACAAAAAAGAAATGTTAGACATCACAGCATCAGCTCATCCAGATGGAAGGAAGCACATCTCAAGCCCTACCTTGAATCTTTTAGGGTTGTCCCCACCTGGGAAACTCATCCAAATAACAGAGAGGACCTTGGACAGCCACAAAAAGACCCCAGGAAAAGGCACAAGAGTCTCTTCAGCACAAGGGGGGTCAGGGGAGGTTCAGGAGCAGCAGCACAAGGAGCTGACCCAGCACTCTGATGCTTGAAGGCTCACACAGTATTTTCCTTCTCCCTTCTCATGCTCAGGACCAACAGGTGCAAATCATGTTCCACAAAAGGAGAAATTATTTATATTTGATTCACAGGTACAAAAATGCTCACTCCTTTGTCTCTCTCCTGTAGATTTATGACTTTTTTGTTCCTGAGCAAGGAGAGGAGCCAGAGCTGGTGTCCAAGTAAGAGCTGCGGGGAAGGTCCAGGCTCCTTTAGATGCAGATTGCACCCAGATGGTGATTTCCTCCTGGCAGTGGCAGGACTTGGGGAAGGCAGCCAGTCTCCAAGTGAGCTCTGCCAGAGCCAGAGGCAGAAAAATCCCTGGCCAAAGTCATGCCAACATGCAGATTTTATTAAGGCTACGACCCTGCAGCCAACTCGTGCTGCCACCAGCCAGAGCAGGGAGATGCAAACAGGACTGAGAGCTCCAACACCCTGTGTTCACCCCACACACAACCCCAAAACACCATTTAATTTCTTGCAACAGAGATGCTCTCACCTCCAGGAGGTGTTTAAGGGCCCCCTGCCAGCAAATTAGGGGAGTGACTCTCACTCAGCCTTTGCCTTCTTGGAAAGGAGCCACAGGAGGGAACTGCAGCTCAGAGAGGATCATGGAATCACAGAGGTGCTTTGGGGTGGAAAGGACATTAAAGCCCACCCAGTGCCACCCCTGCCATGGGCAGGGACACCTCCCACCAGCCCAGGGGGCTCCAAGCCCCATCCAACCTGCCCTTGGACACTTCCAGGGATCCAGGGGCAGCCACAGCTTCTCTGCCCACCCTCCCAGACACCCATTCCTTCCCAATATCCCATCTAAAGCGCTACTTTTCCAATGGGAAGCCATTCCCTGTGTCCTGTCCCTCCCTGCCTTGTCCCCAGTCCCTCTCCAGCTCTCCTGGAGCCCCTTCAGGCCCTGCAAGGGGCTCTCAGGTGTCCCTGGACCCTTCTCCTCTCCAGGTGCCCCCCCCAGCTCTCCCAGCCTGGCTCCAGAGCAGAGGGGCTCCAGCCTTGAGCATCTCTGGCCTCTCCAACAGCTCCACATCCCTTTGATGCTCTGAGGGAGAGGGGAGCAACAGCACATGGACTTCATTAGAGTCTTACATTAGAGTCTGTCCTCAAGCACCTGAGGGCAAAACCTTACCCAGACTTGGAAGGGAACAGTGTGTGTGGTTTTTCTGGTATAAAGGAAACAGTTATTGCCAAGGGAGTGAGAGACTGAAGTTCATATCCCAGCCACATCAACACCTGCGTGTCAGCTCCTTTCTGTGGCCACTGGACAAGGGGACCTCTCTTTGAAGCTTGTCCATGGCTCAGGAACAGCAGAACACAAGTACCTGGAGCTTGTAGGAACTCTCAGCCAAGGAGCAGAGAGAGCCCAGGCTCCATCTCCCTCCTGCCCAGCACATCCTGAGAACCAACACACCATCATAGGACAAGCATAAAACATCTCAGCTGGAAGGGAACCCACAAGCATCCAAAGTCTTTCACACCCAGGACACCCCAACAATCCCACCCCGTGCCCCAGAGCATCATCCCAACCCTCCTGCAGCTCTGGCAGCCTCGGGGCCGTGCCCACTGCCCTGGGGAGCCTGGGCAGTGCCCACCACCCTCTGGGGGAAGAGCCTTTCCCTGAGATCCCCCTGCCCCTGCCCTGGCACAGCTCCTGCCCTGAGTGCCACCCCTGGTCCCACAGAGCACAGATCAGTGCCTGCCCCTCCCCAGCAGCAGGATTGTTTTGACCCAGCCACGTCACCCAAGAGGTGAGGATGGTTTTTCCATCCATAGCTTTGGTTCCTGTGTGGATAAAACCACGGGAAAAGCCCACCCTGAAAACGACGTGGCAGCCACACAAAGGGTCCTGCTGCCCAAGGAGAGCATCAGGGCAGAGATAAACAATAGGTTTGCATCAAGTCCCAGCTGAATAACTGACTTCAGCCTCAGTTTAGCACCAAGGGATTGTGGATTCCAGCGGGGAACACACTTGCCAGCCCCTTTTTGTGCAAGAGTACAATTTGAAGGGGGGAGAGAGGGGGAAAAAAACCCTCCTCAATAACTCCTCCAGGCACCCCAGCCCCTCTGAGACGACTCCATGTGAATATTTTCACTGCTGCTGGAGGCAACGTGCTGGTGAGAGGGAGTTTAGCAGGGTGTTTATTTATTTCCAGAACTCTAATGGATGTGGTAAGAAATTATGCTCCTTGCCCAAGACTCAGCTGAACACGCTCTGCAGCTCAAAGCAGCACATCCAGATGATGTCATGTAATAGTGCAAGAAAGAATTACCCAACTGAGAAACAGCAGATAAAAAAAAAAAAAACACAAACAGGAACACTCAGCAACATCTCGAGATGCAAAATGACCTTAAAGCCCAGCTGGACAGACTGGCAGAGCCCCTTGCCCAGCTGGATCACCAACATCTAACGGGGACACCAATATTGGCCTCAAACCTTCACCACGAGGGCACCAGGCAGCACCTGCAGCTTCACCCCAACCAAAAACCACCCGGGCAGAGGCAAAAAAACCAAGCCTAACAAACCTTCCCCAGGTAAAAAGTAGGTTTTGAACTGACCCAGCAGCAGGTTCTGGAGGACTTGAAGCACAGAGAAGCTGAGAGGGAGGAGCAGCTCTCTAACAGCTTCCAGAGAAGCTGAAACAGTCACTTTTAACACCAAAAAAAACAAAGGGGCATCCCTGCCCCGGGATGCAGATCCAGGGGGGCATCCCTGCCCCCGGGATGTGGTTTTGAGGATTCTTCACACTTGGGGAGGGTGACTTTCATCTCACTGAGCACATACAATTGCTGGCAGCAAACACACCAAACCGGGGGTGGGGGGGGGAAAGAAAGAGCCCCCCAAGTTCCACAAGCAGTTTCAAAGCCCAGTCTGCTGCTGAAACAGCTTCCCAGTTTGCTGTGCTTTGTTTGACTCCCCCAAAAACCCTCTCCTTGAGGTGCCACCCTCTCTCAGCGAGGGGACAGAAGGGACAAGTGGCAGGGATGGGCAGTGCACCCGAGGAAAGTGCTCACAGCTTCACCCCCCCGAATTTGGCACAGCACTCCGGGGCCAGGACTCGCTGTTTGGTGCAATTTGGGCACAGGGAAAGAGGCATTTCCAGACCCTTGTCAAGTCCAAGTGGGCAGCAGAGGGGGAGAAATGCAGCTCTCCTCAGGGTGGGGCTCACCAGGAGTTGAGGGTCTCCACAAGCCCGTGGTTTATCACACAGGTTTGGAAACCCATCACCTCCAAACAGCATCAGTTTTGAGGAGATGCCTGTTTGAAACAAGGAAAGGGGGCAGTGAAAATTAATGCAACAGCACAAGCAGCAGTGGGGCTGAGTTACTCTCCCACTGCCACCTTAACCCAAACTGAGCTCTTTTAAGTGTTCTTATCCCAGCAATTGTTCTTAAAACTAGGGTTTTTTAAACCTAGTTTGGGTCAGTAGCATCCCCACCACCTGGAGAACTGAGCAAATAAAGATCTGGATGCCACCACGAAGCAGTTCGGTCCCTGTGTCACCCTATTTTTGCATCAAGTGCCACAAACTGTTGATGCCGTCAGGGACTCGCTGACTCCCTCTGAAGGGTGACAAAGGAGAGGCTGAAATCAGTGGTTTCCTCCTCCCTCTTTGACACCAGCCTCACACCTCCTCTTGCCAGGGGAGAGGAGAATGAAGAAGTTGGACAAGCCATTCGTGAGTGGGATATTTTCAGTAGGAAGGGACCTGCAATGATCACCCAGGCCAACTGAGATGATTTGGTCTGCTTTCTGAAAGCCTCTGCAGACAGGGAAAACTGTTTCAAAGTGTCCTGGAGCCTTCTCTGTCCCTTATCAGTCTTTACAAGACAGAAAAAGAAACCTTTAAGCATTTGCTGCCCCAGCAAGAAGCTTGAAATCACCTGCCAGCCTACAAAGGACTCAAGGAGAAGCTGTTCCACGAGGAGTTCCAGGCAGACCACGACACTTGGCCATGTTTTTACTGCCACGAGGCAGAGGAAGTGGAGAGGAGCAGTGCAAGATCATTTTGATTCACTAACAGGAAAGTTTGGGGTTTTTATTTCCCCAGTAGAAAAGTTTAAACCAGTTAGGTTGAAACCTCCTCATCCTCTCCTAAGAGATTGTCCTTCCTGCACAAACTGGGAGCACCCAAAAGCTGCCACACAACAAACAAGGGTGGGGGGGAGGGTTGGTGGGTTTGATTCCCTTAATAGAGTTGGAAGAAAAGAAGAAAAACAAGTCCAACCCTGAATTCAGTGCCTTGCTCTCAATCCTGTGCCACCACATGGAACGACTCCCTCGCCCCATGGAAGATCCCCACGTGCCAAGGGGGGCAGGATGAGCTCCTGGCACAGCTCTACAACCACAGCCACCTTCACACACCAGCTCTTTGGGGAGACATTCTTGCCCAGGGAAGGATCTGCAACCCACCCAGAGGGTTTCCACTCATCCAGATGTGAGGGGGCACAAATCAGCCTCGGTGCACAACATTAAACCCACCAAGTAGCCCAGTCAGGCTTGGAAGCTTCAACCCAACACCTCCAACCCCATCACTTGACTTTGGTTTCTTTTCAGAGAGCCCTCCCATAGTCCCTTCCCTCAATATCCACTTGAAGTTGCAGAACCCTATGAAATGTCTCTTGTTGGCCCTCACCCCAACGAGCAGAACCAAGTTTTACACCCCAAACTGGCCCAGCCCAACCATCCTTTGCCACCCTGAGAGCTGCAAACTTGGCCATCCAGGCAGCAGATCCTGTTCTGCTGCAATTACAACACCCAACTCCCCCCATCCTTCACTTCTGGATTTCATTTTTTTGGGTGTCCTGTGTGAGGGCAACGAGTAGAACTTCAAAGAGCCACCTACAGAAGCACTGGCACTCTCTCACCCATTCAGGGTGGTTTCCTCTCACAGACAGACTGGCTCCTGGGTAGGAATCCTGAGGAAATTAGGTAAGGGATGACTGAAATTAAAGCAAGAGAGCAACTTGAGAGTAATTTCCTCCTCTGGGGAGCTCCCACATGCCCTGCCCTTTTTCACAAGCCTCCAAAGTCTGAGGATGTGGCAAGCGATTGCACCCAAAGAGGGCAGAGCATGGCAGGAGCACAACTCCTCCATCACGTTATGCCCTTTTTTTTGATTCCCACATCTTCAAGAGCTCCACCAGTGTGAAATATCCCCAAGGAGGGGCTCGTGGAAGGAGCCCTGGTACAATTCCTGAGCTCTCAGCACCAGAACCAGGGTTTCCCTGGCAAAGAGAAGAAACCAGGGTTTAACACCCACTACAGAACCACCATTTGGCCTCTGAAGTGAAGCCACTCCTGGTAGTCCAAGGGCTTTGCTTCAGCACCAGTGAAATCAAAAATGACAAAAAACATGCATTTCAAATCCTCTGAAGCCAGAGAAGCCCCAAGAGGCTGATAGGAAGAGAGGCAGCTCCATCCAGCTTTGGCTGGCCCGCAATTCCTGTTCCCACATCAGAGTATTTTTACACCCTGATAAGCTGGATAAGTGTGATTTTGGAAGCATTTCAGCCCCAGAGCCAGAAACAACAACTCTGTTCACAGCATTTCCTCTGCCCAAGGCAGCACCAGGCTCAGATCCTTTTGGCTCTGAACATTTAAAGGCTGCTGGGAACCAGAGGAGCAGCCAGAAGTGGGGTCAGAGGTGGTGTTATCTCAGCAGCTGCTGAGAGGAGGGTGTCCCTCCAGCTGGTTTACTGGAACCCCACACAGGTCTAAGATTTAGGGAAGGACAAGTCCAATGGTGCCTTTCCCGGAGTAACCCTCCAAAAGGTTGACCTTCCATCCCACCCTGAGGTATTAAATATGATAATTGACAAAAAACACCTTCCCAAAAAACTCCTACAAGAGCCTTTCAGAGAATCCCAAGCTGGTTGGGGTCAGAAGGGATGTTAAAGACCATTTCATTCCACCCCCTTGCCGTGAAGCATGGACATCATCCACCAGCCCAGGCTGATCCAAGCCCCATCCAACCCAGCCTTGGACACTGAATATATTTTGCCTTTATACACAAACACCCCAAGCCCTCTTGTGTATTATATCAAACGTTCATCATATTCAATCGTCTTCATCCAGAGGACCCTCCTGCCTGGATTCAAGGTTATTATGGGACCTCCTGAGAAGTTTAAGAGGTTCACCTGGGGCATTTCCTCTCTAGGAAGGGTTGTTGGGACCTCCTGAGAGGTTCAGAGGTTCACCTGGGGCATTTCCTGTCTAGGAAGGGTTGTCATCATCATCAGCAGGCACCAGAAGCCATGAGGAAGGAGTTTAGCAAGCCCTGTGCAAACAGCAGGAGCAGCTCAGGAGGACCAGGATGCAGACAGCTCAAGGCTCAGCCCCATCTCCTTGCAACACCCACCACCCACAGCGAGGGGTTCTGGCCACAATTCCCACCCAACCATCCCACTGGGGTTTGGGTTCTGCAGAGAAAGCCAAGGCCTGGAGCACCATCATCACCGTGTCACCCCTGCACACAGCAGGAGAGGCTGGGGGTGGTGGGGCAAAGGCCACCAGAACAGCTCCTTCCACTGACCAGGACCACCTGCATCCAGCCTGATCACCTGGGCTGGGTGACAGCTCCCCACAAACACCTGGACAAGAGCTTTAGGACCAGCCCAGACCAGGAGAAGGCTTCCCAGGGCATCCTCTGAGCCTGGAGACCAAGGGGCTTGAGGGATTCAAGGTGGGTCCTCTGCAGCACATGCGCCTCCACAGAAGGGCTCAGTCATCCTCAGAGCATCTGCAGGACATCTGCAGCTCACCATTGGGTCCCAGGGACAGTTTTTACCAGATTTTTAAGGAAAAAAACCTCCGTATTGTGCCTTTTCTCCTTTTTAATCCACATTTGAGTCTCTTCCTTTGGGACATTCTACAGGTTGGGTATAACCAATACATATATATATTAACCGACTATATATTATATCTATTATAATATATATTATAAAATAATATATATTTATATGTATTATAATAAA
>VXAU01001565.1:138055-160742 GCA_013399695.1 Formicarius rufipectus | reverse complement strand
TTTTATAGCTATTTATATATAATGTAGTATATATAATATAATATGTTATATTATATATTTAATTATATATTAATAATATAATATTACTAATATAATTATATTAATATAATAGAGATATATAATTATATAATATTAATATATATTTTTGATTATATATTATATTTATATTAACCAATTAACCAATATATATTATATATATAATATATTCCCATGATTTGTCTGGGTAAGGCAAGAACTTCTCCCTGCACTTCCAGCAACCAAGAGACCCTAAACCCAAAGGAGATCAGATCCTACAGAGCCATTCAAGATCTTCAGCAGCACAAAGAGAATTAAGAGTGGCCTGGAGGAACACGACCTGGACAGGTTATTTTTGGGAGATGAAGCAAATTTGGCTCCACGACACGAGTTTGTGTCCCACGACACAAAACCGACCCTGGAGCAGAGTTTAAAGGAGGCAGAGTTGATCAGCAGAGCACCACAAAGGGGAGCAGAAGTTGAGCCAGTTGTCCAACCATCATCCTGACAGGACACAACAGCGCCAAAGGTTGGGGGCCTGGTGGAGCAAGAGCAGCTCTGCTCCCAACTGAGATGATTTCAACCATCTGGGAGGGGTTTTTTGGGGAGGCACAAGGTGTGGCAGCCCAGAAGGACAGAGCAGGGAGCTCTGAGGGAAGCAGCTGAGATGCTTGAAGCAGGTAAAAGGCTTCCCTGTTAGAGGGAGATGCACATGGACATCCTTCCAGGTCAACCATGCCCAAAAAGAGACTGACTGGGGGTGGGATCAGCACAGGAGAAGCAAAAATCCCCCCTCAGCCTCTACAATTCCTGCACTTCACAGCCAGGAGTTTCATGTTCTCAGAGCAAACACTGCCCTCAGGGTGGCATTGCCAATGGGAGATGGGCACTGGAGTCCTGGGAAGTGGCTGAGGACACCTCAGGTGGCCCCCAAGGCTGCCAGAACCTCCTCTGAACACCACTGCAATCTTGGAAACTGGTTCCTTGGTGCAGGAAAATTGGAAAGCAACCCTTTTCTAACCTGCATCCTTGGAGCCAGCTCCTCAGGGTGGGAAGCTCTTCTCCCTGAATTCAAGGGCAGCAATTTTTGGGTGGGTTCTCAGCACTTTTTATGAGCAGCTCCTGAGGGATGGAGATCCCAGTCATGGCCAGCTCGGGCTGCTGCCCGTGGACCTGAACTAGGAGCACGAGTGATGCTGCAGGATCAGAGAGCTCCGGAGCTCTCCAGGGTATCATCCCCAAATCCATCTCCTCCTTCATCCAACCCTGGAGCTCTGCAGGCCAGAAGCACCTCAGCCCCCACTCCCACAGAGCTCCCCCTGACCCACAGGGCACTCAAAAATGAGGAAAATGAGACATCTCACCAGAACAACAGTGACTTCTGAGGCAACAAGAGCCACCTCCCAACTAGGACAAGCCTTCCACGTGCCCCTCTCCTCCCAAGGGGGAGGCAGAGAGACACAAGCTGAGCACATTTCCCATTCCTGACCTTGTTTCCATCCTCACCATCCCAAAAAAAAAAAAAAATCAGTGTTTGTCACCAGCCCTACCTCAGCTGGGGGAGGCACATCAAGACCACGGGCTTCTCCACCAACCTCATCACCACCTTTTCCTGCTGCTTCCTCCCAATCCAGGAGTGGTTTTTTTCCCCACCCCACCCCAGCAGCCCAGGAGAAGTTCCACAGAGTTCCTCCAAGCAGAGGAGGAGAGAGGGTTGGCATTCCAGGCAGGAAAGGGCCGGAAGGAGCTCCGAGGGGAAGCGCTGGCTCAGCAGCTTCCTGGCTGGGCTGGCCAGAGCAGCTCTTTGTGCTCCAGCTCTGGTCAGGGACACCTCTGCTCTTCATCCCAGCTCCCAGCTGGCATCCCAGGATCCCAGGAGAGCACCCACAAAGCCACAGGAGCAGATGGGAGCAGCTCATCCTCTCAGCATCTCCTAAAGAAGCAACCCCACGTCCTACCTGGGCTTCCCCTTGTCCCCAGACTTACAAGAAGAGAGGGTTGGAGGAGGTGGAGACAGCAAGAAAATACGAAATTCAAGAGTGGAATGGAACAACCAGAGCAAAATTTAGGTCTCTTCAAGCCCAGCAATGCACCTGGAGGATTCGTCCTCCTCTTTCCACTCTGGGATGAGCCCAACGCTCCTATCCCTGTTCCTTGGTTGCCCAAGGAACATCAGGGGAGAGGCCCACAGCTGAGACCAGCACGTGGACTTTCATCTTCCTGCTCATGGGCATGGGTGGAAATAATAATAAAAATAAAAAAACCTAAGAATTGTGCACAAGAAATGCTGTCACTCATTGCAAAACAAGAACTGGGTGGAACCCAATTAAGGGTGTCACTTCTGAGTGTCCCACCATGCCCAACACAAACACACTCTGCTCTCATCTCACTCCAGGAAATGGGGTGGGAGGAGGCAGGAGGCCCTCAGAGCCTTTGAACACCTGTATCACAGAGCCATGGAATGGTCAGGGGGTTGGAAGGGACCTTAAAGATCATCCAGTTCCTTGGAAGGGACACCTCCCACCAGCCCAGGGGGCTCCAAGCCCCGTCCAACCTGCCCTTGGACACTCCCAGGGCAGCCACAGCTTCTCTGCCCACCCTGTGCCAGGGGAGGGTTTCTCCCTAATTTCCAGCCAAACAAACACACTTTCCATCCATTACAGCCTTCAAAGTGCCCAATAAAAGCAGTCTGGCCACTCTCCCTCCCTTAAATCATTCCCTGAATCCAAGGAAACCTCAGCAGGTGTGGACAGAGAACAACACCCAGCAGAGAAGTCTCTGCAGCCAATTCCTCTCCAGCCAAAACTGCTCTCCAGGTCTGCCCCCACTTCTGCAGCCCTTGGCCCACCAACCACAAAGCTGACCTTGGAGAAGGGATTTGGGGTCAACCCCGACTGGATTCCAGGTGCCCACCACCTAAAGAGCTTTCTCACTGCCCTCCTCAGCCGGGCAAGGCAGGGACAACACAACCCAAGGCTCCTGGGTGGAGATCAGGGCAGGGAGAGATCCCCGACCCGTGACTGGCATGGGCCAAGCAGGCTCAGTTGGGAGAAATAAGTTTAATTTATTGCTAATCAGATCAGAGCAGGGTCATGAGAAATCAACCCCCACGTTCTACCCAGGCTCAGCTGTGTCCACCTTGGATCCAGCTGGCTTTGGCTCCATGGGATATGGAGAAGCTTCCAGCAGGTTCTCACAGAAGCCCCCCCACTACCAAATCCTCACCACCCAAACCCAGAATAGGTCCTTCTCTCCCCTCTCCTCCACAGCAAGGGCCACCAGGGCTGCACCACCATTCCATCACCTCTGGATGGGTCCTCATCCACCTCTCCTGGCATTGTCCTTCCAGCTGGAGCCCAGTCAGCCACCTGGGGGTTTCCCCTCTTGCTGAGGTCTCCAAGGGAAACCAGAAGCCTCTGAGACTACCCAAGACTGGTAGGAACCAACACACAGCCAAAGCTTTGCTCCCTCCCTTTGTTAGTGACGGTGACCACGGGGACTTTTGGCCATGTGGGACCCCCAGGATTCCCCTGAGACCCCCAAACAAAACTGGTCTGCAAAGGGGACAGGAATCCTGGACACGTGGGACCCCCAAACAGCCAGGTTTGCCCACCAGCAGCAAGCACAGAGGTGGCCTGAAGGGACAGGAACCCTGAGCACGTGTCCCACACCCCCCCTGCCCACCCCACCCAGGCCCCTGGGGTGGCCAAAGCAGCGCTGGACACCGAGGTCCTTTCAGTAGGAAACTGCACCTCAACGTGGTTTGCAGCGAGGTCACACTCCAGGAACACCTTGGATTTGTCCAGGTCAACTTGGCCACCTCCAAAACATAAAGAGTTTCCCCTCCAGGGAATTTTTCCAGCTGCATTTTGACAGTGGAAGCCATTGTGCTGAGCCAGCCTGCGGTTTGGGGCTGCAGCCTCAACTCCCTCCACACAAAAGGAGGAGCACCAAGCAGGGTCACCACTTCCTTCTGGGAGGTCACTCAAAGGAGCGAGGAAGCCCCAGCAGAATGCTCAGCATGTCCTGCTTTGTCCTGCACCGTGGGGGCTCCTGCCCTGCACATCTCCAGCTTGACTGAGCTGTGCAGCTCTGCTTTTTCTCCCCAAAAGAGCACTTTGGGACAGATGACATCCCACCCCACCCCAGCACGAGCCCCTCGGAGCATCAGAGGCTTTTCTGGAGACTGTTTGTACAGGCAGAGAGGGCCAAGGGCAGCAGGAGGCAGAAAACCCAACCAACCCTCAACGCCCAGGTCAACAAAAGAGAGTCCAGAAGAGGCACAGCATCATTTATGTTGGAAGAGACCTCCAAGCTGGAGTCCAACCTTGGGCTCCCATGGTACACAACATGGGTCTGCTCTGCTCAGCTCTTGGCTTTGCAGGGACATCTTTTGTTCCCGAGCAAAGCAACCTCACACATCATTATCACCACCACTTCTCCTGCCACCCCTGCAGCACCTCAGCCTGCGGGGCTTGCAGCACAGCTTGGCCTCCAAACCCATCATCAGGGGTTGCTCCACTAAAAGCCCTCTGAAGTGGTCCTGAACTCCTGCCCTTTCGGATTGTGGGTGGATAAATGCGAGTTTGTTTTCACACACTCAGAGTTGAAAGTCTCTCACATGCGAGGACTGGACAACTCCGCCAAAAAGTGCTGCCTGAGCCTCCGGTTCAAAGGGCTCTCAGATCTGCTCTGAATTGCCAAGCTGTGTCTCAGGGGAGAGAGTCTGCTGGGATGAAACAACTCGGTGCCTCAGAAAATGATAAATTCGAGCTCCAGTTTTAACACGAGGTGCTGATCCCAGGGCTTAATTTGGGATTTTTTTAATAGGCAGAAATTACTCACATGGGAGACTTCTCGGGTGGGGGAGGAGTTTGCAGACACGGACCCATCTCGCAATCCAGCACGGCTTTAAACTTCAGAAGCTTTCATTTCAAAGAGTTGTTTTGCATTTCATCTCCCGAGTTCATTTGGTTGGAAAGCAGCACCAGGGGCAGAGAAGACGGGAGGGGAACGCTCCAGGCTCAGGAGACATCCTGGTGCGTTAGTTAAGGGGAGGCTCATCAGGACGTGCTATCACGGGGACCTCATCCCTCTTAACCCTTGGGAAGGGGATGTCCTGCTACAGAAAACCCTTCCTGAAGTTGTCCTCCCTCAAAGTGGAGGGCAGAGAAGGCTCCCAGGCAGAGCAGAGCATCCCAAAGCCACACCAGAAGAGGGGAACAGGAAAGCCCCCTCTGCTCTTTTTTTCTTGCCAGCTTTTTCCTCTTGCTAAACCAACGACAGAGCAGGATGAAACATGTGCTTCTCTGCCTTTCAGAAATAAACCGACTTGTTTTTCAAGTTGAAAATAACATGTATGTTCCTGATACACATACGGAGGTAAGAAAGTGTCTTCCCACCCCTCTCTCTCTCTCACACACAGTTTAGAACAACCTGGTGCAATCTGGCTCCTTATCAGAGCTGTCCTGGAGCATGGGCAGCCAGACTCCTGGATAGGGGCAGGACATCCTTGTCCCCTAAGGAAAAAGGGTCCTTAATCAGACTGTATCAAAGACTCATGTTATTCAGCATATTTTTGAGGTCTTTGTTCTTTAAAATTTCACTGGGTTTCCTCAGATTTTTAGGCATTCAACCGACCTACACTTGTGGTTTACAACTCACTTGCAGCTGGCTCCTACAGCGCTCCTCTTCTCCCCCACCTTCCCACTGGAGTTGGAAAAACCCTCCCAGATCAAGTCCAACCGTCCCCCCCAGCACTGCCAAAGCCACCCCAAGTGCCACATCCACAGGGGTTTGAAACCCCCCCAGGGATGGGGACTCCAGCACTGCCCTGGGCAGCCGTGCCAGGGATGGACAACCCTTTGTGTGAAGACAATTTCCTTAATATCTGACCTAAACCTCCCCACCGTGGGGCAACCTGAGGCCATTCCCTCTCCTCCTGTCCCTTGTTCCCTGGGAGAAGAGCCTGATCCCCACCTGGACACCACCTCTTTGCAGAAATCCATGTCTATTATTGAAGAGGAAAGCCCCAGAGGTTCCCTGACATCAAGGGAAGGGCTGGTTTTGGTCAGCAGGTTCTGAGCCAAAGGCTCAGCTGCCCACAGGAGTTTTCAGAGACCTGGCAGAGGTTATTTTGAGTTCCATGTAATGGATGGATGACCTCACCCCGAGGGGACCCTTCAGTGAAATTTAATTCTACGTGCTCAGATGGTCCCAGTGTGTCTTTAAGGTGATGCCTGGTAACACAACACAGGATGTTGTGGTCAAACCTGACCAGCACCACTGCACCCTGAGCATCAAACCCCACCAGCAGACCCCCTTCCCCAAATTTGGAGGCATTGTCACCTCAGAGTTGAATCACCAGAGCAACTAAAACCTTCACACTCCTAAAACCCAACCTTATGGAGAGGCCCAGGGGGGCCACAGAGCTCATTTTAGGGAAACAGAAGAGCTGCTGAACATTCAACCTTCTCCATGGTGTCCATGGACCTGCATCTGAGTGCTCCAGGTTATGAAGGAGCCTCAATAAGAGTCAATAAGAGATCAAAGATATTAAAGCTGGGGTTTTTTTCCCCCCACACCAGCAGTGAAGGACTTGTATATACTTCATTCTATCACACAGCACTATTTATTTTCCAAGAGGTTTTCAGGCAAAACAGGGTGGGTGTTAACTTCTTTTTTTGTTTTCAATCCCCTGCTCTGCTTCTGCCAGGCTTGGATAGAGAAGGATATTTACTCATAGTAAGAAAAAACCCCCACCTTAGATTAATTTTTGAAGCTGGCTCTGAGCTGGAACCCTACAGAGCTTGTCTTTATCTGAGGTTGTGTTTGGAGCTGCTCCTCCACGTGGCCATCCAGGTTCATGCCAAGGAGAGCAGACCTCATCACCTCACCTTGGGAATAACTTTGGGGTGGCTCCTCACCCCGGGCCACAAAGCTGCTCCTTCTCACACCCTGGAGGTTAAAAGGCAATGCTCTTGTTGTCAATCACTCAGGCAGCAGCTGATGCTTCAAAAACTCCCCTCCCTGGGAGCAGAAGGGACAAAGGGGACAAAGCAGAGCCAAACCTCCTGTGCTGCCCTGCAGAGCACTGATCTCAAGATGTTTCTCACACCAACCTTCTCAGAAGGGAAAGACCAGGGTCAAACCTCCAGTGCCGCCCCTCAAGAACAGTCCTCAACATTCCCCTCAGGGCTCTCACACCAACCTTTTGAGGATGAACTAAAAGCTGCAGTGAAAGAGGAATCCAGGAGCTTGAGGGGGTTGCAGGGGATGGGAATGCAGAGCTGGGTTATGTTCAGTGTCATGAAGTCACACCCACCCCACATCTGCCCCTGCTCACTGGAGCCACTCCTTCTCCAGACCTTCTCCAAACTCATGTTCCATGTGGAGGTTTCCAGCAACCATCCAAGGCAGGCAAACAAACCTGCATCCTCCTCCAAGACACACAACAACCCACCTAACTGGGTGCATGTTTGAACATCAAATCAAAGAGTGTCCTTTAAGACTCCTCCAAAAAACGTGTCACCCACACCTTCCATCATCTGGAGAGGAGGAGAGGCCACCACGTGGTCCTGATGTCTCAACACGCTCCCCAAGCTCCTTTCTGGCTCTGGGTGAGCTTGGAGGCAGGGGCAGGGCCACCCACACGGGGCTTTTCTCCTCCAAGAACCTCTGCACTGCTTCAGGCAGCACCTAAAAGTCACCCCTGGCATCGTCTCTGACAGGAGAAACCAGCCAGCAGAAGGGACAAAGGGGTCCACCTGCTGAGGAGGGTCCAGGGACACCTGAGAGCCCCTTGCAGGGCCTGAAGGGGCTCCAGGAGAGCTGGAGAGGGACTGGGGACAAGGGAGGGAGGGACAGGACACAGGGAATGGCTTCCCAGTGCCAGAGGGCAGGGATGGGTGGGATACGGGGAGGGTGGGCAGGCCCTGGCACAGGGTGGGCAGAGAAGCTGTGGCTGCCCCTGGAAATGTCCAAGGCCAGGTTGGATGGGGCTTGGAGCCCCCTGGGCTGGTGGGAGGTGTCCCTGCCCATGGCAGGGGGTTGGAACAAGATGGTCTTTGATGCCCCTTCCAACCCAAATATTCCATGAGAATATTGAGGCATTTGGTTTCTCTGTGCCCACACCGAGTTGCACCAGAGTTGTCTCCTCTTGCCTTCTGAAGGTGAAGGCAAAGCCACTCCTAGTTTTTAAGGAGTTGGGCTTCCCTGGGAGGCTCAGCTCCCACACCTGCTTTATTTCCAGAGTCAGGTATTCCTCACAAGCACCACCTCCCCCAGCAGCTGAGTCACATCAGGGACACCCCAATTAACCTCCCAGGTGAGGGGGAGCAGGAGAGGGACACCACAAACAGATGCCTGTATTCACCCAAAATATCTGGATAATTCACCCAAAATATCTGGATAATTCACCCAAAATATCTGGATAATTCACCCAAAATATCTGGATAATTCACCCAAAATATCTGGATAAACAAGGAAATCCATCCCCCTCGAGGGTGGAAACTGGAGAGGGCAAAAGTTGTCTTGGAGACTCCTAACACAGAGGTCACCCTGGAAGAGTTGAGGCACTTAGTGATGGAGAGGGTGCTACAGCTGAAGATGAAGCCATGCCCAGCTCAGGTTGACAGTCAGCCTCACACAGCAGGGGCAGCTTTTAGTTCTGCAGGGAAGTGACAACTTATTGATGCCTCTGACAGCATGAAAAGGGCTGAAATCCCACTCCCAGCTGACAGCAACCAGAGGAAAAGGGAACTGAAGTGCTGCAGTAGCTCCACGAGAGTCAGCAGTGAGGGCAAGGTGCGCTTGAGGTGGGCGGGTATCAACACACAAATTAATTAATGTGGGTCTCAGCTTGCCAGAGCACCTGAAAATGCAGCGTTTCAACGAGGGGAAAAGTCATCAACCAAGCCGGCAAGACATCAGGAGCAGCTGAGAAAAGGGGTAAAAAGCCATGGCAACAAAGACAGAGCAAACACAACGTGTGCCATCGCTGCTCACACTTCCCTTCCTCGAGGGGAAAGGAGCTGTCACCCTCAAACACACAGAGCTGGTGACCTGGTGAGGATGCCACTGAAGATGAAACCCCTTGGAATTCAATGAAATCTCTTCCCCCCCTCTGCCAAACGAGGTTTGATTCATAAAAAAAACCCCAACCAACCCTCTTTGCTTATTAAAAATTAACTCGAGCAAAAGACAGACATCAACCTCACTTCTGGCCTTCGTATTTTGCTCCTTCTGGTTATAAAGCCTCATCTGCTGGGAGAAGGGATCCACAGAGTGTGGATAGAGCCCTTTCCTGTGGAGCGTTTCTCAGTCTCTGGTACACCATGTACTGCTTGCAATCCCCACACAGGAGAGAGAGAGAGAGAGACAAAAAGCTACAGCTGAAAATTGCTCCAGAAATGGTCACATCAACAGCAAACCTGCCCTGGAGAATTAGTGCTCAGCATTTCAAGCTTCCTGTGCCTGTGCTGGTCCTCCTTCCCCAATATCTGTGCCACACTTGGGCTACAAAACTCTGCCAGACTCCCCCCAGCCTGGGCTATTTTAGGTAGTAAATGACTCCAATGCCAAAGCATTCATTTTCTGCCAACAGCCAGAAGTCTGATTTCCTAATAGTTACAGTAGAATTTAGTGCACACTTAGTGCCTTTTTTTCTTTTTGAGATAAAGTGGTATTTAAATGCAATCAAAGTACTCAAAAAAAAAAGGCAAATTTAAAAAAAAAAAAAGCTGAGGTAATTCAGCAGGGAAAATAAACTGAGCTTTTCAGAAAGCAAGGGTCTCACTTCCAAGTGCCTTTCCACTGGGCAGTTTGCATCCCCTCCTCGTGGAGATGGGAGTCACACCACAGCTCTAAGCTGAATGGGATGGGGAGCAACCCCACAGCTCTTCAGTCAGCCCAGAAGAGCCTCATCAGCAGAAACAAAATCAACTGGGGGAAGAGGAAAAAAAAATAAAAACCTTTACCTTGTCAGGAACAAGCACTTAATGCCTTGGAGTCACCCTCATTTGGGGTCACTGTTCCCCTGCTCTGCATGAACAAAGCTCCTAAAGGAACATCAGCAAGTGGATTCTGTTGTGGCTGATAAAAATCCAGTGCTCCAAATTTCTCTGGAATCCATGACCTGAAGACAACCCTCACACTGTCTGGTCAGCTCAAGTCTTGGCCAGTTTGTAGGACCTGACCAAGGTTTTCAGTAGACAAGAGGTGCTCTCCTCCAACCTGGAGGTGCTCTCCTCCAAGCAGAGTCTGACTATGTTGGGGAAGCCCCTCACACCAACTGCTGAAAATCCAACCATCTTCCAGAGTACAGAATGCCCTGGTGCCATTTGAAAGTCAGAGGTGATGAAAAAATAAACGAAAACAATACAACCTCACCAACACCCTCCAGCCTCTAATGGGAAATGGGGATATTCTGGCTTGGAGGAAACACCATTTTCTCCTCCCTGGTCCTGCTTGTTCCTCACCCTACACTCAGGGCAACCCGTCCAGAGACTCATGATGAGACACAAACCAAAGAGTGCCTCTCCCCAGATACCCCAACAGAGATAGAGCAAACACAACATGTTCCATCCCTGCTCAGACCTCCCCAGATACCCAGTTCTGGAAATGTGGGTGCTCCCTGGAGCAACCATGACCTGGATGCTCTCACTGTGCTCATTCTTGCCCTGTCCTGGTCCCTTCCTGACCTCACCCCAGCTCCAGAGAGGCCCTGCAGAGCCGGTCCCATCTCCTGCCCCAGAGCACACGGTGACAGAGGAGGGATGGCTGCGGGGTCCCTTGGGATGCTGCAAGGTCCTTCAGGATGCTGCAGGTGGCTGTTCCAGGTGGAACCCGGGCCACACCTGACCCAGCCACGTGCTGCTCCAGCTCCAAGGCTGTTTTACAGCAGGACAACTGGTTCTTTCTCCTGCTAATGCCACTTGTTGTTACCATGGAGCTGTGCCGGGAGGTCGGTGCCGCTCGCCCACGCCGGGCACTGAGCGACACCAACACGAGCAAGACCCTTCATGAACTCACCAGGAGGATCTTCAGCCTACCCCAAGGTGCTGAGAGCAATTTAAAGAGCCCCCCAGCAACGAGTGCAGCTTGAATTTGAAGCCACCAGTTTGCGGGGATGGAGCTGGGGTGGGGGGAAGCTGGTGGTCAGCTCTGTTCATCTCCAAGCTCGGCACCCACGTTCATCACGGGCTGCAGATTTGAAGGCTCAGAGCACGAGAAGCTTGGACAATAAAGGAAGGCAAAAAGATATATCTGATACCTAATGATGCACTTAAGTGGAGGTTTAGGGTTCCAGCTGAAGGCAGCAGACACTCTGACTGCCCTGACCAAGCAGCCAAAGCTTTGGGGAGCACCCAGGGACAGTTGTCCTGGTGGAAACAGGAGCAGCTGCGCCAAAGACTCAAGAGCTTTTTGCAGGCGCAGATCCCACCCTGCAGCTCATCCTCCTGGCTGCAAAAGCCCCGTTGGAAGCACCATGATGCCTTGACTGCCAGCATAACTCAGAACCTGGGAGCATAAGTGGGGCCTGGGCAGAGCTGTGTGGAGGTGTTGTGCAGGAAGGACCACTCGTGGGACACTTCCCCCAGCAGAGAAACTGGAGGGCAAAAAGCAGGAGGAGGCAGAAGCCCCTTTAACTCCAGAACTGTAGATGTGGCATGGAAAAGGCAGCAAGGAAGCAGAGAAACCCCCTAGTTGAGCATCACAACTATTATTTCTTCATTCTTTCCTCTCCAGAATGAAGGATAGGAAGGATCCTCCAGTGCCTCTGGAGTGCTTGGACTGCAGAACTCACCAACCTGCCACAGCCCTCCTACAAATGGTGGCCAAAACAATGACAAAACCAGAATCACAGAATGGTTTTGTTGGGAAGGGTCACCTCATCCCAACTCCCTGCCGTGGACACCTTCCACTAGACAAGGTCACTCTGTCCAGCCTGGCCTCAGACACTTCCAAAGGTGGGAGTCCACAACCTCCCTGGGCAACCTGTGCCAGGGTCTCCCTGCCCTCATAGCAAAGAATTTCTCCTAATACCTGATCTGAACCTACTCTCCTTCAGCCTCAGGCCATTCCCCCTTGGCCCAAGTCCCTCTCCAGCTCTCCTGGAGCCCCCTTTAGGCACTGGAAGCCTGTTAGTACCTTCTGTGATACCCCCAAAACCATCAAAGCCCACCATGAAGCCTCAAGCAACAGACCTTAACCTGGAGAGCCAGGCAGGGGGAAAAACAACCAAGCCTGTAACACTCTGCGTCTCTTTTCTACCCCCAGCCCCCCAAAACTGGGGAGAACTCAGCCCCCTTTCCTCACCTCACAGCCCCCACGTCAGAGCAGGCAAACAGCACTAACCTCTCACAGGAAACATCTCCATGGCAAGGCACACTCGTGGGGTTTGGGGGGGGTCACAGGGGCCCAGGAGCAATTCCTGAGGAGCCAGGCACTGGTGCCACATGGATCAACCCTCACCCAGAGGGTGAAGTCAACCAACTCCAGCCTTCCATTGGAGGCACCACCACATCAACACCGGGCTCGTTCCCGACGCCGCCGACAGTAGGAGATGGAGTTGGTCAAAAGCTGTTGAATCACACCCACTCTTAAAAATAAATCAACTATTAAAAAGCCACACTGCTTCAGGAGATACGTCCCCCTCATTGTCCTAATTACAAAGTTGGCTCGGGAAAAGAATGAAAGCAGCCTGTGGTCGTGCTGTTTCAGCAGGGTGGTGTGTCAGAGGAAGTCCTCCAGCAGACAATGTCCTCTCGGGGGCTGATTGTGTATCTAAGGGAGGGCCACATGGCCCATGACCCCTTGAAATGGAGCCATCAGGGAGGACTGACTCCGAGAGGCACACAATCCCTTCCATTTGTCTTTTGTGCTATTGTGGGGGGACCTCTGGGCTGCTCCAGCAGGAACAACGTGGACTCTGTGGACAGGGAAGTTCTGGTTAAACCCCTTGTGCTGCTGCGGGAATTCAGCAGGATCCGAATCGGGTTCTTTACCACGAGAACTGTGTTGGTTGGGGTTTCTTTTTAAAGAGATAACCTTCCTCCCAAGCCCTGCACCCTGAGATGGGTTTCTCAAGGCTGCCTAACCCTTCCCAGCTGTGTGTGCAGTGGCTCATGAAGGGCACCCAGTGCTGGCCTGCCGAGGACGGAGGTTCACACGCGAGCCGGCGCCGCCTCGGGCGCAGCTGGCTTTGGAACATGTGGATCCAACTGCTTCTCAGAAAGCAGCATGGGAATAAACACATTGTTTTCTTCAATTTCTGGTGGCTTTCTTTCTGCTGTCTTTTTTTTTTTTTTGAAAAGCCTCTCACCCATGATTTAGGGCTGGGGCTTTAACGAAACGAGGGACAGCTTCTCGTGGCAAATTTCGGTTTTGTCATCGCCGAAAACCCCGGGCAAATTATAAAAGCTTTTGGAGGGGAGGAGGAAAAGCCACTAAATTGCATGTGCTCAACAACCCTGAGACTTCAGAATTTAAGACCTGAGGGGTTTGGCTTTGCTGAGGGAAACTGGAAGCAGGCACAGGGTGGGGCAGGAGGCAGCAGAAAGGGCAGAGGAAAGATGCACCAGGAGGAGGTGCCCCAAGAGAAGTGGTGGCTGGGGGGCACTCAAAACCCAGGCCTGAAGCTGGTAGGGCCAGAGGAGCAACGTGGGACAAAGAGCTGTAACAGGGGACAGCATCAAGACAGAGGTGGCAAGAAGTCCTCTACTGGCCCCACAACAGAGCACAGAATTACAGAGCAGCTTGGGTTGGAAGGGACCTTAAAGATCATCTCATTCCCATGGGAGGGACACCTTCCACTAGACCAAGGTTGCTCAAAGCCACATCCAACACTCCTTTCTATGCTTTGGGGTGATTCCCATTCCCCTCATTTGCTTTGTCAGGAGAAATACTGGTTTGCACATCCAGTTCTGCTCCACTGGGAAAGCCCTCTGCTGCTGGAGGTTGTTCCCGTGGGGAGCAGGATGTGAACACCAACCTGTCCATGGACAGCAGTGACACCCAGGCACGCTGGGGGACACTTTCCCCCCTTGGCAGGTCGGGAATCAGCCTCTCCAAGTTTTTCCCCTCGTTTTGGGAGTGAAAAAGCCTATGTCACTGTGGAATTATTGCACCATAAAGCACTCAGCACGAGTTCCATCATTCCATGCTCTGCCTTTGTGGCCGGTGTGTCCTCAAGTTGAGGGTTGGCTCGAGGCAGGCAGAGCCTCAAGTGCAGCACCTACAGAGCCCAACTCAACAACTGTCTAACCTCGTGCCTGGGGATTGTCCAGGTTTCATTCAGGCTTTGGAGCAGAGGTGGAAGAACTTGGGTTATGGTCACCCCTTCCTGCACAGGTAGGGATTACTCCAGGGGTTTCCTCCAGAGGAGGCACCAAGATGATCACAGGGATGGAGCAGCTCTGCTGGGAGGAGAGGCTGAGACGATTGGGATTGTTCAGCCTGGAGAAAAGACCTGAGGGTGACCCAACTATGGCCTTGCAGTACCTGAAGGGAGCTCAGAAGGAAGAGGAAAACTATTTTCAAGGGTCTGGAGGGACAAGGACACAGGGAAGGGCTTCCCAGTGCCAGAGGGCAGGGATGGGTGGGGTATTGGGAAGGGATTGGTGGCTGGGAGGGTGGGCAGAGAAGCTGTGGCTGCCCCTGGATCCCTGGGAGTGTCCAAGGGCAGGTTGGACGGGGCTTGGAGCACCCTGGGCTGGTGGGAGGGGTCCCTGCCCACAGCAGGGGGGGGCACCGAATGGGCTTTTAATATCCCTTCTAACCCAAACCATTCCATGATTCTGGGATTTCCTGTTCTAGTGAGGGGTCCACACAGTGCCAAGAGAAACCAGTTGTGCAGCAGCAGAGGGTGAAGAGACCCCCCCAGTTCAGTGCCTGCCCATCTGATGTCTAGAACCCTCAGATGAAGGAGGGATCTCCAGTTCCAAGCTCGTGTCAACACCAATGACACACACAGAATTCAAGCAGTCTGGGTAGGAGAATTCAGAACCCCAATCTCATCTCCTCCCCTCAAAGAAGCTCCAAACAAAATCTGGTAACACCCAACTGTGGCATTTTATGCTTAAAATGAGCATTTGTTAATGAACTGCAAAGGCTTAATTGGAGTCTCGGAGGATTTCACCACTTGTGAAATGGTACCTGCTTCTAATCAGTGGCACAGCAGCAAACCCACCCATGACCAAGACCAGCACACCACCTCTCTCTCTGCAGGGACTTGGTTGCTTCAGTTTTACCCAGTGACCCTTCAGAGCTGAAAACAAAGCCTTGAGTCAAGTGGCCTGAGGTTTTGTTAGAAGTGGGAGCAACCACAAGTGAACACTGGGCAAACTCAACCTCAGGTCTGACCTCAGCAGCTCCTCCTGCCCCTTCTGACAGCCCCCACTCTTCAGAAGGTCCAATTTTCATGCTTTTGCCTCGGTTTTCTAGCCCTTGCCAGCTCTCCACTCAACACCAAGTTTCTCATCCCTTGTTCAGGGGACAATAAAAGCATCTGATAGCATCTAAAACCGAGGTAGAAACAGATCTCTTACACCGCTTTATTGAATTCCTGGCTTTGCAGGAAGGGAATGTGACCTGCCCAGAGCAGGAGCCCACCCCTAAATGTTACCCCCTTGCAGTTCAGCTTTCACAGCACTTGGTGTCTGTTTACTGAGGCAGAAAAGCAAACCTGTTTACAAGGGGATTGGTTTCATAAAGGAGGGGTGGGTTTTTTTTTGGATCCCCAACCCCGGGCAGAGCCCTCATCATCATCAGCTCCCCAGTCCTCCTGTGCTTAAGGCAGCTGTGCCTTTAGGACAGGACTGGTTGAAGAGTCTTTCTCCCAGTCTCTGTCAAAGCCAAGGGCTTGTTTGTGGTCTCAGCCCTGTCCCAAATATGTCAAACAACTTGGGCTTGCTCTGAAGGTCATCCTTGCAACAACTGCTGGGTGCAGCAAGTCCCTTTACAGTTGTTCCTGGGGAGTTTGAAGGGAATAACAAGACCAGCAGAAAGGTAAAAAGGACACGCTCTGAACCTGCTGGTAACGAGACAGAGATCGTGTCTCATCCAGTTAGGGTGATCTCCTGGCCATCCAGCCAGGAAACAAGTTGGGGAAAGGAGTGGATACCCTCAGCTCAGGCTGTGTCTGGATCTACATGTGCTTGTGTGGACACAAAGGTTTTGCTTCAGGAGCCTTCAGACCTCAGGCTCACCCACCTCCTCACCCACAACCTGGATGTGTCCTTGTTTTCCTGAAGCAACAGGAACGTTGCTGTGTGCCCACCAAAACATCCCTTTTCCTCCAAGCCAGTGTCCTCAAACCCACTTGCACAACTGCTTTGGACATGTGCTCCAGGACCAGAGGGAACAAGATTTTGTGGGTTGCATTCCCATCCTCTGTCCTTCTGCTACACTGGGGACCAGTTCTTCCCTTCTGTCATGGGATCATGGAATGGTTTGGGTTGGAAGGGACCTTAAAGACCATCCTGTTCTAACCCCAAACTCACAGAGGAGGTTGAGATTAGACAGTAGGAGGGAATTGTTCCCTGGGAGGGTGGGCAGTTCCTGGCACAGGGTGGGCAGAGAAGCTGTGGCTGCCCCTGGATCCCTGGGAGTGGCCAAGGGCAGGTTGGATGGGGCTTGGAGCGCCTTGGGCTGGTGGGAGGTGTCCTCCTTGCCCACGGTACAAGGTAGGAACAAAACAAGCTTTGAGATCACTTCCAACTCAAACCATTCTGTTATTCTATGACTTAAATTCATCCCCAGATTAAAAATAAATAAATAAAATCACAGGTGGATTCCTCAGCATCCACAAAAGGGCTGCTGGTTAATCATTTCCTTCAGTGCTGCCCCTTCCCTTTTAGTCTTCTGATAGGCTCCAAGATCACCCATCAGGTCTGGCTGGGGTGGGTTGTTAGAGGAAGGACACGGGTGGCCCCCTTACATAAACCCTTCTTTCCTTCCTTCCCTTGGGGAGGAAAAAGCAGCTGGGAACTTCTCCTGCCTCCTCATTACCCCTTCAAACAGAGCCTACCACAGACCTGGGTGCCCCATGACTTGGCATCCTTCAAGGACTGAGACAGCTCAGGGACATTCCCCGAGGACCAGAGCACCTCGTTCCATCACAGCAGCAGCTCGGGAGGAGACTTTGATGTTTGGTTTGGGTTTGGTTCCAAATAAAAGGCACCCCCCGAGCTGAGCAAGCTGCAGGGGCAGCCCTTGTTGGGGTGTTTTCACAGCCTTGTTCCTGAATTCCTTTATTTTTGGGGGAGGATGCCCGTGGGGCTGATGGGACCTGAGCAGCCAAACCCCTCCATTCAAAGCAGATGTTCCTGCTTTTCAAGAGAAGAGCTGATCTGGAGGGAAGCTGTGGCAGCAAGAACACAGGAACGAGGAGATTAGTAATCCAGCATTTCTCCTGGATTAGCCCAAGGACCATTTTGCACAAGCAGCCACGAGAAGATAGTGATGGACAAGCCTGTTTGTGTGGATGTGGGGAGGCTCTGACTGCTCAGATGTCCAACCCAAGACCTCACTGCCAATACAGACTGGCACCAGCACACCCAGGTGTGGTGGGACTGGTATCTCCCACCACCTCAGCCCCAGGGAGCAGCTGCAGTGCTCTGCCCCTTTCCCCTGAGCAATGGGAAACTGCAGCTGAAGCAACAGAGAAAGGGGGTTTGGGGACTGTAGTGTTATGGGCAAACTCTGGGAGAAACCCTAAAACAGCCAACTAAAAAGGAAGAGCCCAGCACTCACTCGTTCAACCTTTGGCTGTTGGTTTGGCCAGAGGGTTTAGCCACCCAGCTAACCAACAAAACCAAAACAAAACCAAAACAACAAAAAAACCAAAACAACAAAAAAACCAAAACAACAAAAAAACCAAAACAACAAAAAAACCAAAACAACAAAAAAACCAAAACAACAAAAAAACCAAAACAACAAAAAAACCAAAACAACAAAAAAACCAAAACAACAAAAAAACCAAAACAACAAAAAAACCAAAACAACAAAAAAACCAAAACAACAAAAAAACCAAAACAACAAAAAAACCAAAACAACAAAAAAACCAAAACAACAAAAAAACCAAAACAACAAAAAAACCAAAACAACAAAAAAACCAAAACAACAAAAAAACCAAAACAACAAAAAAACCAAAACAACAAAAAAACCAAAACAACAAAAAAACCAAAACAACAAAAAAACCAAAACAACAAAAAAACCAAAACAACAAAAAAACCAAAACAACAAAAAAACCAAAACAACAAAAAAACCAAAACAACAAAAAAACCAAAACAACAAAAAAACCAAAACAACAAAAAAACCAAAACAACAAAAAAACCAAAACAACAAAAAAACCAAAACAACAAAAAAACCAAAACAACAAAAAAACCAAAACAACAAAAAAACCAAAACAACAAAAAAACCAAAACAACAAAAAAACCAAAACAACAAAAAAACCAAAACAACAAAAAAACCAAAACAACAAAAAAACCAAAACAACAAAAAAACCAAAACAACAAAAAAACCAAAACAACAAAAAAACCAAAACAACAAAAAAACCAAAACAACAAAAAAACCAAAACAACAAAAAAACCAAAACAACAAAAAAACCAAAACAACAAAAAAACCAAAACAACAAAAAAACCAAAACAACAAAAAAACCAAAACAACAAAAAAACCAAAACAACAAAAAAACCAAAACAACAAAAAAACCAAAACAACAAAAAAACCAAAACAACAAAAAAACCAAAACAACAAAAAAACCAAAACAACAAAAAAACCAAAACAACAAAAAAACCAAAACAACAAAAAAACCAAAACAACAAAAAAACCAAAACAACAAAAAAACCAAAACAACAAAAAAACCAAAACAACAAAAAAACCAAAACAACAAAAAAACCAAAACAACAAAAAAACCAAAACAACAAAAAAACCAAAACAACAAAAAAACCAAAACAACAAAAAAACCAAAACAACAAAAAAACCAAAACAACAAAAAAACCAAAACAACAAAAAAACCAAAACAACAAAAAAACCAAAACAACAAAAAAACCAAAACAACAAAAAAACCAAAACAACAAAAAAACCAAAACAACAAAAAAACCAAAACAACAAAAAAACCAAAACAACAAAAAAACCAAAACANAAAAAACCAAAACAAACCAAAACCAAAACAAAAACCCCAAAACAAACCAAAACAAAAAAAAACCTAAAAAAAAAAAAAAACACAAAAAAAATAATAAAAAAAACCACAAAAACCCACAAAAACAAACAAACAAAGAAGAAAAGCCAGTCTTCAGGACATTTTCAGCAGACACACAGCCTGGTCCAACCGCTCTGATCCAGGACATGACCCTCAACATGCAACAAACCACCCATCTCGGACAGAGCCAGCCCTGAACACGGGCAGAGCCATCAATATTATCAACACACCTGCCCCCATCAGAGCAGAGCCGGACCTGCAGCAGGAATCATGCCCAGCCTGACTTCCTACCCCAAAAACAACCAGCACAAGCAAAAACCTCAGCAGACTCCGGGGTTGAGGCATCTTGTTGGGACTGGCACAAGAATTTGCATCACGCTGTCGAAACCCTAACGAGACATCAGATAGAGACACTTCTGCTTGAAATCAGAGGCTGCCACGCCAAAGTCACCCCCGGGTTAGGAAAGAGGGGGCAGAGTTGCCACATGAAGGAGCCACGTCACAAAGGAATCAAGGCAACCACCCGAGGAGCCCTTTGGTGGGTCTGTCTGTGCAGGTGAAAACCTTCAACTCCAGAGGCAACGGGGCTCGAATTGCTCAGGGTTTGGGCGCTAAAAAGGCAGCTGGGGCATAAAAGTTTGAAGCCTTTCCAATTCTGAGTAATCTGAGAGCTCCTTCCGGGCCCCACAGCCTGTTCTGCTGCAGACTGAAACCTTTTGTTTGTCACCTCGATGAGAGGTAAGAGGGAGCCCGAGCATCAGCTCACCTCCCTCACCAGGCAAGTGCATCATCTCTCCTACGGGAACAGAGCAGGGGGAGAGTTATTTGGGGAAAGGTCAGTGCCTAAAAGTGCTCCGAGGATGTGCTGAGAGGTGTTGGGGGGACAGGGTGGGGTTATTGCCCTTCTTGGGATGCCTTGGAGGATGCCATGAGACACTTCTGGATCAGTCGAGTTCCAGGGAAACAGCTCAAGGTGGGGGCTTTTTGTCATGAATCTGTATAAGTGTTGAACCAAGGCTTGACTGTGGCTTGGGGTCTGTCCTGCAGCCACACTCAGCTGGTCTCTGGGGCTTCAGCTCAGAGCACTGATCTGCAGGCTGGGTGCCAGCAGGAGCTGCAGGGCTCCTGGAGGCCACCCACCAGATCCCATCACCTAAAACCATCAGGGCTTCTCCAGCCACACAAACCATCAGGAGACATCAGCTCAAGTCCCTCCGCCAAGGGGAAAGGGATTGAGGTTTCTCCACTGCCACACAAGTGACTTCAGAAAGCATCAGCTGACTGTGTCTGCCCAGAGACCACGAGCCACTCAAAAGCAGCCAGTCCTCTCCAGTCATCGCACCCTCTCCAGCCATCACACCCTCTCCAGTTCCTCCAGCCTGGGAGGGGATGCAATGGGAGTCATGAAGTGTCCTGGCTGGCAGTGCCACCTCACCACATCCAAAGAGGCACCAGATCCCATTTTCCCAGCCCCGCCACCCCTGCACTGGGAGAAACTCAGTGTCAGCACCCATGTCAGCACCTCCTGTCTCTCCAAGCCTTCCTGGTGTGCCCTCCAGGCACAGGGAGCCACCTCCAGCTCACCTGGGAGGCAGAGGTGGAGCAGATCTCCTCTGGGCAGAGGGAGCCCCACCCCATCCCCATGCAGAAGTCACTGAGCAGTGGTGCACACCCAGCAACCATCCCCTGCCAGCTCCATCTCCAGCCCCTGGATGTCCCATGGGTGCACAACTGACACCCCCAAGAGCAGCCTGACCTCTGGATGTCCCTTGGATGCACAACTCCACATGTCACCTCCACAAGGACCCCCAGAGCTTAAGGGGTCAGCAAAGCCCCTTGAGAACAAAAACTTCTTACATCCCATTTTATTCTCCTAACCCAAAAGCTCTGCTGCCTCTGTTTCACAGCTTCCTCCCTTCTTCTAGAAGGCACAACTCCTCCAGAGTGCAAAGTCTGACCTTTAGTTTTATCTACAAGGGCACAAAAGAGCTTTAGAGCAGTAAAAAATAAAAAAAGGGCATCTGTGCCAAGGGCTCCTTGTTAAACTCATCTTGACTGTGTCGCTCCTACAAAACACGGGGGTCATTTATTACCTGCAAGGTCTTACCAGAGCAATCATTGTAATGGAACAGCAGGGACTCTCCTGAGGAGAGAGATGAGACTTCAGGAGAAGTCACGCCCAGAGCACTTTTCCACTGGAGGAGCAGTCAGAGAAATCAAGGGGAATGAGAGGAACAAGCTTTGCCCCGTAATTAAACTTTCCATCAAAACTCCTTTGGCAGCCCAGGCTCATAAAGGAGCACAGGAGGTCCAGCTGCAGTTCCTGAGCTTTAAGTGGAGGAAGAAAAAGGGATCTGAGGGAAGAATAAACTTGGCTTTTATGTCACGACATTCCTGAGCAGCATCTGGGCTACAAGACAGCTGGAGTCTGCTTTGGTCTTATGGGAAAGTTAAAAGCCACCGAGTTGCAGAGCAGAGACTGCCCAGGGTGCAGCAACCTTGGAGAGCAGGCAGGAGGAACACCCAGCTCCCTGCTCACCTCAACTGGCCACCCCTGAGAGCGGCTTGGCCTCTGGATATCCCATGGGGGCACAACTGACACCCCCAAGAGCAGCCTGACCTCTGGATGTCCCTTGGATGCACAACTCCACATGTCACCTCCACAAGGACCCCCAGAGCTTAAGGGGTCAGCAAAGCCCCCTAAGAACAAAAACTCCTGACATCACATTTTATTCTACAAAACCCATTTAAATTTTATCCCTCCCATGCAAGGGGACCCTTCTCATGGCAATGGTGGCTCAGCCACTTCTCAGAAAGGAGAAAGAAGTGTCTCTAGAAACTTCCAGCACTTCCTTCATCCCTACACTGGTCTGATGACCAGCTTATCCACAGCCCAGCTTTTCACCCTGGTGATGGCCGTGGAGGTTGCCCTCAGCAGCAAGCCAGCTACTGCACTGGTATTTCCATGAAACTTCTTCTAGAGGATCAGACAGCTCGAAAATAACCAGAGTCCCATTAAAATATGATTTAGAGACACACACTGAGTCATTAAAGGAAGAAATCAAGTCATTGTTTTCCCTCACCAAGTCATTTTCCTCACATCATGTGTTAGCTGCAGATTCCAGGTGACATTTCACCTGCTGGAACGGAGCAGGGGTTGGAATAACACCTCCCACAGGGGCCATTTCCCCTGCCTGAAGGAAGAAAAGCAACGTAGAGATCTGGGAACAAATATTATATATATAATTTTTTCTTTCAAGCAGAGCAAGCCAAGCCCAGTGGCTGCCAAGAGCTCACACATCAGAGCAGAAGAGCTGCATCCCATCATTTCTGTTTGGCTTTGCCCCCACCTTTGGCCCAGCATGAGTTGCCAACCACAAGCCCGTGCCAGGTTCAACTCTGCAAAGCCACTGCCCACCCAGGGACCTGCCCACCCCCTTTCATTGAATCAGGGAGTGGCTGGGGCTTGCG
>VXAU01001565.1:127394-137991 GCA_013399695.1 Formicarius rufipectus | reverse complement strand
TGAGATTCCCCAGCCACGACCACCATCAAATCCACACCCACCAGCCACGGAGCAGAGCCCAAAAAGCAACACCTTTCCCAGCCCTCCCAGATTCGACAACCGCTCTCAGTTCCTGTCGGAGGTTGTGAAATGCAGCGAGAAGATTTTGAAAGATGGAAAGAAACATACTGCTCCACGATTCCATTAAGGAGAAGAACTTTAAGCCAGAGACTGTTATATGCTTTACAGAAATGTTCTATTATGTGGTTAATGCTTTTAAAATAAGGTTTTTGTATTATCGTTCCATCACAACGTTATAGATTTTATTCTGATTTTTTGCCTGGTCGTCATTTGCTGCATTGCAGACGTTTCCTTATTCGTATCTGTTTCACCCCTATGTTCCCTACATGGTTATGCACCCTCCTCCTTATGGCCAAGTTTGTACAATACCCTCCTACCTTTTCCCTTATAGGTTAAACTCCACCCCTTTTTCCTGAAAGTCCCATAGCTCCCCTATAAAAGAGGAGCTCCCTCTCAATAAATGCTCCTCCTTGGTCACCCCACCTCGACTCAAGCACTTGCTCGAACCCTCCCTGGGAGTTCAGCCTTTTTCATTTCAACGCACATTAAGTTTCCACAGCAGTTACTCAAATTCCATTTGTCACACTGCAAAGAGCAGCAAGAAGCAAGCTGGGTGCTCCCCCTCTGCAGACCAGCTTCCCCCCACCACCACCAGGAGCCATCCCATCAAGGATTCCAAGCTCGGCTGGCTCCCAAATCCAATTTTGGAGCCGTTTCAATCTGTCGTGCCGCCGCATAATCGGTGCGGTGTCATTAAGAGGAAGGCACAAGTTTATTTTCTCTTCAATTCAGGGTTTTTTTTCCCCCCACTTCTGCATGATGAGTTTTGGTCTCCTGCTTAGCAGGGAGGCAGAGATAAGCCTCGTGCTGGGTGAGAGCCCTGATGTTTTTTTGTAAAGAATCTTTCAGAAGGCAGACGTTCAACAGGAAGCGTTTATTGACTCTAAACTCGCTCCAGGAGACATTTACACGGGGAGGAGGAGGAGCAGGAGCTCCCAACAAGCCACCCTAGACTGCAGCTGAGACAAAGATGAGCCCATGCATCATTCCAGCACACAAGTGATCTCCAACAGATCCAACAACCCTCCTGGGAAGAGTCCAACACGGAGCCATCCCAGTCTGGGCTCCTTCCTGCTCGGCCACCGAGGTGCAGTTCTCTGCCACTGTCCTCTCCAGAAGTTAAACCATCAGGGGAAAGGTATTAAAGTGATATGGAAATGAAAGTTCTTAAAGGAGCACGTGGAGGGGAAGGAGACACAGCTGGGGGAGGTGAACGGAGCAGCACTGAGGCAGCTCCAGCCATGGAGCAGTGGGTGTTGATGGGGATCTGAAAGCTCATCTCATTCCACCTTCCCCTAAGCCCAGGTTGCTCCAAGCCCACCCAGCAGCCCCCTGTAACTTGTGGGCAGTCCAGATGTTGGAGGCACCCTCAGCAACCCCACTGAGCACACGAGCTGTGGGGAAGCCACGCTGGAGGATCCACTTCCAGTCAAGCCCTCACAGGTGCCACCACACCAGCTTCAGTTCAAAGTGGGTCCACAAGAGCACCGTTTCAGTGTTTAATGACTTGAACAAAGGTCAGGACACCTCACAGGAGATTGGGAGAGGGGGAAGAGGTACCCCACACCCACCAGCAACACCTCCAGCAACCACAACTCGCTCAGGTCCCTCATCCACCCCAGAAAACCAAGTTACTCTGGGGCACAAGCAGCACTTCCCTTGCCATGAGCTATTCATTTGCTCCAGGCCTTTCCAAGCCTTTTGAGGAAAGCTGAAGCCTCTGTTTTCCAGGAAAACCAGGCAGGCAATTGGAGTCACCTGTCAGGCAGCAGAACTTGGACCCTCAACTGGCCATGAATCCTTCAAAGCCTTCAGCCTCCTCATAGACCTGGTTCTTGTTTCAGGCAACACCTCTCCTCATCCTCCTCAAAAAGCCACTTGGCACTTGCTACGAGCTTTGGGGATCTTTTCATTACCCATTATAAACTTATTTCTGTGTTTTAGAGGAGATGACACAGAACCAACCACAAATACAGAAGTCCTGCCCAGGTAAAATCACTTTTTACAATTTCTTTTTCTGTCTTCATTGAACTTTACAGAGATGATCTTACTTATTGGTATCAAGCTGAGCAACCCACTCCCAGTCTAAGTAGGAAAGTGTGGAAATACCCACAGCTAATTAAAGGCATTTCCCATGAAATATGACATTGTGGGAAGCGCTTTAGATGCTCTTGGTCCACCACATGAATCTCATCCCCCACCTCCTCCTGAGGTTGCTGACAGACATCACACATCAGAACCCTCTTTGTCCCAATTAAATTAAGCAACGAGCTTGATTTGATTAGCAGGAGGAAAGGCAGCAACTCAAGATGTTCTCACACCAGGAGTGGTGGGCCCTGAGCAGCCCCTCAAGCCATTGGAGACCCAAATCCCACGGTCGCTGCAGGAGCACAGCAGAACAAGAACCACTCCCAGGAGGCCAAGCCCCACCAGCAAAGCTGCTCTGCACATGCCGACAAAGGGGTTGAAGTAGTTTCAGGTGGCCTTCAGGCACCCCTCAGTATGCCCAAAACAGCCCCTGCCTGGATGGCTGGACCACAAACCCTCACCCTGCCACAGCAACGAGCACTGGGTCTGTCCAACCAAGTCCTTGGTCTATTCATTGGCTGCAAGTGGGGAAGGAAGAGCCCCTGTAGTCAAAGGAGGATTAAAAAAACCACCAAGGTCTGCCATCTGGAGGACTTTGGCCTCAATTCCAAGGCTGGAAATAGCTGATGTCATTTTTCTGTTCTGGGAACACACGTCCAGGAGCTCCAACTGCTCAGAACTTTCAGGAAGAGCCACAGGGAGGGGAGGAAAATCCAGACACGTGGGAATTACAGGGGAAGGTGCCCAAAGGGCTCTGTCCAAACCCCAGCAGACCCTTCCAGACCTTCCATTCAACTCCCAGTGGCACTGCATCCTCTTGCCTACACACCAGGTGAGTGGCTGGAGGCTCCCACACCCAGGAGAAATCCATCCAGGATTCCCAGTCCCTCCCCACTCAGTAGGTTCTGGGGTGGGGAAGGGGGGGGGAGGTCAGTGGGTGCTGGTTGCAGCACAACAAACTCCCTTTTCCACAGAAAGATCCTCGGGAATCCCCCACTCAAATCAAACCAGAATGGAAAAACCTGTGAACTCCCTTCTGGTCACGACAGACCGTGGCTGGTTTTGCCAAAGCACCAACTCTCTGGGGTGTCACAAGAGCACCATTGTCCATCTTCACCCAGACAGGCCACAGGTATCCCACACCAGACACACAAGAGAGCGGTTCCCACTCTCATTCCATAAAACAAACCCTTTATCTCAGTGTTCCTCTCCAGCTGATGTTGAGATACTCCAGCCCAAGGGAATAACACCAGGGATGTCAACCAAACACGAGGAAACAAATAAGAGGAGTCCCAGACACTTTTCCTGTGATGGAATTCCCTCCTGTCCTTTGTCTTACACAGTTCTGTCCCCTTTTCAGACCAGGAGAAACCTTTGGCCAAGCTGGAGTTCATCCCATCCCATTCCCAGTCCTTTGAGAAGGTTCCCAGCACCCACCCCACCTCAGTTTTACCAGGGAAAAATCCTTCCCTGGGTTTGCAATCCAGTAAGGAATTCTGAGCCAGCCTCACTTTTCCCCCCTTTGCTGATGGACCTTGGGATTAAAGGTTCCCACTTGAGCAGAAATAATAATCACAGAAGTCACTGGAACGAGTCATCCCTGGACATGGTGGAACCCAAAAGCCTTTGGGTCATCTGCTCCCATTAAACAGGGTTGGTCAGTGGGTTCAATGATGGAGGATTTGGGGCTTGGCTTTTTGGGGGTGGCAGACAGAGGGGAAACCAGGGCTGGAACCTGCAGGTGATGCAAAGGTCTTGCCCCATCGAGGGGTTATTTTAAGGCTGAGACTCAATTCTGGTCTGGTTTTCAAAGAACCAAACCAGAGTCCTACCTAAGGTCACCCTCAAGCACCAGGCAACTCACACTGAGGGCTCAAAGCCACCTCCAACCAAGGCTTTTCCAGGAAGAGCAGCCCAGGTGGGCACACTCAGGTGGACAATTCCCAACCCCTCCTTCCCCTTCCTTGAGCTGCTGGGAGGAGGTTTGAACCCCTACAGCCTCTGCCCAGCCAGAGCAGAGGACACAGGGGCAGGTGGAAGCCCCCTTTTCATGGCAGAATTCAGTCCCAAGCAGCAGAAACAAGGACTTGGAGCCTGGTTTGTAGAACATTTCTGAACTCCAGATTAAAAATGACACACAGGAGGGTGCAACAGGTAAATCAGGTACCTTCTGGTGGGTCAGACACACCCGAGCAGCCCACCAGCTCCAACACATCCCTTTAGGGCCTCAGGAGTTGAGGGGCTTTCCAAAACAAAAACAGTTTTGCATCTCTGGGGACATTTTCCATTGAGCTCATCCCACTCTGCACCCCAGACTTCAAACACTGATTAAAAAGGGTCCAAGCAGTCCAGCCCCTTTGTGTCCTCCTGCATACAAGGTTCCCACTTCCCTTGTTTTTTCCCCTCCAGGAGGAACCTGATCCATTTTGATCTACCCAGAGGAAGCAGCAAGTGCAGGAAGAGAAATCACTCCTGGAACAACAAGTGTGCCCCTTTCCCACCACGAGCAATATAAATTAATATATAATATAAAGCAAACACTCCCTGCCCAGGGGTCTCTCCATCCATCCATGCCCATCATTCCTCCATCTCCTGGGAGCTGGTCCAGGTCACTCCCTGGGGCATTGCACAGGTTGTGGCCTCAGCCCCGGTGACAAGGGACTCACCAGCTCCCAGTTTCTCTCCTCCCCTTCCAGCCCAAGCTCTCATCAGGAATTATCTTCTCCTGGGGAGGAAAAACTCCTCCTGCCTGAGCTCACAGAGCTCCTCCATCACCCTGTCCACCAACTTCTGCTACCACAGAGGGCACGAGGAGCTTTCCTGGCTGTTCCTCTGAACAGCAGCCAGGAAGTTTCTTCCCAGAAGCTCCTGGCAGGAGCTGCCTTTTCTCCTGAGAAGCCACCACTCCAGAGAGAACCTGTCACCACCGTGGCTTCCCCCCTGCCCTGGCTGTGGGGTGGCCTCTCTCTGCCAAAGCCTTTTTATTGCTTAAAAGTACAATTTATTTGGGGGATGCACAACGGGGTGGGGTGTCCTTTAATGACAACTCAACACTGGAGGACCTTTGAAGAAACAACACCCCCTCTACTTCAACCATTGCACTCGAGGGGGGGGATGAATTTCTGTGTCACCTCTGAGCCTTTCATGGTTCCACACCACCCCAAAAGCTTTGCTCCCTCTCCCTCCTCCCTTCCCAGAATGCTCCCCACAGGCATCACCCCTCAGCGCTGCTTTTACTCAGGAAAAGCACCAGAAACAAACTTAAAAACACTATTAAAAAAGATCTCAAAACCTTAAAAACAAAATAGAATCAGAAGCAGGATGACCTTCAAGCTGTTCAACAGTTCGCACTGTGTCATTTCCACTGTCCTCCTTCTCTTCAAACAGGCACAAAACCACAAACCAGCTCAGCAGAAGACAAAAGTCAGAGCTTACCTTGCAGGACAGAGAGCCCGTTGCCATCAGTCAGGACCTCCTTGGACTGAGTCTTCATCTTCCCAGGGCTCAGGGGATGGAGGGCACAGCTCCCTCTCTCTCCCCCTTTCCTCCTGGCTCCCAGAGGGGTGATCCCACTCATCACCCCTCTCCACAATCCTTGGAAAAACAGCTCCTCTCCACCCCTGGAGAATAGGGCCCAGCAGGAGGAGGTCAGGTCCTTTAATGAGGACCTTTAATGAGGGTGTTTTCCTCCCCACCCACCCTGCCCTTTACCCCCAGCTGTTTCCTATGAACTCATTCACACTTTGGGGTGGGGGGGAAGCTCCTCACTTTGGAGCTCAGAGGGTCAACAGCCCAGGAATGACCTGCTTGGGGAGGTTCACATTCCAGAATTTCCCATGCCAGGGCAGGGTTTCTCCTCCAGGCAGGGAGCTGGATCCATGAGGAGCAGCTGGAGATGCTCAGCTCGGTGGGCTGGGGGGGATTGTTGGGTTGCTCCTTCCTGGGGGTTGGAGACACCCCTGGGATGGGGTGGGGGTGGCACAGGTGATGCTGGGCAGCCTGATGGGGAAAATTGGTTCACCTGGAGAGGGGCAGGAAAGGGCCTGTTTCCCAAAAGTTCCTTTCCCGGGGTTTGGGGAGGATTGGAGAAGCCTTAGGGAGGGATGATCTGTAGGAAAGATCTCCCAAAGAACTGGGATTGGTGGCTGTGAGGTGTTTGGGGACAACCTGAGGGGGAGAGCTTTGAACATGCAGCCAGGTCTGCTTTGGGGTTGTTCAGTGTTCTTCCCAAGGTCTATTTTTGGGGGTTGTAAATAGGATTTCTGGTACAATCCCTGGCTCCTGAGCCTTCTCCAGGATTGCTTCTTGTCCTGAGATCAGGGCACTTTTCTTTATACTTTGTCTCCCAATATTGAGCTCCTGATCACTAAGAGGGAAAATGTCAATGAATCATATTTAAAAAAAAAAAAAAAGTATTAAAAAGATCTTGTTAATATCACTCCAGACTCCACATCCCAGGGAGAGGCTTTAATCTCAGCTTTTGAGGAGAGGATAAAGCACCCACTCGAGTGACAGCAAAACACACGTGGTCTCCTTGTTTGGTGTTAGGGACGTGTCACGTGGCCCTGGTGTCACCAGGTGCAAAGATCCATCACTTGCTTCTCGTTTTTGGCCAGAAGAAATGATTCAAAAAACACTTTATTGCAGCTGCAAAGCATTACCAAGCTGTGTTCTCGTCTCCCTTTGCTTTGATCTGCTCAGTCACGGGTGTCAGGGGTTCCTCCTCTCGTCAGAGCCTTCCACCAGAGGGAAGGGGATTTGCTGTTTCTTTACATCCTTAGTGGGGAGGTGTCAGAGGTTTCTGTGGCTGGATTTTGGTAGCAGGGGGGGCTCTCCAGGGTGGTCTCTGTTGGGAGCTGCCAGAAGCTCCCCCTGTGCTGTGGAGCCAAGGACAGCCAGGGCCAGGAGGGACCTCCTGCTGGTGGCCACAGTGGAGCCAATGAAGGATCCCAGTGGCAGCTCTGGGATCCCAGAGGGAAGAATTGAGGAGTGTGGGGCAGTTGGGAATTGCAGCCATGGGAGAACAACACAGAGCCCAAGGTGGGAGCAGGAGGAGGAGAAGGAGGGAGCCCACGCTGGAGCAGGGGGGGAAGGACTGAAAGCTGTGCCCCCCCTGCAGCCCCTGGAGATCCCTCGGGGGGCACAGACCCCCCTGGAGCCCCTGGAGATCCCTCGGGGGGCACAGACCCCCCTGCAGCCCCTGGAGATCCCTCGGGGGGCACAGACCCCCCTGCAGCCCCTGGAGATCCCTCGGGGGGCACAGACCCCCCTGCAGCCCCTGGGGTGACCCCCAGCACAAGAGCAATGGCAGAACCAACACCCCACTGCAAACCCCCATTCCCTGCTCCCTGGAACTGCTGGGAACAGGGAGGAGTGGGAGGAGAAAGGGGTTCTTCAGACTGATTGATTTCTTACTTTTTACTTTTCTTACTTTTAGTTTTAGTTCTTCTCTTGTCAGTAATAAATGTCAGTATTTAGCCCCTCTGAGTTTGCTTTGCCATTCTCTCTCTCAGCTGTTTTTTGCCTTTTCTCCTTTCCCTTTCCCTCTGGGACAGGGGGGACCTGGAGGTTTGGGTGGACACCGGGTGAAAACTGCCACAGAGGGATTTGTGTCTTATTTAAACCCACGGCTCAGATGTTGCTCTGAAGTTGGCAGGACTTCCTTGGAGGGCAAACTCCGTGTTGGTTCCTATGTGGGAGTAGAATCGTGGAGTGGTCTGGGCTGGCTGGGACTTCAGGGCCCATCTGCACGGGCAGGGACACCTCCCACCAGCCCAGGGGGCTCCAAGCCCCATCCAACCTGCCCTTGCACACTCCCAGGGATCCAGGGGCAGCCACAGCTTCTCTGCCCACCCTGATCCACTACAGAAGGACTTGCAAAAGGCTCTGAAATGGGGGGGATGCTGTCGCTCCTCTGTCCAGGAGCTGCTGCACAAAGCCTGGGAGATGAGGGGAGATGCTCAGCTGGAGCCCCCTTTTCCTGCAGGTGACTCCAGTTGGCTGCAGGAGCTGAGCCCTGCCTGGACAGGCTCTCCATCCCTACCCAGGAAGGAGGAGGGGACATCCTCCGAGCCCCTGGCCTCGCTAAATAACCCCTAATTAACGACATGCAAGAATTCCACTGTGAAAACAGTTTCCACCCAGCATGGAAATGAGCTCAGCCCTCAGACACGCACATCACAGTGGTGCCACTCCACTCAGAGATCAGGTCACCCCCTCAAGAGGGATTTCCTCTGGCTGCTCTCCCTTTCAGCCTCTGATTGGGGTCTGCCTTGCAGTTTTCAGTGACAAGCTCAGTGGCTTCCCAGGGAGGTTGTTGGCGTGGAAAATGGAACATCTCTCCTTGGAGAAACTCTTTGAGGCCAACACGGAGGGCGCCAAGGAGGGAGGATGATGCCACCACTGAGCACCCACAGCTGAATTCTGGCATATTTTAGACCCTTCTCACATAAAACCAGGCTGAAAACCAAGAAATTCTGGCAATACTTTGTCTGCTTTGCTATGTTTTTTGGGGAGGGGGTGGTGGTGTTGCTGTCCATGTGGACATCCCACAGGTGAAGGGTGCGTGGGAGATCTCTGAGGTCTCTCACCTCTCTTTTCATGAGACCTGCAGAAAATCAGTGAGTTTGTGGCTCTGTCAGGTTTGGTTGGGATTGGAAAAAAGGGGTGAATAACAGCACCAGGAAGGAGTGGGGTAGGAATGACATGGACATTCCCACATGATGCCTCTACATCCCCCACTGTGTTAGAAGAATACTCTGATATTTCCTGTTGTCCCTTTCTTGTACCAGAACCACCACTGTCTCCTGCTGCAGCTGCCTGAAAACTAATATTTACCATATTATTTAAAATATTACCCTTATTATTATTTGCTCCTGTGATGCAGAGAATGAGACCACTGGAGAAGAGAAATGGGAGTTTGGGGATGGCACGTTCAGCCCCTCCAGCAGGACAGGGGTGAAGCCCAGCCCTGCCCTGCTCCCTGCAGGCACTTCGCCTTCGTGGGACACCATCTGAGGCTGATACCTCCAGTGATTTCCCCCAAAAGTGAGGCAGAATTTATGTTTATTATCCTTTTTCATTTTGGAGGATCCACTGGATTTGTTTGGTTCTCAAATCCGCGATCGGGGAAACAACACGCCGATTATTTATTGCCAAGGAAGGAGAAAAACAGGGAGAGGGTTGGGTTTTCCCCCCTCCAGGAGCCAGTTTCCTAAGGAAATGAGACCTGTTCCCACTGGGTGTGTGGGGAGGGAGGTCACAGGGTCACACCATCAGGGGGTGTGCTCAGCATCCCACGTTTCTGAGGTGAAATCTGGGATCGTGGGATGGGGATCTGGGGGGGTGGACAACAGGGAGGGGCAGAGCCTGAGGTTGTGGGGTCAAAGTTGGCTTTGTGGGCTTGAAAAAAACACCCCATCCCTCACAGTCTGATGGGGGTGACCACGTTGTTGGGTGACCACGTTGTTTGGGACCTCGAGCTTGGTGGGGACACTCGAGAAGCCACTTGTGGTTAATCCCAGAAGGGTTTCCACTGGGTCTCTTGTAGTGGGGCACGAAACCCCAACCTGCAGACACCCCTGTGAAGAGGAACAGGAGCTGAGCTTTGCCTGGACTCATTTTCTTCTCCAGTTTCCCCCTCCTGCCCTGGAATGGATAACTGCAGGAAGGCTCTCAAGCACTTAAGAGCGGTGCCCATTTACAATAACTCAATCATGGAACAGCTCCCCAAAGGTCCAGGGCCATCATCTCAGGTGGCAACAGCACAGGGCCAGTTAATAACAGGCACTGTCCCATGATTAAATTAGGTGGGCAGGAATCATTTTTGTAAGATTCATAATGGCTTTAATGAGACTGTTCAGTTACCCAGAACAATATTTCCCCTCTGTTCAGGAGTTCCTGGAAATCAAGGCTCTTGAGTCGTCCAAGATGTGTTCAAAGACAGAGTTGGGAGGTGCAGCCTCCTGGGTATTGTCTTGGAGTCCTACAGCTCCTGGATTGTCCCCTGAGCAGGAGCAACACTGGAATGGGAACATGGAATGGCACTTTGGGATTTTGGAACGAGCCAGACTCTGTGGAGGGAGCTTTTTCTCCCCCTCCAGGAGCCAGTTTCCTAAGGAATGGAGGTCTGTTCCGTTGAGCTGTGTGGAAGGGGTGGTCACACAGCCACACCTTTAGGGAGTGTGCTCCATATCCCACTTTTCTGAGGAGAAATCTGGGAGCCTGTGGTGGTTTTCACCACTGTGTCCATCCAAACCTCCAGGGCCCACCTGTCCCAGAGGGAAAGGAAAAGGAGAAAAGGCAAGAAAACAGCTGAGAGAGAGAATGGCAAAGCAAACTCAGAGGGGCTAAATACTGACATTTATTACTGACAAGAGAAGAACTAAAA
>VXAU01001565.1:24464-119671 GCA_013399695.1 Formicarius rufipectus | reverse complement strand
ATCCTGGCTGTTTTAATTAATCCAAGAAGTCCTGGGCCTCTTGGCATGGCCCCTTTCAAGGACACTGTGGGAGTTTTGCTGCAGTGAATTTCATAATTCTATGATAAATATAAAAGCACAGAAAATAAGCATCATCATAAATCCCAGGTAAATAAGCATAAACAAAATAGGCATAAACAAAATGAGCATAAGCAAACAAAATATGCATCATAAGCCCTAAGTAAAATAAACACAGGCTTCCCCTTCTCTTCCCCCTCATCACAATCACCAGGAGAAATCAGGGAAAGGTTCCAGGAGGAACCCAAAGTGGGTGCCCTCCCCAGGCAGGGGGCACAGACACGAGCCAGCCCCTCTGCCAAGACCTGACCACTGATAAGGGAGACCCTCTCCTCTCCCCCCTAGGCCTAACAGGTGCTGGGGACCCCCACAGGAGACCCCTCAGCTTTGTCCTTCCTCTCCATCCCCTGAGCCCCCGGGGGTGTCACTTCTCCCCCAGGGTCAGCCCGGGGTTTCCTGAGCATCAGATGCCTTCCCAGGGCAGCGTTTTGCAGCAGCTCAACTCATCAACTTGTTCTTGGGAGCAAGAAGAGGCACAAGGGGATAACTGTGCTCTCCATTAGCACAGAAATGTCATTTGTACCCGGCCCGAGGCGACTCTCCCCGGGGAACTGGGATGCTTGAGGAGCGCAGGCTCTTGAGAGCCTATTCGAAAGAGAACAGAGGAGGAGGGAGTTGGAAGACGGGCATGAGAGGGTAATAAAGAGCCAAAAATACCTCCCAGGCAGGGGGGAGTCACGGGAACAAGTTGTTTCCCTGTTTATTCAAAGCTCCAGGTGCACTAAAACCTGTGGCACTCGGTGTCTTCCTCTTAGCCAAGAGCAGCAGTGGAGCATTCAGTGGCCACATCAGAGGGGGCATTGCCCCTCTGGGGGTGGCAGTGGGGCTCTGGGGGACAGGGCTGTCCCCTCCCCGTGCCCCCAGCCCTGCTGCCCATGCCCAGGGAGAAGGGGGTGTTGGGAGAGCCCTGGGCAAGGCAGGTGCAAAGCTGGGCCTGCTTATTGGCCATTTAGGAGCAGCCTGCAGACTGCTTATGTCCATCCTTCCATCCATCCATCCATCCTTCCATCCATCCATCCTTCCATCCATCCATCCATCCATCCATCCTTCCATCTATCCATCCATCCATCCATCCATCCCTCCATCCATCCTTCCATCCATCCATCCATTCATCCATCCATCCATCCATCCTTCCATCCTCCATCCATCCATCCATTCATCCATCCATTCCCTGTGAAGAAGTCTTGGCAGGCTCATTTCCTGGCTGGTTTTGGAGCACACAGCTCCACCCTTCAGCTCCAAACACCGGAACCAGCAGCTACAGCAACACAGGATGCCCTGACCTGTTTCTTCAGGCCCTTCAGGCACAGTCCACCTTGCAGTGGAAGGTGTCCATGGCAGGGCTTGGAACTGGATGATCTTTAAGGTCCCTTCCAACCCAAACCACTCTGTGATTCCCTGACAGTCAAGACCAGCATTACTTGGGAACATTGCAACTCTCAGCCAGGACCTTCTTACCACCTCTGAAACAAAGAACTGGGGTGAATTTGAGATGTTCCAGGAGGGCAGCAGGTGGTCAGATGTTGGGTGGCTGAGCATTTTTGCTTTTCCTGGGGAATAATTAATATGATTTTCTTGCCTTGCAGCCCCTCCACAGCCTCCTCCTGATGAGGGGGAAGGGAAAGGGGAGACTATGTTTATTTTACTTGGGACTTATGATGCTTATTTTGTTTGCTTACGCTCATTTTGTTTAGNTTATTCCCTCTCTAGAACCTCACTGGGTTAGAGGGGGTTTTATTCCCTCTCTAGAACCTCACTGGGTTAGAGGGGGTTTTATTCCCTCTCTAGAACCTCACTGGGTTAGAGGGGGTTTTATTCCCTCTCTAGAACCTCACTGGGTTAGAGGGGGTTTTATTCCCTCTCTAGAACCTCACTGGGTTAGAGGGGGTTTTATTCCCTCTCTAGAACCTCACTGGGTTAGAGGGGGTTTTATTCCCTCTCTAGAACCTCACTGGGTTAGAGGGGGTTTTATTCCCTCTCTAGAACCTCACTGGGTTAGAGGGGGTTTTATTCCCTCTCTAGAACCTCACTGGGTTAGAGGGGGTTTTATTCCCTCTCTAGAACCTCACTGGGTTAGAGGGGGTTTTATTCCCTCTCTAGAACCTCACTGGGTTAGAGGGGGTTTTATTCCCTCTCTAGAACCTCACTGGGTTAGAGGGGGTTTTATTCCCTCTCTAGAACCTCACTGGGTTAGAGGGGGTTTTATTCCCTCTCTAGAACCTCACTGGGTTAGAGGGGGTTTTATTCCCTCTCTAGAACCTCACTGGGTTAGAGGGGGTTTTATTCCCTCTCTAGAACCTCACTGGGTTAGAGGGGTTTTGTTCCCCAAAACACTGCCAGCAGCAGGAGGGAGCAGCAGGAGCTCCACGGATCCCACCGAGCTGTCCCCTGGGCTGCACCACCCTTCCCAAACCCCCAGGCCGAGGCAAACCTGCAGCCTGTGCAGCAGCAGAACTTCCCACAAGGCAGGGGAAAGGAATTCCCAGCTTCTGGGGATGTTGTCTCACGGATGGCCGAGGCAGGGAAGGCTTTGAGGAATGAAAACAACCGAGGCAGGACGTTGGAGGGATGGGCTGCACTGAATTTAACCTCAGAGAAGAAAAGTCTGCTGCTAAAAATGCTGGTGCACAAAGGAGGGAAGAGCCCAGAAATGGGACTTGTGAATGGCAGGAAGGGGCAGGAAGGCTTTCCCTGGGGGCAGGAGGGGATTGGAAAAGGGAAATTTTAGGGGCAGGGCAAAAAAAACCCAAAAAAACCCACAACCCTTTCCGCTGGGTTTAGTGCCCGGGTGTGAGAGGGGCTTCAGAGCCTCCAGAGAAGCACCCGAGCCACAAGTCTGGCTCTGTTTGCATAAATACACCGAGGTGTTAATTGGGGAAGGGCTGGAAACCTGATGGTGTCACGGGTTTCTGTGGCTGGATTTTGGTGGGAGGGGGGGCTCTCCAGGGGGGTCTCTGTTGGGAGCTGCCAGAAGCTCCCCCTGTGCTGTGGAGCNGCACAGACCCCCCTGCAGCCCCTGGAGATCCCTCGGGGGGCACAGACCCCCCTGCAGCCCCTGGAGATCCCTCGGGGGGCACAGACCCCCCTGCAGCCCATGGGGTGACCCCCAGCACAAGAGCAATGGCAGAACCAACACCCCACTGCAAACCCCCATTCCCTGCTCCCTGGAACTGCTGGGAACAGGGAGGAGTGGGAGCAGAAAGGGGTTCTTGAGGCTGATTGATTTCTTACTTTTTACTTTTCTTACTTTTAGTTTTATTTCTTCTCTTGTCAGTAATAAATGTCAGTATTTAGCCCCTCTGAGTTTGCTTTGCCATTCTCTCTCTCAGCTGGTTTTTTGCCTTTTCTCCTTTTCCTTTCCCTCTGGGTCAGGGGGGTTGGAGTTTTGGGTGGACACCAGGTGACAACCACCACCCCCTGCAGCACTGGCTCTTCCCACGCTCCGAGATCCCAACTGCTCCAGGGCTTTGGCTCTTCTCTCCTCGCTTGGGGAGGTGTCAAACTCCCGACTGAGGATGGACAGAAGAGCTGTGGTGGCTCTGTGGGGTGGGTCAGCAGAGACAGAGCTGGGCAGGACAAGGAGTGGGATGGGTTTGGAAATAATGAGCCCTTCTGTTGGCCTGATGTTGCGTGGTGTGTTCCCTTTCCCAGGGTCTTGGATGTCTCCCAGGAGATCCACATGCCAGGGGAGGTCCTGGAAGTGGGGGGAGCTGCGTGTTCCTGGTTGTGCCCCTTTCTGCCAGGAAAGGTGCAGGTAAAACTCACCTGGGGCTTTCTGCTTCTTCCCCCTTGAAGATCTCAGGTGGGGATGTGCATCTGGAGTGGGGTTTGCCACACAACCAGGATCATTTAGACTGCCAGAGGGCAGGGCTGGGTGGGATATTGGGAAGGGATTGGTGTCTGGGAGGGTGGGCAGGCCCTGGCACAGGGTGGGCAGAGAAGCTGTGGCTGCCCCTGGATCACTGGGAGTGTCCAAGGGCAGGTTGGATGGGGCTTGGAGCCCCCTGGGCTGGTGGGAGGTGTCCCTGCCCATGGCAGGGGGTGGGAATGGATGGGCTTGAAGTTCCCTCCCAATCCAAACTTTTCCAGGATTCCATGGACTCAGCATGGCCCTGGGCACAGCAGCAACTCCTGTGCTGGGGTGAAGGAGCATGTCAGGCTCTTCCAGGTTAACCAGAATCAGAGACACGAGGGATGAGGGTTGGGAACCACACTAGGAAAAGCAAGGAGCTGGATGAAAGCTGGATTTGGCCAACAGCACAGGTCTGGCTTTTGGGAGGAGGTTGTACTCACCATGGGGATTGGGGTTGCCCTGCAGAAAGCAGGCACCAAGCAGGGGGTGCCCTGCATTGGTCTCCTCTGCTGACTCTCCCTGGACAGTGAGCTTGGAGATCCTGAGGCTTGATCAGAGCCCTGTGGAGCTCTGTGGTGGCAGCAGCAGAGGGGCAGCCACGTGTGGAACACCCTGGAGCTGGAAGGTCTGTGGTACCTCCTGGGGGCTCGCTGGGTTGCAGAGAGCAGGGTGTTCCTGCCCAGGTGAGACATCTCTTCGTGTCCTGCACAGAACCATTGATGCCCATGGCAGGGTTGAGACCATCAAGTCCAAGCAGAACAGAGGCTCCACATCAGTCCTCACCTGAAATGTCCCCCTCCTGTGTGCAGGGGAACGTCCCCCTGCCATCCCTGGGGCTGTGATGCCCAACCCAAGTGGACAAAGCTCCTCCTGATCTTGGTTACATCCCAGAAATGCCATCCCAACCTTTCCAATGTACTCCCTAAAGTCGGGGTTCTCCACAGCCCCTGTTTTCAGGTGCATACCCAGCAGCTTCTGGCAGAAGATCCAGGGGGTTCTTCTGCTCATCCTCAGCCCTGGTGGGGGCTCAGGGACCCCAAGAAACCAGAGACCATCTCCATGTGAACACCCACATCACGTTCCTCCTTCCCTGAGCCGGGGCAGGAGCTTTCCAGAGGGTGACCTTCCCCTTGCAGCTTGTTTTTGATCTGCCACAGGTGTCCCTTCCAAAGTGACAACTCCTCCTTTTCCCACCAACTGGGCTCTTCTGGGGCTCCACAGGTAATTAATTACCTGGGATTTCTCAGCCCCAGCTCAGCAAATAATGACTCTCATGGAAGTTATTTGTAGAACTTTATCACTTCCATTAACTGCATTATGGGATGGTGGTTTTAATTGTATTTTCCCCCCCTCCTGTAATAATACATAATGAAATAATTGTGGGATTTCTAAGGGGTAATTACCTTGCTGAGAACAGCTTAAAGCACCAGCGAGTGTGGGATGGTTTTAACTGAGCACGGGGGAAAAGGGAAGGAGGACGAAGCAGCACCTGGAGCAAGAGGCAGAGATAAGAGCTTCTTGTGGATCCAGCAGTGGCCTCAAACCTTCGGGTCAACAGGATGAATCATGGACTTGTTAAGGGTGGAAAAGTCTCCCAAGGTCACCGAGCCCACCCTGTGCCCGATGCCCACCTTGTCCCCCAGCCCAGAGCTCTGAGTGCCACGACCAGTCCAGGGCTGGGCTCTCCAAACCTCCCTGGGCAGCCCCTTCCAAGACCTGACCACCCTTTCCAGGAAGGAATTTCCCCAATATCCCAGTTAAACCTTCCCTGTCCCATCCTGTTCCCATTCCCTCTGCTCCTGTCCCTGTTCCTGGAGCAGAACCCAACCTCCTCCCAGCTCCCCCCTCCTGGCAGGGACTTGCAGAGCCACAAGGTCCCCCCTGAGCCTCCTTTTCTCCAGGCTGAGCCCACTCCATGTCTGGTTGCCCCACTCAGCAAACACCTAAGCAGGGGTGATGTTTGGACAGTCCAGGTAGGCACAAACTGGAACCAAAATGCATTTTGTGCCTTAAATCTCCCACAAACTCCTGGAAGAGCTTGAAGCCAAGCTGAGGTGTCACCCTGGCATCCAGTGCCAGGCCCGGGTGGAGGAATCACTCAGTAAAAGTGTCTCTGCAGGTCCCAGGGACATCCCAAGGGGCTGTAGGGAGAGGGCTCTGCCAAGGCTGGGAACTGCAGTGGCTGGGCATCCCCACAGGGAAAACAGAGAGCAAATAAGGGCAGGAGAAACTGAAATGCCCAACATGAGCTCAGTCCTCCCTCACTGGAGCTGGTGAAGCTCTGATGGTGTGGAGGAAGTTCCTCTCCTCTCTCCTCTCCTCTCCTCTCCTCTCCTCTCCTCTCCTTTTTTCCCCTTCTCCTTTTCCCCTTCTCCTTTTCCCTTCCTCCTTTCCTTCCCTTTCCCTCCCATCCCAGCCTCTCAGGATGCTCCAACTTCTCTTGCTCCTTCCATGGTTTTCCTCCTCTCACCTGGCAGGAAGGATGACCTTCTTTCTTCCTCACTGACCCTGAGACCTTCCCAGAGCCCCACCGGCAGCTCCTGCCTCCCCATCTCACGAGAAGACCCCGAGCAGAGGGGTTTTAAACCACCACAGTTCTTAAACCACCAGAGCTTTTCCAGCCTTCAGCTCTCCCTCCCTTCTCCAAACTCTGCCCTCCTCCAAAGAGGCAACTGCAAAACCAGGGGGCTCAGTTTTGGTGACCTAAAACTTAGTTTCCTTTTAAGAAATTAAGCTTGGCTTGAGGGAAACATTTCTCCTTCCAAAATGGCCCATCTGTCTATTTTTATGCACATGTTTAACATCAAGCAGAGCACAGGCACACATTTAAGCAATTTCGGAAATCAGGGCCATTGTGTGATGCTGTGATTAGCAAACTGGGAATTAGGGCTCATAAATTACACTTAATGGAGCCGAATCACTTCAGCCCCTTTTGTTGCCTGACTTTTCCCATCTGCACTCGGCCACAGGAGCAGAACAGCTCTGACATACCTGAGACACAATCCCTATTGTGTCCCTGAGCTGGGGAAGGGACACTCCCACATAAAGCTCACACTCCAGTTTTCCAAGTGGAGGGAGAGGGCTGGAGCTGCTTTCCTGTGGCAGTCAATTCTGAAGTTACGGCATGGAAAAATTCCTGCCAGAAATGGGCAGAAGAAAAGAGCCAGCCAAAAAATGTTAATGCTTTAAAGTGATGTTTAAAATGTCTGTTTGTCTTGTCTCTGCTGCCCTTCTTCTTCCCAGGAGGCCCCTCTGTGAGCTGAGGAGCGGGAAGAAGTTGTAGCACTTTGATATCTAAAACCCCTTTCCTATCAAATGTGAATTCCACTCTCCCTATAGGCCTCTGACCAGATAACCCTTTTGTGCCTTATTGGAGCACTCAAGCTCATCTCCAAAGTCTATAAAAACCCCTGGCTTTTTCAATAAAGGGTTCTTTGTTCATCCCCTTATACCTAGATGGTCTGTGTGTCATTTCTCTAGGGCTCATAGGCCACATGGCAAGGGGGGTAGGGCAGAGAACACACTAATCTCCTAAAAAATGGACTAAAAAACCTCCAAATCCAGGAGACTAATTCATGCCAAAGCAGACGCACTCCGACAGACACAGCATCTAAGGAGGCTTTAAAGAATCCCCTCCAGATTCACTTTCCTGTGGCTTTGGTTTGAGCATGACTTTGGAGACTGAACCAACACATTTTCCTCTTCCCCAGGCACCTTTTTTTCCCCCCCGTTGCCCTGGATGGGCCTGAGAGCGTTTGGGTTTTTCCTTGCAATTTATTTTAGTGAGAGAGCAAAGCAGGAGGTGAAGCAGCCTGGGGTTGAGGGGAGCCCATCACAGCAGACGAGTGGGCAGCAGACAAAGCACCCTGAAAAGCTTTGGGCTCAGGGAGAGGTCATTTCTTCCCCAAAAATCAAAACTAACTCCTCTGCTGTGTCCAGGATGCTTTGTCAAGGTGGGTTATCGTGGACCTTTCTGAGTGGCCTGAGCCAATTAAATTAAGTTGGGAGTAGCTGAAAGGTCAGCTCTGCCTTTCCTGCAAAGCTCTGGTGGTGCTTCCCCACTACAGAGCCCACCAGAGCATCCCCCTGAGGGGACTTCACCTCCTCCCACGGTCACACAACCCACCCCTGGCAGGGGCAGGAGCTTTGGAGGGACTCCTGCAGGTCCAGGGCTCCAGGGAGGCTCCCAGGCACGATGTCTGTGAGATCAGGGGTGCAACCAGTGCCTTCTTCTGGGTGGACAACCTGCGGGGTAGCCCCTCCCCAGGGGCCACGGGGGGTGGCTCGAAAGCCCAGAGGGGAGGATGGGGGGAAATGAGTCTTGTTATTCCCTCCCCTCGGTTTTTGGTGGTCAAAGGACACGAGGATGGAGCCCTGAAGCAGCTCAGGGTGTTGGGTCCTTGCTGGCTACAAGAGGTGCCAGGGGAGCAAACCTGCCTGGGACATCCCACATCAGCCCTGGGAACCCCCTTGGCTGGAGGAGCTCCCGTTCCTCAGCCACAAATCTCACCTGATGTCCTTTCCTCTCAAAACTGAGAAGTTCCATCAGAAACAGGAGGTAAAAAAAAAATAAAAATCAATTTTTTTTTATTTTTTGGTGGATTTCTCATCTTGTGGAGGAAAAGAACCGATTTCCTGGACCTAAACTGCACAGTTCAACCATTGCAAGGAGCCCCCACAGCCTGCCCTGGGTCAAAAATGAGCTTTAAGCACCGAATTGCAAACCCAGAGTGGGGGAAAAAAGACCTCAGGTATCTCCAAACACGGCAGATGCTGCTGCAGAATGCTGGATATACCCAATACCCATCCAGGCTGGTGGCAGCAGGACATGCACCAACCCACAGGGTGCACTGGAGCACCTGAGGCCACCTCAGCCTAAAAATGCTGGAGATCCTCGCTGCAAAATCAGCTTCTTTTCCCTCTTTGCCTCCCGTGGGTCAGTTCCTGCTCCCAATTTGCTCCAAACGCTTCCAAACTTTTAGCCAGGATCTCTCCCACAGGTTACGTCTGGTGGGAGCTGGAGGTGAGACAGCTTGCCAGATTTTCAGAGAACCCCTGGCACCCACCCCCCGACCACCCCAACCTTCCCACTCCGAGACCTTCCAGGTTGGTCACCTCGGGCAGCAGCGGAGGCATCAGTCGTGGAATTCGGGCTCCAGAAGGTGTTTGGTTCGGGCTGTCCCAGGCTGTCCCTGGTGCTCTGCTGTCCCTACCACGGCTGCGATGGGGAAAGGGAAGAGTTGGAGCACGGCTGGGAGAAATCAGACCCGTGCCTGGGCTTTATGGGGGTTCCCCTCCCACCCCCACCGCCCTGAGCGTGCTGACAGTGGGAACACCCCTCCCCAGCTCCACCTGGAACACCAGGACCCTCCAGTTGACCTTCCAGCAACTCCATCAAACAAACAAACGTTTATTTGAAGCGCAGCAATTAATTATCTCCGCGGGTCTCCTTCCCCGAGCGCAATCAATGCAGGGCTGGCTCCCCATCCTCCATCCCTCCCCGAGGCTGGCTCTGCTCCTTGAAATGTTCTGTTCTTGCCTTTCCTCCTCCAGATGCCACCAGGGTCCTGCCAGCCGTGCCAGCAGCTCTGGGCACGGGCACGGAGCGAGCCGAGCCCCGGGCAGAGCGGCGCTCCGGGAGCTCTGTCAGCAGCGATGCCTCCGCTGAGCTCTGCCAGGGCAGGGTGGTTTGCGCTCCCCGTGCGAGCCAAGGCACGGATTTAAGAGGCTTTAAGACTTTTTTTTTTTTAAGAGTTTTAAGAGGCACAAATGAACCCCTAGAATTTGTCATCCTCTTCACGCCCCGGTCCCAACGCTGCCCCCAAAAACAATGAGGGGACCCACGTTCGGGCGGAGAGACGGAGGCGAAGCCGTCGGGTCCTTCACCCCTTCCCCCTCCTCCCCTTCCCCATTATTCATTCCCATTGTGAAACGCGTTTCATAATCTCCTAATTAGCGAGGGGACAATTAGGCTCAGCATGAATCTGGAGCCCTTTGTCATCCCCAGTTAGCACCCCGAACAAATGGGCATTGTGCACGGCGGGTGCGGAGCCCGCCCCGCTGCCAGCCCGGCCTCGGGGCGAAGGACGGAGGGGCACGGAGCAGCCACCCGCTGGATGTGGCACAGCACATCCCTGGCACAGCCTGTCCCTGGACATGGCACAGCACATCCCTGGCCGTGGCACAGCACATCCCTGGTCATGGCACAGCACATCCCTGGCCGTGGCACAGCACATCCCTGGCCATGGCACAGCACATCCCTGGCACAGCCCATCCCTGGCCGTGGCACAGCACATCCCTGGCCATGGCACTGCCTGTCTCTGGCCATGGCACAGCACATCCCTGGCCATGGCACAGCACATCCCTGGCACAGCCTATCCTTGGTCATGGCACAGCCCATCCCTGGCCATGGCACAGCACATCCTTGGTCATGGCACAGCCCATCCCTGGCCATGGCACAGCCCATCCCTGGTCATGGCACAGCCCATCCCTGGAGGGAAAGGTTGAAGGAGCCCTGAAGATGGGACTGTCCAAACCCATCCCTCCTTTGAGCTCCATCACCCCACATGAAGCCAGGGGGAGCTGGGCTAGAAAATACTCCTTTAATGATATTTTCCACCAGTTTTCTCCAGGTGTAGATGAAAACCTGGGGTGGGGAACGACCACAGTGGCCCTGAGCAGGACTTTGCTTGTGTCCTCCCCCCACCCCAGGGAACAAAATCCTTTGGGAAAGAGCCCCAGCACTGACCCACCACCCTTCCCAAAGGATGTCCTGCTCCCCCCTCCTCCTCGGGGAGCACACCCTCCAAGCCTGTGGGTTTCTGTCATGGGGGGACGCCCATATTTAGAAAAAAACATTAATAATATTAATAATGGGACAATTAAATTAATTCTTAGAATGTATCCATGATTTGGGATGTCCTACAAGCCAGGCTGGGATTTTTTGAATCCTCCAAGTTTCTCTGTTGGTTTGACCCACAGTGTGAGAGAGACCTGCAGCTGGGTGGAATGACTCCAGCTCCAGAAGCCATGTGAGAATCTCCCCCCATGGGGCACCATCTGCCTTGTTTTGGATGTCTCAGGGCCCAAAGGAAAGCTCTTTCCAGCTCTGCCCTCCCTCTCCACGTCCAGTGGTGTCACCATTTCTCTGTCGACAAGGGAAGAAGGAGGTCAGAGGTGAAGAAGAGCCTTGTTGAGATCCTGCTGAGGCCACTGGGGCCACACAGCAGCAAAGAAACCATCCAGAAACCCCTTCAATTCCTGGGGTCTTCACCAGAAGGGGACAGGTTTTGGCACCAAGGGCACCTGTGACCCCACAGGGCCCTTCTCTCCAGACCCTCCAGACATCCCAGCCCGTGTTGGGAATGGGTTAATAAGGATTTAGGGCAAGATCTGCCCAGCTGCTCCAGCCAAGGGGGGACAAAGGGAGCTGCCACATGTCCTGCCCTTTGCTGGGTCACCCCTGCTGTTTGGGAAGGATTTAGGAGGTGGCATCACATCCAGGAACGGGGCCAGTTTCCTCCTCTGTTGTTTGAGACCCACCAAGCAGAACCAGCTCTTCCCGTGGGGGGCTGAGCAGGAGCTGCAGGAACGGCCTCTCCAGCCCCAACTCTGCCCCCAACAACACCATCCCCACGCTGGGGAGGGGCAACATCCCCTTCTGCTGACATCGGGGTGGGCACCAGGGACAAAGCCACCAGCAACAGGTCCCTCTGGAGAGGCACATTCCAAGCACTGGGGGTTGTATTCCCTAATTTGAGAGGCTACAAAGTGGGGGTTCCTGGGAGAAGCAAACACCAGGAGTCTGCCCATATCAGATCCCATGGGGAATTCTTCCCTTCTCCAGGGGCTGCAGCCCTTGGAGAGAGCCTGGTGTCACAGGTTTCTGTAGCTGAATTTTAGTCGAAGGAGGGGCTCTCCAGGGTGGTCTCTGTTGGGAGCTGCCAGAAGCTCCCTCTGTGCTGTGGAGCCAAGGACAGCCAGGGCCAGGAGGGACCTCCTGCTGGTGGCCACAGTGGAGCCAATGAAGGATCCCAGTGGCAGCTCTGGGATCACAGAGGGAAGAATTGAGGAGNCCCCCCTGCAGCCCCTGGAGGAGCAGGTGGATGCAGAAGGAGCTGTTGTCCTGTGGGAGGCCCAGGATGGAGCGAGATCCTGCAAGAGACTTGCAGCCAGGACTCCTGCAGAAGGAGACCCACCTGGAGCAGGTTTTCCCCCAGCAGAAGTGTTGCCCGGGGGGTGGACTCACCTTGGAGAGGTCTCTCGAGGACTGTCCCCCGTGGGAGGGACCCCAGGGGAGCAGGGGAAGGACTCAGAGCTGTGGCCCCCCTGCAGCCCGTGGGCAGGACCGTGGGGGAGCAGGTTGTCCCCCTGCAGCCCACGGAGCCCATCGGGGGGCAGAGACCCGACTGCCCCCCATGGAGTGACCCCCAGGACAAGAGCAATGGCAGCAACAACACCCACCTGCAAACCTCCCATTCCCTGCTCCCTGGAACTGCTGGGGGGAGGGAGGGGTGGGAGGAGAGGGGTGTTCTGGGCACTGATTGATTTCTTATTTTGTAGTTTTAGTGCTTTTAGTTTTAGTTCTTATCTTGTTAGTAATAAATTTCAGTATTTAGCTACTCTGAGTTTGCTTTGCCATTCTCTCTCTCAGCTGTTTTTTTGCCTTTTCTCCTTCCCTTTCCCTCTGGGACAGGAGGAGGTCCTGGAGGTTTGGGTGGACACCAGGTGAAAACCACCACACCTGGAAAACTGCTCCCCAGGAGCAGAGCTGGGTCCAGCTCAGCATCGAGGTGCCAAAACCCTTCCAAGCTCTCACCCCTGGGAGGGAGAAGACGGAGCCATCCCAGCCCCTGGAAGTGACACCAGTCAAACCAGTGGCCCAGCCAGCACAGCTCCTCCCTGGAATTCCCTCTGGAATGTGAGGATAGGGTGGCCCATCTGCCTCCCTGGGCTCTTCAGGGAGGGTCTGGATGTGCCGGGAAGGGCTTGAGAAGCAGGGGAGGAAGAGAATTCCCTCAAAGCTGGAGGGTGTTGAGGAGACATGGATAAAACTCCCAGAATGTCCTGGGATGTCGTGGGAGGGGGTGAGGGGTGTTCCCTGCAGAGCTTTCATTCCCACAGGATATCCAGATCCTGGCTGGGGCCTCCTGTCCCTCCAAGAGATGCCTTTTAAATCAGCACCAACACAAGGAGGGCTCCCAAGAGTTTGCTTCTGCCACAGGAGGCCATTGTTCAGCCTCTCTCCAGGAAGGATGTCTCACTGCTCATTGCCAGCTGGAATAATTGCTTGGAATGCTTCATTGGATGATTCTTCAAGAGCTTGGAAACCCACAAGGGTTCTTGCTCTCGACAAGAAAACAAACAAACAAACAAAATCCACCCCAAGGAAGCTCAAAGTGGAGCCAAGAGCTTCAGATGGCAGCAAGATTCCTGAAATGTAAATACAGAGCAAAGCCCCCCTTGCAGAGGGGCTCTGCTTGGGCAGAGGAGAGGGGAAAGAAGGGGAGGAGATGCTGTGTTTGGTCATCTGTGCCTCTGAAAACAATCCCAGGCCCTCACCAACAAGGGTGGCATGTGGGTGTGCACTGAAGAGGACCAAGGGCTGGAAGCAAAGAGGGGACAGAGGTGAGGAAGGCTCTCTGCAGCCACAACATCTCAGCACTGAGGAGGAGGCACAGGCAGCTCTGCCCTCAAACCCCAACAAGCCCCATAACAAACTGAGAGGCTGTAAACAACCCCCTTGGTCATGCTTGGGGTGGTGAAAGACACACGGAGGAGACACTTGTCCCATACCTGCTCTGGAGTGATGCCTCAGAGGAGGGTCCTGCTCCTCCTGACCACTCACTTTTGGGCTGCTGCACAAAAGGTGGGGGGGGAACACGGGCTGGCAACTTCAATTTGACTTGTAGGGGAAGTTCAGGTAGATTGGAACCTTCTCTGGCCTCTGCAGGGACCTTCACATTTCACACCAAGCTTGGCTGGGGCCGCACTGGGGTGTTGGAAGAGTCCCTGAGGAACAGAGCAAGGGTTGCTCTGAGCTGAGGGAGCTGTTTGCAGGGACAGGCACGGGCTGAGCGACTGCCTGTGGTGCCAGAGAGCAGCTCCAGAAGTGCAGATTCCCAGATTTTTCTCTCCTGACCCAGGTTCTGACTATTCCCTATTCCATGGGTGTGGGTGGAGAAGGGAAAGGGAAGCCCAGTGGGGCTCAGTCCCCTCGTGTGCCCAGAGAAACAGAATCACAGGAGCATTGAGGTGGGAAAAGCCCTCTGAGATCATCAGTCCAACCATCCCCCAGCACTGCCAAAGCCACCACTGCCCCGTGTCCCCAAGTGCCACATCCACAGGGCTTGGAAACCCCTCCAGGGATGGGGACTGCCCCCCTGCCCTGGGCAGCTGTGCCAGGGCTGGACAGCCCTTTCCATGAGGAATTTTCCCAGTATCCAAATGAAACATCTCCTGGTGCAACTTGGGGTTGTTTCCTCTGCTCCTGTCCCTGTTCCTGGAGCAGAGCCTGACCCCCCCTCCAGCTCCCCCCTCCTGGCAGGGACTTGCAGAGCCAGAACAACCTGGGCTGGTGGGAGGTGGTGGGATGGGATGGGATGGGATGGGATGGGATGGGCTTTAACGTGGGATACAACTGCAACCAGAATCAGCACCAGGGTAGGATCCATCATCTCCAAAGACCAGATCAGACCAAAGGCCTGCACATCATCAAATAAACCCCACGAGGAGCACAAGAACAGCCCAAAAAGTTTGGTGGGTCAGGTCAGAGAACACGCCAGGAGAAGCAGTTCTTGCTCTGCCCAAATGGCTCCAAAACACAGAGAGATGGAAACCAAAAATAAAAATCACCTACTTCAAGTTGCAATTCCGGTGGGTTTCAGACTGTCCCTCCTTGGCCTGGCAACTGGGATTTCATGCAAAAATGCCAGGAAAAAAACTGGGCCCAGGCAAGAAAAACACACGTAAGAGGTTTCTGTCTGAGGCAGAGCCTTTTGGTGCAGCCACAGGAGACGTGGGAGCGAGGAGAGCCTCGTTCAGCACGTCCCTGGGGGCACAAGTGGGAGGGGGGAAGGGTTAAAAATACATTTCAGACAAAACTCGGCTGTGGGATGTGTCTCCAGAGGGGCTGGAGCACGGGAGGGACTGGGGATAAACAGGGATAATCCTCCTCTCCAGACTGGCAGCACAGTGTGGGGAGCACAGGGCTGAGAGGAAGAGAGGAGCCCAAAAAAATCCCTGGGGAGGAGCAGGAGGATTCAGCACAACTCAAAAGTGACTGTGGATGAGCCCAAAATTCCCTGGGGAGGAGCAGGAAGATGCAGCACAACTCAAGGTGGTTGTGGATAAGCCCAGAAAATCCCAGGAGGATACAACACGATCAGAGTGGCTGTGGATGAGCCCAAAAATCCCTGGAGAAAAGGAGGAGGATTCAGCACAATTCAGACTGGCTGTGGAGGAGCCCAAAAATCCCTGGAGAGGAGCAGGAAGATGCAGCACAACTCAGAGTGGCCGTGGATGAGCCCAAAAAAGCCCTGGAGGGTACAACCCAACTCAGAGTGGCTGTGGATGAGCCCAAAAATCCCTGGAGAAAAGGAGGAGGATTCAGCACAACTCAGACTGGCTGTGGAGGAGCCCAAAAATCCCTGGAGAGGAGCAGGAAGATGCAGCACAACTCAGAGTGGTTGTGGATGAGCCCAAAAAATCCCAGGAGGATACAACCCAACTCAGAGTGGCGGTGGAAGCCCCACTTTCTGCTGGAAAAGGGGAGGAAACGCTGAACACACGGCAGGAGGGACCTTCCAGAGCCAAGGGATGGTGGGAAAGCCTCCAAGGGCATTCCTGCAACAACAGGACCCACAGTTGTGTCCTGGGTAGGTCAGATCCTGGGCAGACACATCTCCCACACCCCACGTGATGAGGGACCTGAGCTCCAACCCCCTTTTGCAGAGCTGCCCAACCGTGGACACCTCGTGAGGGGTTTGGTGGCCTCAGCCCAAGGAGCTGCAAAAACAAAGGGCCAGTTGGGCGAGGACAAAAGAGAAGGAACAACTTCTCCTTGGGACAAAGGGAGGGACCTGCCAGGAGCCCTGGGGTGAGGAGAGACCTGTGGCATCACATTCCCAACAGTTCTGGTGCCTCAGCAGAGCCCTCCGTGCCCTGGCTCTGCTTCTTCCCACGCCCGACATGTCTGGACATCCAGAAGAAAAGGACTTGACCCATGGGACCTTCTGTTCCCCAGGAAGAAAAGCTGGTCACCAGGGTGAGCTGAGTCCTCCTCCTGGCGGTTTTGTTCCCAGGGACAGCAAGATTCCCCCTTTTGGTGGTGACAGAAACTCTTTGGATGAGAACAGGGCTCCTTTGTGCTGAATCCTGAGCACAGGGAAACATCCCCAGCCCAGCCCCCAACAGACCTTGCAGCCAAGAAATCACAGAATTATGGGATGGGTTGGGTTGGANAGCAGTGGCCAAAGCTGAGCACAGCTGAGGGGCTGGCAGGGACGTCTGGGGTGGTCCTGCAGGACTCAGGGAAGAGCAAAGCCCTCACTGATCATGGAATCAGAGAATGTTTAGGTTGGAAAAGCCCTCTGAGATCATCCAGTCCAACCATCCTCCCAGCCCAGCCAAAGCCACCACTGCCCCGTGTCCCCAAGTGCCACATCCACAGGGCTTGGAAACCCCTCGAGGAATGGGGACACCCCCCTGCCCTGGGCAGCTGTGCCAGGGCTGGACAGCCCTTTCCAGGAAGGAATATATAGTTTGAAATGCTCTGAGAGGGACTGGATGATGGGAAACCTCAAGAGTTTCATTTCCTAAGAGGAAAGTCTGGGGTGGTCCCATGGGCAGGGACACCTCCCACCAGCCCAGGTTGCCCCAAGCCCAATCCAACCTGACCTTGGACACGTTCAGGGACGGAGCACCCACAGCCTCTCTCCATCCCTTCTCCTCTCACTCCACGCTCCTTTAAGCCCTTCCAGGATCACTTCCCTCGGGAGAAGAAGCTGAAAGGACTCAGGAGCCAAAGCAGTGGCTGCAGGAGGGGGTGAGGAGCACACCACACCTCCCATGTCCCCCCATGGAATCCCACCCCACGCCCGGGACCAGTTTGTTCCCTGACCTTTGGGAACCAGCCACGGTGTCCCCAGGAAACTCTGTTATCAGAGCCTGCACCCACCTCGTGTCCCCAGACAAAGGGTGGCCAGAGGAAGGGACACCCTTCCCAAACCTGGCCAAACCCATGACTTTTGTGTTCCTCTGGCTCTGCAGCACCGATTGGGATCTGCAGCCCCAGCCAAGCCCAGGCCTTGGCTCGGGGACATCTCAGCCCAGTTGTGCCATGAGCACGTCCCAGTGCCAGGGAGCAGGGCCAGGGCAGAGGGACAGCAGGGCCTTTTAGGTTGATTATAGATGGGGGAAATGCATCATTTAAGGAGATTTTTAAGCCCATCTCCAGAAGAAAGCAAGCTGCAGGAGATCACTCCATAATTTGGGTCGGAAAGGACCTGAAAGCCCATCAACTTCCACCCCCTGCCATGGGCAGGGACACCTCCCACCAGCCCAGGGGGCTCCAAGCCCCATCCAACCTGCCCTTGGACACTCCCAGGGATCCAGGGGCAGCCACAGCTTCTCTGCCCACCCTGTGCCAGGGCCTGCCCCCCCTCCCAGCCACCAAGTCCCTTCCCAATATCCCACCCAGCCCAGCCCTCTGGCACTGGGAAGCCATTCCCTGTGCCTTGTGATCCTGGGGGTCCGTTCAGGATGGGACAGGGGCACGTCAGCTCTGACAGCTCAAGGTATGAAAGAGGCACCACAATCTGTGATTCTCTGTTCTCCTCCGTGCCAGCAAAGGCAGGAGGGATGTGCCTGCTGGCCCAGGAGGAGCTCCAGCCCTTATCTCAAGAGGTTCCACAGGGAAGTACAACAAAATTCCCTATTGTTGCACAGGAAACACATCTTCCAACAGCCTTCAGCATCCAACCTGCCTTTGGGACCTTCCCTGAGAGCTGGGACGTCCCTCCTGCCCTGGAGCAGGACATTCCCTCCCCATTTCCCTGGGATAGGGAGGGCAGGGATGCCAATCCAGCACCACAGCCAGGAGGGTGTGTGAAACCTCCAGATCCTGGAGAAGGCTCTGGAGAGACCTTCCAGTGCCTAAAGGGGCTCCTGGAGAGCTGGAGAGGGACTGGGGACAAGGCCTGAAGGGACAGGACACAGGAATGGCTTCCCAGTGCCAGGGATAGATGGGATATTGGGAAGGAATTGGTGTCTGGGAGGGTGGGCAGGCCCTGGCACAGGGTGGGCAGAGAAGCTGTGGCTGCCCCTGGATCCCTGGGAGTGTCCAAGGCCAGGCTGGAGCCCCCTGGGCTGGTGGGAGGTGTCCCCGGGATGGAATAAGATCATCTCTAAGGTCCCTTCCCACCCAACCCATCCCATGATCCCACACTGGGTTTTAGCAAAGAGGAGACTGGTGTTGAGGGTGGGCACACAGGACCAGGACCTGCTTCCCCTCCTGTTCTTGCCCAGCCCAAGCTGCAGCAGCAGGACACTGCAACTCAGGGGCAGAGACACCCCACCCAAAACCACCCAACATCAGCTTTGATGCATCAAGCACCTGAAATCCCCAAACCCCTTTGACCCATCCCTCTTTGGCAGCTCCTCTTTCCCCTTTCTCCAGAGCTCCAGGGCAAGCAGAGGTGCCCAGGACAGCCCTGGGACTGACAAGATAAAGAGTTAAAGGGGCAAGGCAAAGCTTTGGGACAACCAGGGCCCTGCAAGAAACCCGATTTTAGGAGGCAGGAAGGTGACCTGGACGGAGGAACCAAAGTCAGGAACAGGATGTATATAAAGCAAATATTGCAGTGACTTTGATAAGGCAGAAAAATGGAAGGGTTTTGGTGGGGTTGAGGGAAGGTTGAGCTTTAACTTTCCTGTTTCCCTCGTGTGGGGTGGTTTTACCCTGATCCACACAATGCACTGTGTGCCTGCTGATTTCCCAGCGCGGAACGGGACACCCAGATTTTCCTTTCCATGCCCCCTTTTTTTTTTCCTGTCTCTCCTGGAGCAAAAAATCCATTGAAACCCTCCAGGCCTTGCCCGTTGGGTGTTTTCTTTCCTACCAAGACATCAAACTGCTCCGAAGGTTTATTTTAAGCCAATTGAATAGGAGGGACCAGGAGCACCTTGTTGACCTGGACAATGGGAGCCAAGCCCAGGGCTATTCAATTAAACCAGTGTTCCATTTGCAGGCAATTCCTGCTGGGAATTCATTATTTCAATTAGGCTGGCCAATTAAGGAGCTAAAAGAGGCCCCATTTGGTGGCAGACAGGTAGGCAGTGAAATTCCAGATGAATTCACAAGGAAGGCAGAGGAGCTCGTGGAAAGCAGAGCTTGAAACCTCTCCAGATACAACCAGGGTCACCAAAATGAGGTAATAGAGAGCAGGAAACAGGACTGAAAATTCCCTCAACTCGACGGGTATGTTCATATTGATCCAGAAAAATCCAACCCATTCCTCTTAGGAAATGAAACTCCTGAGCTCAGGTTTCCCATCATCCAGTCCCTCTCAGAGCATTTTAAACTATATATTCCTTCCTGGAAAGGGCTGTCCAGCCCTGGCACAGCTGCCCAGGGCACGGGGGTGTCCCCATTCCTCGAGGGGTTTCCAAGCCCTGTGGATGTGGCACTTGGGGACATGGGGCAGTGGTGGCCTTGGCAGGGCTGGGGAATGGTTGGACTGGATGGTCTCGGAGGGCTTTTCCAACCTCAACATTCTCTGATTCCATGATCAATGAGGGCTTTGCTCTTCCCTGAGTCCTGCAGGACCACCCCAGACGTCCCTGCCAGCCCCTCAGCTGTGCTCAGCTTTGGCCACTGCTCCAACAGCTCTGGCTTGGAGGGTTTAGTATCTGAGCCCAAGAGAGCAGAAAAGCTCAGCTTGTCCCAGGGATGGGTGAGTGGGGCTTGGAGCAGCCTGGGCTGGTGGGAGGTGTCCCTGCCCATGGCACGGGGTGGGACAAGATGATCTGGAAGGTCCCTTCCAACCCAAACCATTCCATCCTTCTAGGACAGTCCACTGGGATTGGACTATAAAAGGAGTTACTGAGGGAGAAACTCCAGTTCATAGGGAACACTCTGCATGACAAGGGGGACAACCCAGCCCCAAGCTCATGAGGTGCTGCCCCACAGGGACTTCTCCAGCTCCTGTGGATCCCTTCCATCTGTGCTGGTAGGCAGTGAGTTGTTTTGGACCAGAAAAGAACCAAAACCAACTACAATTTTAAGGTTTTTTAAAGAATCTGAGCCTGACCTGCCAGCACTGAGATTGAGCCTGTCACATCCCCCATGTCAGCACTGGGACGTGGGCCAAGGACACACCATACCAATGAATCACCTAAAAGCAGGGACACAGGATGGACCTTCTTTGGCCCTGATGCTTTGTTCCTAAAAGAGAAGCCCACGGAAAGGGGAAGCTTCTAAGTGTGCTCCCAATGTTTCAAACACATTACACCCCCTCCCTCTGGAGGTGTGGCTGCTGAAAGTAAAGGGACACTTCAAGAGCCCCAGTCTGGAGGAGACAGGAAGAGATCAGAGAACAGGAAGTGAGGCCACGGGGGCAGCAGAGGGTGGAAAGAGGGGGAGATGCAGCCTTGAGGGGAACTGGCCAAGGGTTTAAAACTGGGAGCAGATTAAACAGCCACACCTCGTGTGCTCTCCTACTCAAAGCTCCTCAGTGATTCCCTCTGATCCTGTAAACACAGATTTCCCCCCACACTATTTCCTCGAGGCCACCAAGAGCAGGATCAAGTTGGAGCCTCCCTGGAGAAGCACTGCTGGCCCAGCAGGTGGTGGAAAGCTTAGTGATTGTCTCACCATTTTGGGGAAGTTTCAAGAGTCTTTGGGATGGATTTGCTTATTAATCCAGTTCTGAGGCAGTGACCTCCTTCTGTCCATCACCATGGAATCACAGAAAGGTCCCTGCTGGAAAAGCCCTCCAAGACCATCCAGTCCAACCATCCCCCAGCACTGCCAAGGCCACCACTGCCCCATGTCCCAAAGTGCCACATCCACAGGGCTTGGCAGGGACTTGCAGAGCCAGAAGGTCCCCCCTGAGCCTCCTTTTCTCCAGGTTGAGCCCCCCCCAGCTCCCTCAGCCCCTCCTGCTGCTCCAGCCCCTCCGTGTCTCTCCTGTCTGGGGGTCCCAGAGGTGCCCCCAGGGGTTGAAGGTGCCCCAGCAGTGGCAGCACAGGGAGCACTCCTGCCTTCCAGCCCCAAATCCGTGGCCCTGCTTGTTCCCCTTGTGTACACACCTGGAATATCCAACACAGGCTGGATTTATATAAACCATTCCTAAAAATCCAACTGGGCACAAACCTTATTGCAAGAAATGCAAAAGGGATGCCAAGTGAGGCCAGAGAATCCCCTGCAGACTGAGCTCAGTGACCAGAGGCAGGGCCAGCAGGGCAAGGGGGCACTGCCTCAGCTCACCTCCAGGGAAGCTGATCCTGGAGCTGCAGCCTTCTCCTCAGGAGGATGTCCCTGCATTGGTGTGTCTGCAAATGTCAACTTATGCTCATGAACAGCTGTTGAAACACAGAGACAGCAGCACAAAGCAGATTAACATCCTTTACCAACCGATTTTAAATTTCACCCCATTAAAAGCACAAGCAGGGAGGTGTAAACTTAAAATAGCAGCTACAAATTCCCACAAAACCTTAAATCTCTGTGTTTTCATTCTAATACAAACTACTCACCTTTCTGCCTATTAAAAAAATGCACAAATTTTAAATGAAAGTTGTAAAATCCCAGTTCTAACAGAACCCATCCTGGAAGCCCCCCCTTCTACTAAAATTCAGCTACAGAAACCCATGACAAGGACCAGTGAGTTCATTAAAGAAGCCCAGGCCAGGCAGTGGATGGACACTGTTTATTGGTTCTTTCCATCACATCTGAGTTACAGGTGTAAAAGTCACACAAACTGCAGGTATAAACATGTAAAACAATACAAAAATAAATGGAAAGGTCAATTTGATATTTACTGACTCAAGTAGTGTAATAAATACGAGAGGCAAAAAGCTTCAATCACACCATTCAGCTGAACTGAAGTTACAGTAGTGTTGGTGAATACACCTCTTTAACTTAGAGTTGCAAATATTAAAGCATTGAGAACTAGTATAAAAGTGACTTTTGGCACATTGTAAAGTGAGAAGTGTCCCATCAGCATCTGACTTGGGTCACAAGAAGCCGTTTCTGGTCAGCTCTCTGAAGGACATTTTAACAAGCTAAGCTGACACCGACCACGTGGTGCTACCAAGTCACACTTTACACTTCACTATACTAGTCACAATTTTTTTTTTTCCCTTTTAAGAATACCAAAGTATTCCAGAGCTTAAATCTGTGCAAATTCTGACAAGCTTTCAATTAAAAAACAACAACAATTAAAAAAAAACAACAAACCAACCAAACAACAACTTAGGAGGGAACCACGTGCAACTCAACTCCCCCCTGCAATCCGCTGCGTTAACACAAAGTGTCAAAGTGGGTTAGGACCAAATATTAATATCAAATTATTCATATAAAATACTCCCAGATTGCAGAGTAGCCCAAGCTGCAAAGGTTCCCCTCCTAAGCTTCTCACATTTTGATTTTTTTTTTTGTCCCTATAACTTCAGTAACGTCTGATCACACTCATCCCTGGTGAGGAGACAGGAACAGCACACAGCACCACCACGGGCTGCTGCCGTGGAGAGCAGCGAAGCGTCGAAACCCCTGGTGGACTCTCAGCACTTTTATTTTCGTTTGTTTGGTTTCTTTTCCCCAGGAAAACGGGAAATGCCCAGACACAAATTTTTCCCCACACATCACAAGAGAAAGGAACAGAGTAACAGCACTTTTGCTGTATCCAAACATCGGTGGGGTTCAAACGGTGCCNGGGGTTTAACGGGGGCCTTTTTTTTTTTTTTTTTTGGTGTTGTTGGTTTGAGCAGGTAAAACCTGTTGGGACTCAGATCCTTGGGAGTAGCTCCATCCTCCCCTGGACTTCCAAAGGGGGAGGGATCCCCACAGGACAAACAGCTCTGACCAGAGTACCAAAGTTACCCTTTTCTAAAAAACAAAAAGCACTGCTGATCGCTGGAAGGCCCTCCCAGAGTCATCAGCAGCTGCTCCTAAAAATCAGCAGCATCAGGCATTGACACATTTTAGTCCTCAAAGAGTTTTCTCTTCAACAGTTTAACCATTTGTGCTAATATTTGTCACTAGGTTAAAATTTAAGTCCTTTCACCAGAACTGTTTTTCCTTTAAATAAAAAGAGGGGTGCAACCCCTGACATCCATTTATTTGGGGAATAAATGGTGTCACTCCAAGGCACTACTATGTTTTAAAGGATACCACTGTCACAGTTTCACTATTTCGGTATTTTCTTTTTTTTTTTTTTTTTAAATTCTGCTTCAAAGTCACAGTTCAAAAATAAAAGTAAAAATTGAGGTAAGAATTTCAATACCAAAATACATGAATTGAACTAGTCCCAGTCTGGTGAAAGGTCTTTGTAACACACAGCTATGACCATAAACATGCAGCACAGCAGAGAAGGACACTAGGCCTTTATTCCGAGCTCCCCTGCTCCAGTTTTTAAGGAACACCTCAATTTGCACAGTAAAAACTCCCAATTTTCAATATTTATTTCCCCCCCTTTTTTTTTCTTTGTTCACAGGGCGGGGAATTCCAGCTGGATCAGCCCCAGCAGAACTGATTTGAGAGCTGCACAAATTGGAGTTCTTAAAAAGAGTTCAGCAGAGCCCCGTCAGCTACAGCATCTTCATCTATTTTCAATCAATTGCACTTAAATCTACTCTTCATGAACTCAGGAGTTGGGACAAAGCTCCAGGACGTGCCCTGCTGTCCCAACCTCTGGAATTTCTTACACAGTCATCCCACTACTCTAAAAATATGGCTTTGCAGGTGAGATAACTGGGGCTGGAGAGGAGCACACCGGGGTTTTATCGGCAACACAACAATTCCATTTCCTGATGCCCCTTCTTATTGCAGCGCTCCTGCCAGGAATCGTGTAACTCCAGGAGTTGTGGAATAAAGAATTCCATGCATCCCACTGGATTCAGCTGTGAACCCCTGCCAGCCCCAGCCCAGATCCACTGCTTGCTACCTTTGCTCTACAGGCACTACAGGATATTAAGACTAAAGTTTAGCCATGCATAGATGGACTCGGGAGCCTCCTGGGGATGCTCCACGCCTGGGATGAAGGGAAGATCCCAGGGAGCCTAAAACACAAACTAACTGCTGGCTTTTACTGGCCTCTAACAGGACACAAGGAGCTCAAAAAGCCTCGTGGTGTGCAAAACAAATAAAAGAACAAGCCTTAAACTCAGCTTTTTTTAATCTAGGGAGGAAAACGAGGAATGAAACGTGATGGACATCTCCATCCCAGCCTGCAGTGCCTGGAATTCCACCCCAGCACAGGCTGCCTGGAGCACTGAGGACTGGAACCACCTAAAACCTATTTCAGCTTCTTGAAATGTCAGCCATTCCCTATTTCCAAAGGTAAAAAAAATCCATCTTTTAAGTGAGGCATAAACTCTGATTTGCCTTAGGTTGGGTGGCAGGTGTTAAATCCCGTTTTCCTGCCGTGGAATGAGACTGTGCAGACACTTTGTAAAGGTTTCAAGCATTCTAAGAGACTTTTCATTCTATTTTTTCCTGTATTACAGAGATCTGCCCAAGAAGAAAAAATTGCACTTGTATTAAAAGACTCAACTTTTAAAAGACTGAACTGTCCCTAAGTGAAAGGAACAGGAAAATAAATTCCTCCTGGACTGTTCCCACCTCAATTCTGACACAATCTGCTTATTCAAATGAGCTCCACTAATTACCTGGCAGGAGCTGCCCGAGGTCCTTTAGGGAAGACCTTCAGCCAGGGATTTCCAAAGCCTCACTTAAAACTGGACTGAGCTAAGTTAGGAGATGCTGCCAACAATCCTGGATCATCCTGGAACTGGGAAAATGTCCTTGCAAGGACTCAAACCCTGGTTCATCAGCGGTGTGCAAACTCTCCACAAACAGGTTCCTTTCCCTATTTCAAGTTCCACCTTTTGGAGGTTTTTTTTTTTACCTTTGGAAATCAGTCCTTTCCAGGAGAAGGAATCCTTCAGCTAAGGGATCTCCCTCTTCCCTTGCCTAGTTTTTAGGACTGACCTGACTCCTCCAGGGAGCTCAGGAACAGCAAAGGTGTGGATGCAACCCCAGTCCTGGAATATTCCCTACAACTGCCAAGAGATACCTGGGAAGAAAAATTAAGGTTTCCCCACTGTTTTCACCCTGAAATGTGTAAACCCTTTTCTTTAGGAAAAGACAAAATTTCGAATGCAGATCAAACTGTGCAGAGGGTGGGACTGGCCTGCCAGAGGAGTCCCCATCCTGCCGTGGGGTTGGGGACTCCCTCATTCCTGCTGTGGGGTTGGGGACTCCCCCAAGTGCTCCCCTCTTCCTGCTGTGGGATTGGGGACTCCCCCACGGGTGCCCCCCTTCCGGATGTGGGAACACCCCCCAGCTGTGGGATTGGGGACTATCCTAAGTGTTCCCCCATTTCTCACTTTGGGAACATCCTGACAGCTGTAGATTTTGGGATCTTAAGTTCTTGAACAGTTGCCCAATTTCTCCCTTTGATTACAACCCAAAAGCTGTGGGATTGGGGGCTCTTCTGAGTTTTCCCCAACATTCCTCCATCTCTTGCTTTGGGAACACCCCACACTTGTAGGTTTAGGTATTCTTCTATGGCAATTTGTCAATTGCTCCCCCATTTCTCCCTTTGGGAGCACCCCATAGTTGTGCGATTGGGGACTCTTGTATAGAAATTTTTGAGTTGTTCCCCCAATTCCTCCTTTGAGAACAACCCAAAAACTGTGGGATCAGGGATCCTTCTGTGTTTTCCCCAATGTTCCCCCATTTCTCGCTTTGGGAACACACCACAGCTGTGGGATCAGGGACTCTTCTGTTTTTTCCCCAACATTCCCCCAATTCTCCCTTTGGGAACACCCCACAACTGTAGGTTTAGGGACTCTTCTATAGAAATTTTTGAGTTGTTCCCCAATTTCCCCTTTGGATACAACCCATGAACTGTAGGATTAGGGACTCTTCTGTTTTTTTCCCCAATGTTGCCCAATTTCTCACTTTAGGAACACCCCTCAGCTGTAGGTTCAGGGACTCTTCTATGGCAATTTTTCAATTGTTCCCCCATTTCTCACTTTGGGAACAACCTAAAAGCTGTGAGATTAACCTCAAAGCTGTAGGATTGGGGGCTCTTCTTAATTTTCCCCATTGTTCCCCCATTTCTCGCTTTGGGAACACCCCAACAACTGTGGGATTGGGGACTATTCTGAGGAAGTGTTCCCCCATTTCTCATTTTAGGAACACCTGGACAGCTGTTGATTTAGGAATTCCAATTTCTTTAATATATCCCCCATCTCTCTCTTTGGGAACACTCCCCACAGCTGTAGGTTTAGGGATTCTTCTATAGAAACTTTTCAGTTGTTCCCCCATTTCTTGCTTTGGGAACAACCTAAAAGCTGTGAGATTAACCTCAAAGCTGTAGGATTGGGGGCTCTTCTTAATTTTCCCCATTGTTCCCCCATTTCTCGCTTTGGGAACACCCCACAGCTGTGGGATTGGGGACTCTTCTGTGTTTTCCCCATTGTTTCCCCATTTCTCACTTTGGGAACACTCCACAGCTGTGGGATTAGGGACTCCTCTGTGTTTCCCCCAACATTCCCCCATTTCTCACTTTGGGAACACCCCACAGCTGTAGGTTTAGGGATTCCAACTTTTTTAATATATCTCCCATTTTTTGCTTTGGGAACAACCCAAAAACTGTGGGATCAGGGGCTCTACTGAGTTTTCCCCAACATTCCCCCATTTCTTGCTTTGGGAACACCCCCCATCTGTAGGACTGGGGACTCTTCTGTGTTTTCCCCACTGTTCCCCCATTTCTCGCTTTGGGAACAACCTAAAAGCTGTGGGACTGGGGGGCGTTTTCTGAATTTTCCCCATTGTTCCCCCATTTCTCGCTTTGGGAACACCATAACAACTGTGGGATTAAGAATTCTGAGCTTTTAAAATGTTCCTCCAATCCCTCATTTTGGGAACACACTCTCTGTTGTAGGGTTAAGGTCCTCTTCTGAGATTTCCCCCATTGCTCACTTTGGGAACACCCCCCAGCTGTGGGATTAAGGACTCTTCTAATTTTCCCCCAACATTCCCCCACATCTGGCTTTGGGAACACCCCACAGCTGTAGGTTTAGGGACTCTTATATGGAAAATGTTTGAGTTGTTCCCCCAATTCCCCCTTTGGATACAACCCAACATCTGTGGGATCAGGGACTCTTCTAAGTTTTCCCCAGTGTTCCCCAATTTCTCGCTTTGGGAACACCCCACAGGTGTGGGATTGGGGACTCTTCCAAGTGTGTGTTCCCTTATTTCTTGCTTTGGGAACACCCTGACAACTGTTGGATTTGGGATCCTTCTGTTTTTTCCCCACTGTTCCCCCATTTCTCGCTTTGGGAACACACCACAGCTGTGGGATTGGGGGGGGGTCTTTTGAATTTCCCCATTGTTCCCCCATTTCTCCCTTTGGGAACACCCCACAACTGTAGGTTTAGGGACTCTTCTATAGAAATTTTTGAATTGTTCCCCAATTTCCCCTTTGGATACAACCCATAAACTGTAGAACTCTTCTGTTTGTTCCCTAATTTCTCACTTTGGGAACACCCCCCAGCTGTGGGATTGGGGATTCTCCTGTGTTTTCCCCAACATTCCCCCATTTCTCACTTTGGGAACACCCTGACAACTGTGGGATTGTGGACTCTTGAGTTTTCCCCATTGTTCCCCCATTTCTCATTTTGGGAACACCCCCCAGCTGTGGGATTGGGGACTCTCCTGAGTAAACCTTCCCCCCTCTTTCCCTTTGGGAACAGCCCCAATCCCACACCCCAATCCCCAGCACTGCTCCTCGATGCTCCCGTGCAACCAGTTCCAAGGGACACCCCGAGCAGTTTGATCTCTGCACAACTGCCCAATTCCACAATCACATTCCCACCTATAGGAAACAAATAAAATTTGGCTTCTTTCCTTCTTCTCCTGAAGAAATTCCCACTCCTGGCCAGAGATTCCAGGTGGTGCTTGGGACAGTCTGGAATTCAGGTGAAGTGGCAGCAAACCTGACAGCACACACAGCTAAGCAGACCCCGTGATAAACGCCGACCTTACAGGAATGATCTCTTAGTTTGGAAAGGAGTGCTTGGAAACAAGACAATTCCCACAAATTCCAGGGACCCAGGCAAGGACAAAGAGCATTATGGGGTCCTGCCAAAGGTGGTTGGAAAGCCCCAGGACCCACGTGTTTAGGTCTTCTGCTCAAAGAGGTCGTGGTACTCCTGCTCCTCCAGCTCCCGGTTGTACCTCTCGATCTCCCTGTTGGCTTCTTCCAGGTAATCGTTCATGAACTGGTCCATTACTGGGTTTGGGATGATTAAGGAAAAACATTGGAGCAAATGGCATTTAGGAGAAAAGACTCTCGAGGTTTGAAGGGTGTGACAGCTCAGGGACAGCAGGAGTTCAGGGTGTGACCTTCTGGGGTGCTGCAGGCAGAGCTGACCTGCTTGGTGATACCAAGGAACAAAGGAGTTCATGAGGGGTAACTCCCAGTTGAGAGGAAGGATGTAGGACCACCAAACCTGCAGGGGGTTAGGTGGGATGTTGGGAAGGAATTGGTGGCTGGGAGGGTGGGCAGGCCCTGGCACAGGGTGGGCAGAGAAGCTGTGGCTGCCCCTGGATCCCTGGGAGTGTCCAAGGGCAGGTTGGACGGGGCTTGGAGCCCCCTGGGCTGGTGGGAGGTGTCCCTGCCCACGGCACTGGATGAGCTTTGAGGTCCCTCCCACCCTACTCTGACTTTGAATACATTTACAGGTGGTTTTGTACAGCAGAAGTCTAAGAGAACACTGCCCAAAATCCAAATCCCGCAAAAAGGGTTAACCAGGGCCTGTACCTCTCAGTGCCAAACACCAAAGTGGAGATGGAGTAAAGAAACATAAAATCCTGGAATGGTTTGTGCTGGAAGGGACCTTAAAGCCCATCCAGTCCCACCCCTGCCATGGGCAGGGACACTTCCCACCAGCCCAGGGTGCTCCAAGCCCCATCCAACCTGCCCTTGGACACTCCCAGGGATGGGACAGTCATAACCTTTCCAGTGAACACTCAAGTCCAAGTCTGCTGCTTTAATTTTGGAAGTTGTCCCACAGCACACAGACAATAACTGTCCTTCTTTCAAAGCAGCATCACAGGACCCACCTGGATTTTTCCACAAGTTGCTGAGGTTAAAATGGAAAGTAAACTGGGAATATAAAACCAAACTGGAAACTGGTAAATAAAGACAAAAGGAACAGAAAGTTAGGAAAATGAGAACATCATCTGAAAAGGTTCATTAAGGTTGGAAATGACCTCTAAGATCAAGTCCAACCATTAACCCAGCACTGCCAAGGCCACCCCTAACCCATGTCCCAGGTGGTGAACAACAGGAACACACTGGAACACTGGCAAGAAAGGCCTGAGGAATGTTAAAGACCAGACTATGATTGTTTTCTCCTGAGAAATTCCATTCCTCTGAGAGCCTTAGCAATCATGCCCAGGTAACTAAATGATATTACAGCATTGTTTGGTTTGAAAACTGTTTCTTTGAAGAACTGTGGTCCATCAACTATCCTCTGCCTGAGTTCATGGGGATTGTTCAGCTGGGTCTGTTCTGCTCCTCAGATGTCAGCTCTGAGAAGGAGGTCAAACACTCAGCTTCCAAAGGCAAGGAACTGGCTGCCCAAAGGCCTCCCTGGAGCCCCCACGTGAGAGGATACAGGGATGATAATCCATTTTGTCACCAAAGAAGTTCACAAACTGGGTCCCGTTGTAGAAATAACCAGCTGGGAGGGGATCCAAGTGGCGTTTCACCTGCAGGAGGGAAGGAACATCAGAAATTAAACCTTTGAGACACCTCTGAGGTACCTTTTTGTATTTCAAATACCTCTGAAACTCTGAACTGTGCACACCTGAACAGGAAAATTAACTGGAAGGGCCATTGGAGATGTCCAACATCTCACATCTCCTACTTCCAGAGGAACTGGAAGCTCCAAGATTTGTATCTGAAACCACTCCTGGACAGCTTCTGTCATGCCGCCAGGGATCTCCAAAGGCAGGGAGTGCTACTAATTCCTTTTTGTATTTCAAATACCTCTGAAACTCTGAACTGTGCACACCTGAACAGGCAGAATTACAATAGAAGGGCCATTGGAGACATCCAACATCTTCCACCTCCTACTTCCAGAGGAACTGGAAGCTCCAAGATTTGTATCTGAAACCCCTCCTGGACAGCTCCTGTTGTGCCCCCAAGGATCTCCAAAGGCAGGGAATGTTACTAATCCAGTGCTCAGCACACTTGCCATGGCAGGTGCTCTGCCATCCACATGGGTGTTTCAGGAAATCAGCCCCAAGAAGGGCTGGGAAGGAACTGCTTCTACTTACGTGGATGTTTTTGATTTCTTGAAGGGTCAGCATTCCTCTGGTTTTCAGGGCTTTCCTCTGAGGTTTCTGTAGGAAGAGTTATAAAGTTATGTCATTAATAAGTGACAACGTGATAGCAGAGTTTAGTTAGTTAAAAAACACAAACCCTGAAAACCAACCCAAGAACCAACAAAGAGTGAAGGATTTCAAACATCAATTTCTGAAATCATTCCATTATATTGAGGGGCTCACAACTGTTCTGAAAACAAAAGTAAAAATTCACTGCTTTTCCATAAAGCACTTAGAAAAGAACAATTCCACAAGTGTTTTAAACAATACAATTTAAGTACAGCTTTACTGTAAGAAATGGAGAAAGCTGGCACAGGAACAGACAAACAACTTAGTTTTGAGCCTGAGAAGTTTCCTAATTCCTTTCTTTCATGCAGTATGTGGTAACTCTCAGAACTATTTGAAGCCCTAAATTAGCCATGAGTGGTGAGATTGTAAAGACTATTTATGGCCTTGAACTGCTCAAAGAGGGAACACTTCACACTTGAGACAAGCACTGAAGCTCCAAGTTTTCACAAAATCCAAATGATAGTGCACAGAGAGTTCTCCTGTGAGGTAAAACCATTTGTCCCGCTGGATTACCCCCAGGAGATGCACAGAGCAGGAGATAACCACAGGAAATCCATCACTTCCCTGAAGGAACACAACCTGCCACAACTGAGGTGAGAACCTGAGGACCCTTAGAAACTGCCCCAACAAATCCCCAGGGAACACTCTCCCTTCCTACACAAACATTTAGAGATCCCTTGCAACTCCTGAGACAAAAAGAAGTAATTAGGAGTATTTTAAACCAGCAAAGGTTCCAAAATTTGCACTGGCACAGGGTGGGCAGAGAAGCTGTGGCTGCCCCTGGATCCCTGGAAGTGTCCAAGGTGGGGTTGGACGGGGCTTGGAGCAACCTGGGCTGGTGGCAGGGACTGGGTGGGCTTTGAGGTCTCTCCTAATCCAAACCATTGTGGGATTCCATGAATTTCTGATGTTCCATTGGATGTTCCATGAATTTCTGACTGTGCCCATCCACTGGGAGTCACTGTGTGCCAGCTGTGCCCACTCCTTGCCCATTCCCTGTGCCCTGCACACACACACGAGGCCTTCCAGAGCTGCACCCCTGACTAAGCACAGATGCCACAATGCAAAGACCTCTCCACCTCAGTGGATTCTTTCCAAGGAGGTTGAATTTAGTGAATCAAACCAAATGTTCAGCTCTGCAGCATTCAGGTACTTCAAGGAGATTTATTTCACACTACATTTGAGCTCTTGGCAGTGCCAGCTCAGCTAAACCATCCTGTGTTTATCCTGGACATAATCCACTTGCTCCAGCATTCCAGAGCACATCAATCCATGGAGGAGCTGCTCCATGGAGTACTAAACAATTCACAAACTACAGAAACTGTTAGTCCCCTTTCTGAAATACATTTGCACCCTACAATGGCCCTGGTAGAAGCAAAACAAAAAAAAACAGATTAAAAAAACGAAATGTTTCATGGAGACACTCAGATTTCTCCTTTGGTTGTGAAGAAAGGCCAAACCCTGAACAAAAGGAAAGCTGCCCACAAACCTGTTTTGCAGTCTCTCTGAGCCAATCTTTGATCTCCTCTTCCTTCAGGGAGCAGCCAATGAACACAAGGAAGTATTCCTGCTGACTGTCTCTGGCATCACCTCTGGAATCAGGAGTTGGCCCCTCCTGGACAGGCACCAGGCTTAGGGAGTTGGACGAGGTGTTGTGACACACCTCAATCACTTTGTCGGAGTCTAACGAGGAGAAGACAGAAGGAGAAACGTCCTGTTAATCGCTGATGTCGTTTCACACCAACACCTCGGTGGGCAGAGAGATGAGCAGAGACATCACTGGGCAGTGCTCTGCTCTTACCTGAAAACTTCACTTTGCCCATGATGTGATAAATGTTTCCTGAAAAAGGGCTCGGCTTGAGCAGCGACTTGATGGCTTTTTGAAACAGAAGACAAACAGATTAACTCACTTATTGTCCCTCTCGGTGCAGCTTCTGCTCAGCCTGAAATCCCGATCTCTAATCCCCACCCCGGTGCTTCCCAGGGAAAAACTGGAGCTCCACCACGGGACATTTCCCTGTGCTGTCATGTTTGGGGTTGGGGAAATGATGTGTTTGGCTCAAGGGAGGTTTCCAGGGTGTGTGGGAAGTCAAATGGTCCTCCTCAGCACTGCTTGACTGAGGAGAGGCATCGTTTTCTATCTACTGTACCGGCCTACAACAGGGCCAAGCCTTCCTTCCAGTAGCTACAAAGAATTATTTGGCACAAAAAGCAGAAGCTGATAGTCACTTATAAACTGTATTTCAACACCACCCAATAAAATGACACATAAAGTAAATGGGAAATAAAGGGAGGGGAAAAAATGGGGCACCAAGTGTCTCAGTCCTAAAAACCAAAAACGCAATTAGATTTTTACCTGAGCAAACCCCTGTGTCAGTTTTCCAGAGCAGACACTGAGGAACAGAATTTACTGTACTGTGAGGAAGGAAAGCTGAATTTTCAATTACAACTTGACTGGGGCAGTAATTAAACCCCTGTGTTACGTCAGAGCCTTCCTTCCCCCCTGTTCCTCACGATTCCAAGCCTGGATTTCCACCAACTCAGGCAAAGTTCATCTGTACCTTTGCACTTGGCCACGAATCGGGTCTTCTCCAGCGGGCGGTGGAACCACACACAGATCTGCACCATGGGAGGGAACACGGGCCCGGCCCCGTACCTGCCTTCATACCTGGGCACAGACAGGGACACCTCAGCTTCTGCTGCCCACCACCACCATCCCCTCCTTCAGCAGCCAGGAACACCTCAGCTTCTGCTGCCCACCACCACCATCCCCTCCTTCAGCAGCCAGGGAACACCTCAGCTTCTGCTGCCCACCACCACCACCTCCTCCTTCAGCAGCCAGGGAACACCTCAGCTTCTGCTGCCCACCACCACCATCCCCTCCTTCAGCAGCCAGGGAACACCTCAGCTTCTGCTGCCCACCACCACCACCTCCTCCTTCAGCAGCCAGGAACACCTCAGCTTCTGCTGCCCACCACCACCACCTCCTCCTTCAGCACCCAGGGAACACCTCAGCTTCTGCTGCCCACCCACCCAGCTGCTCACAAGGAACATCTGCTCCTCCCCCACAGGTGAGCTTTGCTCACAGTGAGGAAACACCAAGCTTTCTTCTCCCAGACATCCATGAAAATGTGGACGCAACAGTACCAGGCTGCTGAAAGGGTTCAGGACTCCTTTTCATGGAAGAATCTCAGCGTGGTTTGGGTTGGGAGGGACTTTAAAGGCCACTCAGTGCCAACCCCTGCCATGGGCAGGGACACTTTCCATCAGCTCAGGTGGCTCCAGCCTGGCCTTGGACACTCCCAGGAATCCAGGGGCAGCCACAGCTTCTCTGCCCACCCTCCCTGCCAGCAATTCCTCCAAATACTCAACCTAAACCCCCTCTTTTACTTTAACCCCCTTCTCCCCTGTCCTGTCACCATGTCCCCTGTCACCCCACATCCAAAGTTGCTCTTCCTCTTCTTCAGAGCCCAGTTTAAGCACTGGAAGGCTGCAGGAAGATCTCCCTGGAAGAGCTTCTGATGCTCTTCCTGCTGCCTTTGCTTTTTTCCTAACACACTATGCCCCCCACCTACAACTTTTTCATACTGTCATCAAATAGATGAAGAGCCATCCAAAAGTTTTAAATACTTTCTTTTCTTGCTTTCTCTTTGGCTCCACTCAATCCACCAGCAGCTCCAACATCCCAAGCCTTGTGCCAGTTTACTCCAGGAGCCTCCCTCGCATCCAATTCAGAACCAGATTTATGAATAAAAAGATACACACACGTCCAAGGCCTGGCAAGGTATGATAAATAAATCATGTTTCCAGTCAGCCAGGAGTTATGAGGGCTGACAGGTTTATATTTCTGCCAAAAAGGTGCAGCACAGATAAGTACAACAAGATGTGTGAAGAGTCCTGATCCATGAAAAATCCCCTTGGAGTTAAATGGAAATCTTGGTGCCACGTGGGTTTTGTGCCCTCAGCCTGTGCCAAGCCTGTCATTGAGGTTCTGGGCTTTGTGAATAATTGTCCTGTTAATGGCTTGACTGACAGAGCAAGTTCAGTCCAGAAAGGCTGAATAGCTGTCAGGATGAAATTACTCCAGTCATTATGGACCTCACCCATCCCAATCTTTTCCAGTTTATTCCCAGAGGGTTCTTTCCCATTCTTCTGGAGAGCAACAGTGATGTTGCCATTGATTTAAATGGTGTCCAGAAAGGAGCCTTTGCCCCATAAAAGGGCAACAAACGTGTAGCCACTAAGAATACTCATCAGCTCTCTTAAAAATGATTTACAAAGCTGCTGCCTGTTCCAAGTGAGTAGTCTTGGAAAAAAAATATAAATGAAGTTAGTGAAACATTTTAATCTTCAAGTTAATTAGAAAAAGAGTTTTAATACTTCTCAGTCTAGATACTTGCCAGCCAGGATACATTAAATATCGAGCTCTCATCATCTGGGGACTTGAAAAACTGCTTTCTGAGAGAATTAATTCAATATCCTCATTCCTGTAAAGAGATAAAAATGAAGATTTTTAACTTTATAAGTTCAATAAAACAGTCTCTACCTCCTCACACAAAACACAACGTGCTAGTGACAGCAAAATGAAGAGCACTTCTCCTCCGGCGTGGCAGTGACAGCAACATAAATCACGCTCCGCAAAGAAAACACATTCCCCTAATCCCTCTCTTTACACGGCCATAAATGCCAAGGGAAAACACATTCCCTTAATCCCTCTATTTACACGGCCATTAACGCCAAGGGGAAACCCCTTTGGCAGGAGAAGCGGTTCAGAGGGCTCTGCATGTCCTTCCTGGAGGCTCAGCAGAGCAGGGAGCAGCACGCGAGCAGAGCGGGGAGCAGCNGCCGGGCAGAGCAGGGAGCAGCGGCCGGGCAGAGCAGGGAGCAGCGGCCGGGCAGAGCAGGGAGCAGCGGCCGGGCAGAGCCGGGCAGGGCGGGGAGCGGCACTCGAAGAACCTCGGGCGGTACCTGGTGACGATCCCGTCCTGCGCCAGCACGAAGGACACGGCGGGGTTGGCGGCGCGGATGAGGCTCTGCAGCTGCCCCAGCAGCGGCTGCCTCTGCCCCGTGGCGTGGTTGGTGAAGACCACGCTGCTCACCAGCCCTGCGGTGAAAGCAGAGTAAAGCACTGAGCTGGGGGCCGGCACGCACAGACGATCCTCTCTTATCTCGCTGCGTCCGTCCGGTAGGTAAAGAGCAAGGACAAAGCAAAAACCACCAGCGCAGGACCTTTCCTCTAAACAGAGGCAATTTAGACTCCATCAAATTAATTAAAAGAAGGAATGCATACCAGAATCGGTTGGAGCAGGGCTCGGCTAATAAAAACCACCAACGTGTAAAGCCTCTCAGGGAAATTCAACATGAACAGCTAAAAATGAACATATTGGACTCCCACAGAGAAGAGTTTGGGGTTATTTCTTGTCTTCAAAGAAAGACCTCAAAATGGTATTCAGTCAAGTCTGAATCCATGAGGGATCAAAAAGATAACAGAAACAAGGGGATAACTCTTTGTCCAGAGACCAAATTCCCAAACAAACTCAGCTGTGTCACCAGAAAAGCAATTCCTCTGTCAGACTCAAAAGCTTCCCTCCTTCTTCCCAGGGAAGTGGGGAGTCACCGTCCCTGGAAGTGTTAAAAACCTGTGTGGAGGTGGCACTTAAGGACATGGTTTTGTGGTGACTGTGGTGATGGCTGATGGTTGGACTTGCTGATCTCAGATGGTTTTTCCAGCCTAGATGATTCTCTGATTTTAGGATGGATGTTATTTCTTTGCCCAAGGTGTGCAGCTCAGTTCAGACACATTCCTGTAACCACAAGCAGGGTGGAAAGCAGAAACTCTCCCAAGATCCATGAACAGGTGAACCAGGATTTATTTTCCCTGTCCCCAAGTCAGCCCCATTTAAACCAGAAGATGTAATGAAGCTCACAACACCATCTGCTGCCTGCAGCTACTCCTGGTCTTCACAGAAGTCCTGCAGAGGCTTCTCTCCACAGAAATTCCTACACCAAACATTTCTGGGGTGCTCACACTGCACCAAATGCTTCCCAGCACTGACCCTTTTAACTCAGATTTTCCTGACAGCCCGAGGGAATCTCCATCACTGTGTTTCTCCTTTGTTTAAACTCCCACAGAAGTCTCCACTCCGATTTCAGGAACATCCATGTCCTCTCCAACACACAGCTGCTCCAGGAGGAGGGGTGAGGAGGAGAACAACAAGTAGGATTTGAAATTTAAGTCATGTGGAGGTTTGAAATGGTATCAAGGCTGGGGATATTCATCATACAATTAAGAAACATGATTAAGCTAATAATCCCATCCCTGGAAGTGTTCAGGGTTGGATAGGCCGTGGAGCACCCTGGGCTGGTGGAAGGTGTCCCAGCCCATGGCAGGGGGTGGAATGAGATGATCTCCAAGGTCCCTTCCAACCCAAACCATGCTGTGAATCCCCCAATGAGCCACCCCCACATCGTGGGTGGCCCTACAGAGATGCCACCAAGTCAATGTGACAGTTGGCAGCTCTGAGGGTGGAAAAGCCTGAAGTTAAGGAAAAGACTCAAGGGAAAACATCTCCAGGAGATGATACCCCAGTGCAGAGTCTCCTGCAGAGGGAACAGCTGTCATTCCTGCCTGGAAACTGCCCCACAGCCCTGGAGGCAGGAGAAGCCTTCTGGGAGCCTGAGGAACTGTGAGCTCTGGCTCCCATCACCCTCCAGCACCAATGCTGGAGGTGTTGGTGTCACACACAGACTGGCCCTGTGGGAGCAGATGACAGTCCATGACACTGGACTGATGGACAGGGGGTGTCATCCAGCACAGGAACAGTTTTCTGGGAACTGGAAGGTGCCCACATGGCCTCAGGAAGGAAGATGTTGGACTTGTCCTATTTAAACCATCACTGCCATCTCTGTTTCTGAGAGATGATTTTGGAGACCACCCAGTTTTGTTTCATTCTTTCTACACTGACCTAAAGAAAAAAAATTCCTCTCAGCCTGGAGAACAGCACATTCAGTGGGAGCAGGAAAGAAACAGGAGGGATGGATTAAAAATACATATTTTAGGAAAAGAATGGGCCCTCTCTGCTCCCCAAGGGTACAATGGGCATAGTTAACAATGGTGATTTCTCACTTTGTGCTGGGTAGGAAATTGTATTACAAGGGATGCCAATGTGCCCTGGATTAGGAAGGTGCCATCCTACAGCCTCTGTGCAAGAAAGGCAAGAATAAAGAGGAAAAAGAGGGGAGAAAAGGAGAGAGAGAAGGAAATTACAGCACTGAGATGGTGGCAGGATTTTTGGGGAAAGTTGCAGCAAGTATGTACAGCACAACTACTCATGTTGCTGACTCTGCTCGAGGCTTTAGTGGTTCTCCCTCATCCTCATCTGCCTCTGCTGCTCTTGGGGCTTTCCAAACATGAATGCAACTCATGGAAAATGCTGTCATAGGCCCAGGGACCCCTTTGTTAAAGAGAAAAGCCAGAGCTCCAGGAGCCTTTGGATGATCCTCTGGGGGTGGGATTGCTGGGGTGTCTGTACAGGTCCAGGAGTTGGACTGGATGGTCCTTGGGGGTCCCTTCCAATTCAGGATATTCCATGATTCTGTGATAGAGTGGGACCTGCATCTCTGAAAGTGAAAGACTCAGTAAATCCTGCTACTGTTGCACCAGAAATAAATCCTCAATGATGTGCAATCACAATTTGTTCCCTCTGTTGAGAGAGATCTCAGTTCTCCCAGAGAAGCTGTGGCTGCCCCTGGATCCCTGGAAGTGTCCAAGGGCAGGTTGGATGGGGTTTGGAGCCCCCTGGGCTGGTGGGAGGTGTCCCTGCCCGTGGCAGGGGTGACACTGGATGGGTTTTGAGGTCCCTTCCCATCCAAACCACTCTGTGATTCTATAAATCATGCAGAAGTAAATTCCCTGCCACACATGAGACAATTCTGCATTGCTCTGGACAGTGTAAGTGTCCCACATCTCAGCTCAAAGCATCCTTCTCCTCCTCAAACTTCTACACAAAATTTACCCCTCTTTATGTGAAACCATTTCCTTACAGGCAGGGACCTCCAGGCCCTCCAGGGTCACATTCTGTATCAGAAAACGAGCTGACAAAGCTTTCCAGTGTGCAGAAAGAACTCACTGCCATTCCTCTGACCTCCAGGATTTGTAACTCCTGCAGCACTTTTACCACAGGGAAATGAGTTAAGCCTGTCCTGGGCATTTTCTAGTCTCTCCTTCAACACTGACAAATTCTCTCCTAATTAGGTTTGTACAAAGAACTTTAAAGGAAAAAGTTAACTCTGAATTTTTTTATTCTGTCTTAAAACAAAAAGGCATGTTTGCACTTTTAACTTCCCTGTGGTTATTGGTAATTCTTTACATTCTTAAGTCTCCTGCTCTCTGCAAATTCACCCATGGTTACAATGGGGACAGTTCCCCAATTTGCAGCCCCAAATTTTTTTGTCCAAATAAGACTGATCTACATAATAGTACCCACATTCTTCCCAGCTTGTTCACAACTTCATTCCCTTGGGCTCCTTTCACACCTAAATGAGGGGTGGCCCAATTCTGGCAGCCCAACAGAGCACTCCAGAGAGCACAGCATCCTACCTGGGTTTTTTCCTACAACTGCATTTAAATCTGAACACAAAAATGACAGTCCTGCAGTTCCCCTAGAAAAACATGAGTGTAAGATCAGGAAGTCATGCTGGATGTAAATTATATATACACACTGTCACTGGTCTGTCCAACTGCTGCTGAGCTTATAGTCTGCCTAAAATCAGGATGTCCTGACTGGATGGATGTGTTTCCACACACACCTCCCTCCACCTCTGCTGCCTTCAATGTTGGGCATCAGCCACACCACTGTTAGAGACACCTGTCAAGGTCTACAGACAGATCTGCTTCTGCTCCTGAGACTGAAAGAACTTATTTCCTAGAACCAGGGAAACATGGGATGGTTTGGGTTGGAAGGAACCTTAAAGATCATCCCATTCCCCCCCCTGCCACGGGCAGGGACACCTCCCACCAGCCCAGGGTGCTCCAAGCCCAGTCCAACCTGGTTTTGGACACTCCCAGGGATGGGGCAGGGATTTGAGGACAGGTCAGGAAGGCTGGTGTCCCACTTATGCCAACATCTGCTCTAAGTTCCAAGTCTGACAAGGAGGACAAAGCAGCCAAGGACCCATTTCAGAGTCACACACAGTAAGAAGCAGCCCTTCAGCTGAGCAGCTGTGGTTGCAGTGCCAGCTGAGCCCTGCAAGGACCCTCCACAGCACACCAGCAGGAGGATTATCTGCTCTCACCTCCAGTAACTGCACTCATTTATAGCATAAATATAGAACAGAAATGTATCCAGTTGGCCATAGGGCTCAGCTGCTTGTTCTGTGGAGCTCAAAGCCAAGAAAAGTGACACGTACCTTGTGAACACTGGTCCAAGAACTTGGGAAAAAGAAGCCTAAAAAACCAAAAAAGTTTGTGTATCAAGAAGGGATATTATTATTTAAGTAAAACATTTACATTCCGTTGGACTCTGACAGCTACAATCTCACCAAGCCTTATTATTCCTTTCCTCACTCCATACAACTGGAACATCCCCACAGTCTTCAAGGACTTCTATCCCAAAAACTAGCTTTGCAGGTGGTTTTAATTCTCCAGTGGATTCAAGAGCTACTTCCCACCATGCAATCCATGTTGTATTCCAGGGAGTCAGAAAAGCTTCACCACTGCTACAGTTCCTATTTAAACAACAGGAATTTTAAGCTTGCCCTAAAGAATTCTGCCTTCCAAGCATGGTGGGAACTCTTCATGTTACTGTTACAGCAATGCCAATTTCTGGTGCTCTGTCAGACCAGTGACAATTATTTTTATAATTATTTTTTGAAACTAAGAAGCTTTCTCATGCACACAATACTCCTGGCCTGCTATTCAAACACAGTTTTAGGGAAAACCTTTTAGGGAAAAGCTTCATCCCAGGCTCATGGAAGATACAGCTCTCTAAAGGAACAATCTCTGAGGCAGGAAAGGGGGTTGATCTTGACTGCAAAAGTTTCAAGCCAAATACTGAAGCCACTCTTGTCCCTTCTCACAGTGAGAAGGCCAAAGCTGCCCAGATGCAAGAGCTGCCACTGGCACTATGTAGCTACTTGGGAAATTCTGATCAGAACAAACTTCAAAGCCAGACACAAACAACCTGGAGGTTATAACAGGGTTATAACCACAGGCTGAGCCTCTCCCTTCTCTGCTCCTGCACTTCAGCACACAAGCACTGCCGGTTAAAGCACTGCTAGAAACACTACCCAGCACCAGGACTAGTAACAGGGGTGGTGAGTTAAAAATCAGGGAGAAATGGAACTTGTCTTCCCTGTGATTATGGCAAGCACAGGTTTCAACAGCACTCCAGCACCAAGATGTGATGCAGCCTTGATTCTTTATTTATCATCTTTGTCAGGGAGACAAGGAGCAGCAGCAAGATAAGGTCTATTGATGGACTAGTGCAAAGCACAAGCAGCACCTTTGGTCAGTGGTAAAGAACAGGCAGGAAGGGGCAGGAATACCCTTCTGTCCCTGCTTGGGCAGTTCACCTCTAGGCTGTGGTGCACAGAGCTGGTCACAAACAGAAGCAGTGCTAACGACTCCAAAACTGCTTTAACTTACTTTTAGCAACTCAGCTGCAAGGTTTAATTAAACAACGGGAGTGTTACAATTCCACAGACAGAGCTGGGAAGGGCCTCCCATGCCTGCTGAGGTCTGGAGCACACACATCCACCATGAAACAGCAACCACACCACGTCACTGCAAATGTCACTGGCTTGGCTTTGCCAACGTTTCCTCCCCACTCTGGCCCTGCAGTAACCCAGGAGATCAGAGTTGGACACCTACAAGGCTCTGGTTTCTGTGCTTTGGCACTCTCCTCCACTCAGGCTGGGATTGCTGCCCTCAAGTTCCACATTTTAGGGCTGCTGAGTCTTTCTTTAATAGCCCAAAGCAGAGGGACAATCCAGAACCCAAACCGAGATGCTCGTCTCAATTTTCAGTCCGATTTCCAAAAGGAAGGTGAGAAATGGGACTACTCAGGACTGTCCAAATTAAACAAAGGCCTTACCTAGAAATGTATTTAAGCATATTTCGGTTGTCCTTCCAGAAGCTAAACTTTCATTAATGTTATCTCTAATTATATACCTTGTGGTATATATATACACCCAAGTATCACCCTGATAAATCAAAGAGCACTTTCACATTCATCCAACTTTTATGAGCCATTTTAATGGTATTTAACCATCATATATCATTAATTATTGTAACAGTGATCTAATAAACATGCCTGTCTATTTTGGAACCAGTAGAACTGTTTTAAGCATACCTGTGCTCCATGTAGCAGCTCAGTGGCTCCACACAGGTATTGACTGCTCCAATGTGGAAGGAAGACTTCACATCTGGGTCAGGGTGAGTCTGCAGAGCTTGTACAACATCAATGACATCAGTGTACCTGGCAGGAAACAACACGAAATGTGGGTCCAGGAGAACAGGACACATTCCACCATCCAGAAGAAATCCATCACTTACAAGAAGGTTGGATTTCTAAGAGAGGCCATTAAAATAGTGAGAAAGCAGCTGAAAACTTGGCAAATCCACCCAAATGAAGCAAATCCAGACAAACCAAGCTGACTGAAATAAATTATTGACAACTACAGAGAGCAAAGCAGGACAGACTTTGCACTGCAAAGCACAACGTAACAGAAACAAGTTAAACCTGGTGCTAAGCATATTAAGCACAAGTCAGGTAAAAAGAAATAAAAAAGCAACACCTCTCACTTCTCACGCCTAAACTGCAATGCTGATTCTACAATGTATGTGTTTAGTTCTTATTCACTTCTTCAGGCACTGCTGGGGTCATGTTTGTGAGATCACAAAGTTTAAGGGAACCTGAGTTTTCACTTCAGGTGTTTATTTCTCATCCAGTCACAAACTTCCCTCAAAAGTGTTCTGTTGGTTATCAAGCAAATGGATTATTTTGAGAACTGCAGCTGCTCTAGAGCTGTCAATTCCTATTCCCAACTATTCAGAAAGAGTGGAAAACCTCCAATCAGCAGCTCCTGAAGCCACTGCCGGAGGAAGCACATTGCTGGACTTCACACCATTTCTGCTCACTCTGAGAAAAACAAATAAAAACCTGTCTCTGACATGGAAAAAGAAATGATTTTCAGCACTATCAGAATGGTTTATAATGAGAGGAAAAAAAAAAAAAGATGAACTGCAGGTATCTGCCCTCAGTGAGCCAGATGAACACTGGAGTGCCTGGGAACCAAAAGCATTCCTGTCAGGTCAGGGTGGTGCATCCCTCATGTTGCTTAGTTTGTCACCTTCTAATGACTCAGAACAGAGGGGAGAACAGATAATTCTGGTCCTCAAATCCTACACTGAGATGGAAATGTCAAACAGGGCTGGCTCAGAGTCTTCACCTTTGCTGCACAAGACAAGTGCCATTTATGTGACACGGGAAAAGTGTGACTGCAGCAGCAGCTGCTCCACCAGAACATGGCACAGTCCTCAGAGCCTCCTGTGCTGGCAGCTCTGAGGNCCCTTCAGGCCCTGCAAGGGGCTCTCAGGTGTCCCTGGACCCTTCTCCTCTCCAGGTGACCCCCCCAGCTCTCCCAGCCTGGCTCCAGAGCAGAGGGGCTCCAGCCCTGCAGCATCTCCGGGGCCTCCTCTGGCCTCTCCAGCAGCTCCAGCTCCTTGTGCTGTTGTTCCCAGGGTTGGGGCAGCTCTGCAGGGGGGTCTCACCCGAGGGGGCAGAGGGGCACAATCCCCCCCTGTCCTGCTGCCCACGCTGTGGGACCAGCCCAGGGCATGGAAGGGCTGGGCTGTGAGAACCCACTGCTTCCATAAGACTGAAGGAAGACCATGGACACCTCTTTTCTCAAAGGAGCATCAAGCAGTAAAATCCAGAGGCTCACAAAAGTTGCCTTTAACCCATCCAGAAACCACAATTCCCACATTAGAGCACAGAAGTTTAACTGAAAAGTTTAAAAAAACCCTGGAAAATGGGAAGGGAATGGAAAAACCCCCTCCCCTCCTGTGCCACAGCTGCAGGAGGGTCACCCACTTACCCTTGCAGGACCACCAAGAGCCTCCTGCTGGTCTGGGGGTGCAGGGTCTGGTTGCCCCCGAGGGGCTGTGGAGCCTCCAGGAGCCCGGAGAGGAAGCGCTGGAAGTGGGTGGCACTGAAACACTGCGGGCTGTCCATGGTCTGCCGGTACACAACCCACCTGGGGACAGGCAAGGAGGGCTCTGAGACATGAGGCTGTGACATGGGGGGCTGTGGCTGGATTTTACTGGGAGGGGGGGCTGTCCAGGGTGGTCTCTGTTGGAAGCTGCCAGAAGCTCCCCCTGTGCTGTGGAGCCAAGGACAGCCAGGGCCAGGAGGGACCTCCTGCTGGTGGCCACAGTGGAGCCAATGAAGGATCCCAGTGGCAGCTCTGGGATCACAGAGGGAAGAATTGAGGAGTGTGGGGCAGTTGGGAATTGCAGCCATGGGAGAACAACACAGAGCCCAAGGTGGGAGCAGGAGGAGGAGAAGGAGGGAGCCCACGCTGGAGCAGGGGGGGAAGGACTGAAAGCTGTGCCCCCCCTGCAGCCCCTGGAGATCCCTCGGGGGGCACAGACCCCCCTGCANTTGATTTCTTACTTTTTAGATTTCTTAATTTTAGTTTTATTTCTTCTCTTGTCAGTAATAAATGTCAGTATTTACCCCCTCTGAGTTTGCTTTGCCATTCTCTCTCTCAGTTGTTTTTTTGCCTTTTCTCCTTTTCCTTTACCCCTGGGACAGGGGGGTTGGAGGTCTGGGTGGACACTGGGTGAAAACCACCACGGGCTGCTGCTTGTTCTCAACCAACACACCAAAAACGACCTGGAGGAGCCCCCAAAGGTCACATCTCTCCCCATCACCTCGTCCCACCTGGCCAAGTGAGAAAGGGGGATTTATTTGGCTTTCTGTGCTTTCCAGCATAAGCACATTGTTGACATTGCTGGCAAAAGGTTGTTTTTTTTGGTTTTTTTTTGTTATTTCTAATAAAACCACGTTCAACAGCTTTTTTTGGAAGCTGGATGTCACAGGAGTCATCCTGATCACCCTCAGTGACACAGTAAACAAAGATGATACAAATCCCATTCAGATGGAGATCCCTCATCCCTCCATATCAGATGGAGATACTTTCATCCCGGCATGAAAATATTTCACTGCAAAAATGAAAAGTAGCAATGACATTTGCAGGAAACATGATGAAACGTGTTATTACACAGCCTTCAAAAGTCACCTTCCACGTCTGCCCTATAACAGAACCACAAAACTGCTCTGAAGCAACTCCATAATATCAAGACACTGAGTTAAAAGTAAAAACCAGTGCAGAAATGACTAAGATTAAAGGCTGAGGTGGCTGCAAGATTTCAAAGGATAAGAATTCCTGGGGTTTTTTGATTTTTTCCAGAAGCTCTATCAACACACAGAATGAAAAATTCCTCCAGGAGATTAATCCTTATTGCCATACAATAGATGTCCTGAATGCACCTCCTGCAGGACAGAAATCAGGGCAGATTCAAACCACTGCTGTGGCAAGGACTGTCAGCACAGCTTTCCCCCTCACCCCAAAAAAAAAGGGAAGCTCTTCACTCATTCCCTTCAAGTTGTGACACCTTCCATCCTTGTTTAAGGTAGGATTCATCTGGCCCTTCCAGGATCACTCCTGACTCTTGTAAGCTAAGTGGTAATTCAAGTACACATCACATCTACAGTGATACCTGTGGTTTGCATAAGATGGAAGAGCAACAAAGAAATCTCCTGGGTTATTTTCTGCCCAAATGTCTAAAATTTAAGGGCAAATCTACCTGGCAGCACACTGAGGTGAAATACCTGAAGTCACAGACCCTACAGGACCTCGAAATGATTCATTGAATTTGTTCTTCTCACACATCTCTTGAGAAATTCGGTTTAAAGGGAACAAATAAGCACTGCTAATTTAATCCTGCCAAGGTGTTTCTGGTGAGTGGCACAAGCAGGAGGGCACAAACCTGCCATGCTCCTTGGTGAAGGTGACCAGGAAGGCACAGAGGTCGCTGGAGCGGCAGCCCGGGAGCCCAGTGATGATGGTGATGATCACCTGCAACACAGGCAAACAGGGGCAGCTGCAGGGCCAGAAATGAGCTGCAACACCCACACCCCCCTCAAGGCATCCATTCTGCTCGAGTCTGAACACAGAATGAAGGGGGAGCAACCACAGAAGCACTGGAAAAGACACCACATTGGTATCTGTTTTCAAACACCCATGGTTAAACCAGCCTTAAAACCACGTTTCAAACCCTTCATAAGGGTTATGTGTCATTATGGTCTCTGAAGCGGAGCCCAGGAAATAAGTCTGCCACCACCCTGCAGTATTCCCAGAGAAGGATTCCATTCCTGCTGCCTTGACTTGCTTGCTTTCAGCAGATTTCAAATGCTGGGAAGGTCCAAGGAAATATTTTCTCTGAAAATGCTATTTTAAGCACGCCTTAAGTTGACCAATTGTTATTGCCCCTATAGAGAAAGGAGTATTCTACAGATAATATCAGCAAATGTTAAATATCACGTGCTACCTCCATGCTATTTAAAGGACTTTTATGTTCCAGAGAACAATTCAGTTAAATTATTCAGTGATTCACAAAAACAAGCTGCTGCTTTAGGGCGAAGTCTCTCTGGACATCAGAGAAAACTGCTCACTTGAGGATTTACACCTCATTTGCTGCCTCTGGCTGAGAGGCCACTTGCACTTCCAGAAGATCAAGGGGGAAGATATTAAGTATGTAACCAGAAAAACCCAAGCAGAGCAATTTATTCCAGCAAACAGACTCCAAACCAGACCAGTGGGAACTGGTGGTACTGGAGGAGTTTGGACATCGGTGAGTGCTTTTATTACACTGCAACAGAACCAGTGACAGGATATTTGTTAAATATTCCACTCCAGGAGTTAGTGTTGGCTCCTTACCTTCTGCCCCTCTGCCTTGCCCTCAGGAATGCCCTCTGGCTGCTGCAACAGGACAGGAAGATGTGCCCTTGGGACTGGTTTGTTGCTGACGCTGCTGACGGTGAAATGTGGCACAAACCTTGCAAAAATAAGGGGTCCTTCACTTACAACCACAACATCTCAATCCCCAAAACAGCTGGGAAATTACTGAGGTGAGATTATTCAAAGGGGAAATTAAAGAGGAAATAATTCATCTCACAACAACATCTCAAGGCAGTGTTATTTAATAAGGCATTTTTAGATGGCTGTTACAGCCACCAAAATAGTTTTGTATCGTTTCTCACAAAACTCATCCCTTGAGCACGAAAATAATTTCTCACCTCTCCAATTCTGGAAGGGCAGCAGATATTTTCAGCTCCCTGCATCTTTCCCCAGCAGGAAAAGACAAGGCATTAAAGAGCTTCTGAACACTGGAATGCCTAAAAGAAGCAAATTAATTTACTGGTTTAAGGAGAAACCCAGAAGTAGATCTTCTTTAAATCACATGGCTACATATGAAATGGTATTAAAAGAATCAAGTGAGTGTTGCACTAAGAATGCAACAATTCCCGTTTGGATTATTATCAAAATCAGTGAGTAACAGCACTTTTCTGACTCCAGCACACAGATCGTGTGCAATAGCACGAACTTACAGTCTCTTTTGTTCCACAGACAGGAATTCTTCCTGGACAACCCTTAAAGATAATCCTGAGCTTGTCTGGTTTTGCCACAAGGAGAAAACCTGGAAGAGACCAGAGCTGTGCATGAGCATCACCACTTTCCAAAATTTGTTTTCCATTTGTTTAGGGATTGGGTTTGTTCACATTTTCACTGGCCATTAAATATTGCACAACATTGCTTTTGCTGCAAGAACTGCCCAGAGAAGCTGTGGCTGCCCCTGGATCCCTGGAAGTGTCCAAGGGCAGGCTGGATGGGGCTTGGAGCACCCTGGGCTGGTGGAAGGTGTCTCTGCCCATGGCAGGGGTGGCACTGGATGGGCTTGAAGGTCCTTTCCAACCCAAACCATTCCCTGGATTCAAATGATGGAAGAAGTCTCCAAAGTCTTCTCTTTGGCTGGACTGGAACTGCCTTAAGTGTAACTTCACTGAAATGGTTTTGTTTTCCCTGATAAAAATGTAGGTGCTGAACAGCAGGACCTGAATGAATACAAATCACTTTCAAAGGAGCATTGTGATTTCCATGAGGTAAAACTGCAGCAACCACTTCTAGAAATTCAAGCAAAGCTCTGTTCCCTCCCCAGAAGCAAAGGGAGCCCTTCACTTCCCCAGGGGCTGCTTTTTGGCTCACATCCTACTGCTCCAGCCCAGGCACATTAATCTGGCTGGCCCTGGGAGCCCAGAAATCAGATTCAGATGAATCCCAGTCGTGGCAGTGCTTGGTATTTCCCTTCTTTTCCTAAGGAAAGGAACCAGCCATTGTCATTTTTCACAATAACTTTCTGCAAGACAAAATAACTGGGGGTGGGGGGGAGGACACACAACTGCTTTCCATTAACAAATCAGCATCACAAACACGAGGGTAGGAGATAAAACCCATCAAAGGAAAAGATTCTTCTGAGATTAACAAAGGCAATATTGCTTGTGCAGAAGAAGCCAGACAAGCAAAAGAAAAGACAATTCAAAACAAGCAGGAGAGACTGAAAGAAAAGCCCAGGAGGGATGGAAAGCAGGAATGGTCAAGGGAGGACTGTATTCTACAGGAGGAGAAGGGTTGGGGATAAAGGGAAAACATAGGTCAGGCAAGGAACTCAATGGAAATAAATGAGACCTTTTTGTGTAACTTAATATAAGTTATAAAAAGAGCTGCTGTGGCATTAGAGAAGGTGAAGGAAACAACAGAAATCAGCACATCCCCAAGCCTACACAAATTTTCCTCCCACACCCATTAGATTGAGGATGTGAATGCAGACCAGACCAGCTCCGTGTCTCCAAATCCTGCCTTTTAATAAAGCCAGATCTGGAGCAATGGGAGTTGTCACTCCCTCTTTCCAGAAGGCTTGGAATAATCAAATCCCAGGTCCAGTAAGTGAGGGATCATGTCAGGTAATTTAGAAGAGTAAAACCAGCACCAACATCTCAGGGAATCTTTGTACTCTGGGAGACTTCAATGGCACGTGGAATTTTAGAAAGAATTTTGGTGGAAATCAATAAATCCCTGAAGGGAAATACCGACAAATTAGAGTAATAAATTTCCATGGCTCACACAGTCAGGTGCACTCCATCTGATGGAGTTTTTGGTCATGAGAAGATATCTTTAAGAGAAAAGATTTGTTTTATCTACTCAAATTTGGGCAAAGCAAGTGCTGAGGTGCCAGAGGAGAATCCTAAACTGCCCAAACTGAGCCTGGGTGCAGAACTGTGCAGCAAAGAGGGAATTCTAAGGAGGACAGGAAGAAACAGCTCCATGAAAAAGCCGCAGAGCTGTTTAGGGAACACCCTGGAACACCCTCTGCAAGGACTTTGGGAGACTGAAGTGACAGCATTTTGGGCAGCTAAGCTGGGAGATGCCTCCTAGAAAAGTAAATCTACTGTGAGGATGCAGGAAACAGTCTGGAAGGAAATGGAAGGGAAAAACAAGAGGAAGGGAAGTATAAAAGCAAGAATGAGCATGGAAATGTTTCTACAATCAGCTGGAATACCAGGGGGCAGCCAGAGAGAAAGGACCTGAAGGTCTGTGTATCCAAGGCAAACCAAGGGGGCCTCAGAGTATTTTCAGAGCAGAGAATTATTAATGCCTCTGCACAGGAAACCAAGAGCCTGAGCTCAGACACTACACACAGTCTGGATGTCTACAACACTGACCAAAAGAAAAGCATTACCACATGCAGAGGAAAACACAAGTTTTTATAGGCAATCTATGTTAAAAAGGCTCTGGTTTTATTCTATTAGGCCAAATAAGGCAGAAAGAATAGGTCTGAAATGTCTGAGTATCTCAAGGATGTGTGCTGGGAGAGGAGAGAAAAATAAAACAGATATAAAAGTAGAACCCACAAAACAGGCTGAAAATCCCAAACCAAACACACACAATCCCAACCATTCAGAGAGTGGAACAGCAGGAGGAATTGAAACACTTCACATAAAAGAGGGAGATGTTTTATGGTGCCATTAAATACTTCCAGTGGGGACTACTCCCTGAGCTAGGTGGTCTTTCCCAGTCCAGCGTGAGGATCACATCCCAAAAGCCTTGGGAAGCCCTGGAACTCTCCAGGCTCATTTCCTCAAAAGCACTATTGTTACCAAGCTGGGATTATTAAAAGGCTCTGCAGCACAATGCAAAGAGCCAACACACTCAGAGAAGAACAACACAGTGCCATATGGGAGCCCTAAAGCCTTCAGCAGACCTTCCCTAAGGAGCACAATCCCAGGGTGTGTGACCACACAATGGAACCACTGCCACTCCATGGGATTGCTGCAGCCAAGGACACACCAGTGCTCCACTGAAAAGGAGCCTGCAGAGCCCTCACTGCCTTCAGGAGGCCCATGGAAGCACACGGGGAGCATTCAAACCTCACAGGCACCACCAGCCCTGGAAATTCTCCTGGATATTCCAGGTGCTCACACCTGCAGGTTCCTGGGATCAGGAGCAATGATGCTCCCGGGGAAGGGCTGGGGAGGTGAGAACCTTGAGCCTGCAAGGCAGATGGCACAGAGAGAATCAGAGCTCCTGGCTGGAGGAGACACTGGTGATCTCAAAGCAACAGGGTTTATATTGATTCCATGATGAAAAGGTTTTGTTTGTGAGGGCTGATGAAAGAAAAACCTTGAACTGACACTTTTTCCTCTATTTGCTCATCAAGCAACAGGCTTTAGTGGCTCAACTTCTGTGAGAGATAAACCCCTTCTCTCCAAACCTAGCGAATACAGACATCACCAAATTCATTCTTGGGTCTCACCTTAAACACACAGAGCAAGCACTTGGTTCCCATCCCCCCAACCCAATCTTTTTTCCCTTTACCTGTGAGTAAAAAGCTTTATAAATCTTTCTTTTGGGGAAAAGTGCAATCATCAAAAAGTTGTGCTGGGTATGGAATTCAATTGGCAGATGAGGAAGCAGGGAACTTTTGAAGTCTATGAAGAGGGCAGCAACAACACTGTTTGAATCCTAGAAGAGGAAGAAATAGGATAAGTTATAATTAACAGTTCTTGAAAGTGAAAAAGGCTTAATACATTCAACAGCAGAGATGAGAACTGCTCCAGCCACAAGCTGAACATTCCCTAGGTTCCATGGCACAGGGATGGAGCAGAAGGGTCAACTGGACGCACTTGCAGCACACCCCTCCTCCTCTGCAGCTACTGGAGATCCAAGTTAAAAATAAAGGATCTGAGATGGTTCAAAGTACCCGAGTTTTGTCTTGTATTGAAAAGAAAACCTGCATTTCAGTAGCTATTCTTCTCCCCCCCACCAAAAACTAGACCTTTCCTCTGTTAAAGCTTCACAGCAAACTCTCCATCTACACCCACATGTCTGTCACAGAATGAATTAAATGCCACCTAAAACGATTGCAGGTTTGGGGCTATTGCAGACCTTCTGGATTGGGCTCTGGAGTTTCTGCCCCGAAAGGACCTGCTCTGGAACACGACACAACTCTCAGGCCTGTCATTCAAAGTGCAGCTCACTGGCCTGTTGGAAGTGCCCTGCTTCTCTCAGGCTCTTTAATGAGCACAAATTCTCCCAGATTTCTTGCTTTTTCACCTGAATTGCCTTCACCTACAGGATGCTGAAGCTGCAGGTTTTGTCTCCCACCGACGCGCTGAGCTCAGGTTGTCCAATACCTGTTCTCTAAAACACTGAGCCTTGCATTGCTTGGGTTGCTTTCAGTTTGGTTTGGTTTTCCCAGATTAGATGCCCCATCCCTGAAGACTCCAAGGCCAGGTTGGAGCAGTCTAGCCTAGTGCAAGGTGACCCTGCCCATGGCAGGGGGTGGAACTGGCTGACCTCTCCCACCCCTTCCCACCCAAACCGTTCCATGACGCTGTGACTCTGGATTTCAAGGCAGGCACTGATCCTCTGCAGGATGCTGAAGTGGTTTATGCTCAAGCTTTGACCTGTAACTCTTTTCACAGCCAAGTGGTGGAAAATGAGGACAATTTGGCAGTGTGGAGCATCCCTGGGAAATGGGGATTTCAGGCCTGAGGGTTCAAACCAAAACTGAGCAGCACCCACCTCCCTCTCAACACAAGCGGGCAGAGAACTCAACATACTCATTCTTGAGAGGAAAAGGCTCAAGTTGGGGAACTGTTACATAAGAATTTTTATAGATTCAGAGGCATTTGCAAATAGAATCTTTATCCTTTGCTGACTGAGGGATTAATTATAAAAATAATCCTCTCAAAGTCCTTGAGGTGACTGAAGAACACACAGAAAAACATTCTCCTGAGAGGAGTTTCTCGCAAGAGAAACCGGCTCTTGGAACAGAATCCACAGATCCTGGATTCTGCAGGATGGCTCAGAGATTTCCTGGGAAGTGGTTCACAGGCCAACTCACACATGCTGCAGTCTGCATGTTAAGTGTCCAACAAATGTGCTGCTCCTCCTCCTGGAACACATTTGGGGTTCCACAAATTGAAAAAAGCTGCAGAGCAGCAGCAAGAACAATCCCCACGGACGTGACGCTCGAAGGACCCCGTTCCAAGTCTTACACCATGCTCATGTCGTTGTGAAATCTAAATATTACTTGGTAGTATTTGCTGATGAATGGCCATAATCTGTGCCCTCTGTGCACTCCACGTCCAGGGGGATTTCAGGATCAGTTCAGTGCTCAGTTTCTCAGCACATGTTGAAGCAGAACTGCAGAGGTTTTCAAGTTCAAAAGCAGCACATGGTGACAGAGCAGCTCAGAAACTGCACTTTGCATCACTTCAAGCCTTTGTATCCTTGATTTTCATCCCAGCTTTAAATTCTCCTTCCTTTTCCATCCACATTGTTGCAGTAACTCTTGGAAAAAGGAGCTAACAATTATCCTGCTTCTCCTGTCACTTCAGAACAGCTCAGAGCCTCCACCCTTGCATTGTGCCCAGTCAGTAGGACAATACTCCTCTCCCTCTCAAGGCTGAGGCTCACACATAAATCTGGCACTGCCTCAACACTCATGGCCAGGTCCCAGAAATAGCAACTTTGATGAAAGTGAGTGTCTTGACTCAAACAATAGAAGGAAGGTCAGTGTTAAAATAGCTACTTAAACTACAAGGGGCAGTCAGGGATGTCCAAGAGAAGGCAGCCAAGGTAAGAACTCTGTGCTGGTGTGTTTTCACCTCAGCTCAATCACACACTGGGGTTGGATTTTCCTCCTTCCTCGATTATGTGATGGAATCACTCAGTGCTGCTGGAGGGCACTGGACAAGTGGGCAATACTGCACCTGACCAGAAGGGAAACTAAAGGAAACTTATTTCCCCAGTGTTTAGAAACAGTGGCCAACCCAAATTAGCTCTTCTGCTCTCCAAAGAAGTGTTAGTTAAACCAGAGTGTCTGCCTTGAGCTGCCACCATCAGCCTCTCAATTCCCAGAGCCAGAACAATGCTCTGCTGGCCAAGTGATAGATTCCAATAAATGTGAATAAAGGCAGCATTTCACCCTCCAAAAGCCCACATGACATCAGAATACCCTGAACTTTCTCTGCCCATCACCTCACACTGGTGGGTGCTCCATGAAATGCCCTGCCCTGCAAGTTTTCTTCTAATGAAAAGCAGTTCTCACACTATTGACACCACACTGCTAACCCAGACCAATACAGAACTCTCTCCTCATTACTCACTGATCACTAATTTATTAATCAGCACTAGCAGTGTGGAGATTTGCATCAGTTATCACAGTTGTACAGACACACACGTGAAAATGAAATAAGAAATTAAGCTGAAACAGAAATTTTGTGGCAGGACTCTCCAGAACTACAGTCCAAAATTGCTGAAAGGTTTGTGGCACTAAGAACAGCCAAAACACTCACCCCATCATAGAGGGACATGGAGCTCATGTGGTTCTTGGAAATGGAAATGCTGCCATGGTGGGGATGGGAGAAGAGGATGCCATCAGAAAAGAAGTACAATTTCCCTGGAATTGGAATGACAAAGAACTGCATTAGTTATATTTCCATATTTCAGCAGCTCCTGAGGAAACAAATCCATGGCCTTGCAGGACCTGCTCCTGGTTTAACCAGCAGCACATTGGAGTGAAGATGTGGAGGAGTGTCTGGAGAGCACCACCATTCCATCCTCCCTGGATCTGTCATGGAATCACAACCACAACTGCATTTGCCTTCACCTCAGCCCCTGCAGCCACTTGGCAGAAATACTCTGAGGTGGGTTTTGCTCTTTAAAAGCCAACAAAAATCCATCCTGTTGAATTTCAGGCTTCCAGAAATATAAAAGTGGCAATGCAAGAAGTCAGGAAAAGCTTACAGCCAAAAGAAGTGAACATTTAAAGAGTGAACAAACTGTTGAAGTAGAAACATTAGAGACTGTTTCAATTCGATTTAAAGGAATACACTAACTAAAAATTAAATTTTAAATGAAACATTAACCTGGAAGTTAAATTGAACATTTCGTTTTAAAGTTTAAATCTCCCACTTGAACATTATAATCATGTTTAAATTTTCCACTTGAACCTTATAAAAATGCTTAAATATGCCACCTAAACCTCATAACAAGGTTTAAATTTTCCTCTTAAACATTATAAAAATGCTTAAATATCCTTCCTAAACCCCATAACAAGGTTTACTTTTTCCACTTAACTATTTATAACATTGAAGTGTTGGTTCTTAACAAACCTGCATGCAGGAGAGCAGCTGGAAAATGAGAAAACAGCAAGGCTGGGTGGGATAATGGATACAAAAACTTGAGTCCAGTGTCAGAAAGGGGCATCAGCAAAGATGGTTGGTGCCATATTTTCTTTTAAAAAACCTGTCCTGGTTATGGTGTCCAGGCCCAGTTTGGCACTGTTGGGTGTGTGTCCTACACCCTCTGTGTCACTGTCCCATGCCCTGCCCACCAGGGCCCACTGGCAGCAGCTGCCCAGGGCACACCCCACCCCTCAGGGCACAGGGGGGGGTTTGGGAACTCCTGGGGGATCAGGAAGTGTTCCTGTCCTCACACCAATGACTCAGGGCTGAGAACTCCCCTCTGGGGAGCCACCAGCACCTTCACCCCCACCTGAGGGGTCATGTCTGCTCAGGGGCCAGCAGGGAGGCCAAAAATATGCCAGGATTGACCTCCCAGAGTAAATCACCCCTTGGGAAACTGCCCACCCTGGGGCAGGGACTGGGCGTTCCCATCTGAGCCCAAGCACAGATCAGTTGGGGTTTTGGGACTGGGATCTCTGGTCAGACCCAGAGGAGGAGCAGAGCCTCACCAGGACTGGCACTGCCCCCAGACTGCCCCCAGCACTGTCACCAGCAGGTTCCTTCTCTCTCTTCACTCTGCACTCAGGTGCCCCCCGTGGTGCTCAGCACAGGGGTTGGTGAGCTCCATCCTGCTCGTGCCCCCCTGGGCTGGGCTGCACAGCTGCTTTGGGGGGACACACAGATTCTCCTTCTGTACCAGTGTATTTTGTGATCTTTTATTAAATTGTTATTCTAACTTACAATCCCATTCTGAGTGGGATTCATTTCTCCTGCTGGTTTCACTCTAAACCAGCACAAACCCCCAAAATTCAGGTTTTCCTTGGAGTTCCATTTCAAGTCACCAAAACACCTGGGTGGAAATGCCTGCACAGCTCTCACCATCAGTGCTGGGAAGAAATAATAAAGGATGTGAGCTGGGTTTTTTTGGCAGTTTGGAAAGAAACCTCCAAAATTGTTCAGTAATAAGGTTTGTTTGAATAGAATTGGCCTTAAGATGAAGGAGGGCAGGACTGGATGGGGTATTGGGAGGGAATTCCTGGCTGGGAGGGTGGGCAGGCCCTGGCACAGGGTGGGCAGAGAAGCTGTGGCTGCCCCTGGATCCCTGGAAGTGTCCAAGAGCAGGCTGGACAGGGCTTGGAGCCCCCTGGGCTGGTGGGAGGGGTCCCTGCCCATGGCAGGGGGTGGGAGTGAATGGGATTTTAAGGTCCCTCCCAACCCAAATCACTCCATGATTCCAAGCAGCTTTTGCACTCCAGAGCTGCAGACTCAGCAGAGCCCAGATTTGAGCACAACAAAAAGGGAACAAGCACAACTTCATTTCCACTTGACACCCAAGAAATCCTTCTCTCACTGAAGTGGCACATAATGGTCCTTGTACCACCTACTGTAACTCTCCAGCCCAAAGGCATCAAAACACTAAACTGCACAAACCTCTCCCAAAAAAGGGGAACAGTAAATTGCTCCACTGGGGCCCAAACAGGAGATTTTAACAGTCAAAAAAAAAAAGAGAATCCATTCTATGGTTATTTGCTGAGTGATGTGTCCACAGCAGAACATTTGAGTATCATGTCCTGCATCAAGCTCTTGGCTTTACAACCTCACCAGTTAGAGCAAAAGCAGATTTCCGTGTGTGAATTCCTGCCTTCTACATCATTTATCTCAACACTACACAGATGACTATAAAGCTGGAGATTCTCCTCTAAAGATCATCAGCTTACACTGAGAACTTAATGTCAGATGTTCATTATCTTCTGCTGCACATCAGCACTGTGACATCATCTTCTCTGAACATCAGAATATAAATCATTATGCCTTAAAAATCATCCATTGGGTCAAGGCACGTGAAGGAGAGTGAGGGAAAAGCCTCCTAACAATCCTACCAAATTATCTTTAGTTGTATTACTGGAATATTTGTGTTTCTTAAGTTCTTGAAGGAAAAGGCATCAGAAGAAAAGGAACGAGCCAAGATTGCTGGGGGTAGTTCTATGACAGAAGGCAGTAACTGGACTGAAAGGGAAAAGGCCCAAGACCAAACAGTTCTGTAACACCTGAGCAGCTGTGCTGAGAAACATCCAATTCCTGAGAGAAAATGCCAGTGGAAAAGCAGGAACAGCAGGTCAGCTCCAGGAGGGAGCTTGGCAGGAGCAAATGCAGGGCTGTGGGTGGGTTTGTAACACCCCCTCCTACATCACAGCCAGTGGGAAGGGCACATTTGCCTTCAGTCCTGAGCTGGAGCCCTGGAATGGCCAATGGTTCCAAGCTCATGTTCACACAGATAAAGGCAGGAAATGTCTGGCACATCATCTCTAAAGGACAGAAACAGCCCCTTGGGGCACGTTTGGAACATAAACCATGGGAAAAAGCCATCTGCCAGGTCTGCAAAGCCTCACTGTCCATCAGGTGAGAGCCCCACGTGCCTCCAACGCAAGCCTAGAGGAATCCTCCTTCCAGGACCAGGAGTTTCAAACAGAGGTTGGGGATAAACAGAGCAAGGCATGGAATTTAAGAGGAGAGAGTTGTAAAGGCAAATGCAAAGAAAGCTTAAGATGATGGAACAGTTTGGCTCACCAGAAGTGGGAATCCCAGAAACTGTCTCTCTGTGTTTAAAACAACAAAACATCATCAAAAGAAGAAAAAAACCCAGGAGAAAAAGCCCAACCACCTCTCACCTTCTGCAGGGGTGGCCTGTGCATTGCTGGAACAAAGATACACCCCATCCCCTCCGGTGAGGAAAGTGCCCAGGAAAGACTTGTCCTCCTAAACAGGAACAAACACACAGCAACATCACAGCCTGGCTCAAGGACCACCCCAGGCAAGAACAAGAAAAGGTTTTATTTTTAAAAATAAAGAAGTTTAAAATGAGAGTTTGATCCTGCCTGGATACAGCAGGGCCAGGGGAAGGTTGAGTTTTAAAAGCCTTCCCCCCATCGTGGCTTTGCCAGCAACTCTGAAGTTCCAAGTCACTGTCACAGCCACAGGGCAGAGCTTTTTGTTTTCAGTTTGTCCATCTACTTGAACTAAAAGTATATTACAGGAAAATAAATCTACTCCTAATGAACATTCCCAGGAGCCACAAATTCAACCACAAATGTGAAACTCATGCAATTTAAGATGTTCCCAGATTCCAAATTCCTTTTTCTCAGAGTGTTTTCCTTCAGACATTTAACAGGCTAATTAAGTTAAAAGGAAGTTGCATGTCGAGTGGCATTGAGTTGTGGAGGTTTTTGGAAACAACTCAAGAGCTCCAGGAGAAATGATTAGTGAGACTTCCATGAATTCGTTGCTTTATTAGAACTCATTCTGCTCTTGGGTTTTGCCTTTCTTTGAAATAAAGAAACCCTCCAACTTTTACACACAATATGGTTTTTGTAGGTCAAAGCTTGAAAGAGACAGAGTACAACAGGCAAGTCTCGTAGGAGAGAAACAACACACATAATACAAGGCAGTTTGGTGGGAGCTCAGGATTTTTGAGTACCAGTGCATGAAATGTTTATATAAAAATGTTGAGTTTTACCTTCAACACTTGCTGTGCCTTTTCAGACAGTTTCACATCACTGTCTTCAACCTGGAGCCAGAAAGAGTTTCCATTTGTATTGTGATTTTTGCAACAAACAAAGCAAGTCTAATGTTAAGTAAAGAAGGTTAAATAAAGCAAGTCCGAAGTTACATGAAAAGCTTCAAGTAAGTTTTGAGGCAAACAAGAACCTCAGGCCCCAGAGGTGGCTAAGTCCAGGTGTCTGCTCTTAATACTGTTACCATGGGACCAAAATAGTTCCATGCAACACATTCTGCCCATTAAGTGGTTTATAGTCTAAAATGTTCTTGTAGAGAGAGAGAAAGTAGTGTATCCCATCCAGTCTCGCTTTGCACTACTGGTAAATCACAGATTGCCGAAGGGCAGAACGTTGCCCAGCTTTATTACGTTCATTGGCATTCTACCTCTAACCCACAGCAGCACATGAGAGGTCTGCACTCAGTCTTGTTTCCTGTTGGGGTCATCTCAAACGCCTCCCAACGAGCAGAATTTTCACAAGTCACCCCGTGTGCTTTTACACAGCTAAAATTTGTGAGACAGATTGTGTTAGGAATGGATCCACAGCCTGTTTTTCACTCCAGGTCCAAACTGAGGACTCAGCACCCAGTGAGACACTCACAGCTCGTTCAGTGGCCGGCTCTGCCCACTCACCCACCCACCCACCCGGCACGGCCCCGGGGCAGCGGCGTGGGGGGGACTCACCAGCCACGCCGCGTGTCTCGGGATGCTCGCGGTGAGCACGACGTGGCTGCTGTCCGGAGCGATGCTGCCATCTGCGGGGACACCGAGGGAAGCAAAGCAGGAACGTCATGGGAAACGCCTCCCAGGGCAGCACATGCATCCCTAAGATCCCTAAGTCGTGATTCCAGCCACCGTCCTGGAAGCTGCTTTTAAGAGCTGCCTTTTCTTTAGGAAACATGGCAATGTTCTCGGTATTTGAAGGATTTCTGAGTGTTGCAGTGAAGCTTTCAGGGCAGAGCAGCTGCCAGGCTGCCTGTGCTCTGACACACACAAAGCTGCTGCACAGTTCCAGAGAAACCCTGATTTATTCTGCTCTTCATGTGGTCTCTTCCTCTGTGAGCACAAGTCCTATGGGGAGAGGCTGAGGGAACTTGGGGCTTTTACTCTGGAGAAGAGGAGGCTCAGAGGTGACCTCATCACTCTCCACAACTCCCTGAAGGGAAGTTACAGCCACGTGGGGTTGGTCTCTTCTCCCAGGCAGCAGCAATAGGACGAGGGGGCAGGGCTGGAGCTCTGCCAAGGGCAGTTCAGGTTGGATATTAGAAAAAAATTCTTTACAGAGAGAGAAATCAGGCATTGGAATGGCCTGCCCAGAGAGGGGGTGGATTCACCATCCCTGGAGATTTTTTAACTGAGGCTGGACATGGCACTGAGTGCCATGAAAACAGACTGGAGTTGGACCAAGGGCTTGATGATCTTGGAGGTCTTTTCCAACCCAATCCATTCTATGATTCTCCTTCCCACCAAAAGTGTTCCAACCCCACCATGACAGGAGCAACAACATCCTCTGGAATCCCTTGTGCTCCTCTATCACAGCAAAGCCAACAGTGCTGTTGGAATTTAAAAGCTCACCTTTTTCTTTGACTGGGATCTGGGATGTCAGGAAGGACTCTGAAAACACAACGGACCCCAAACAGCCTCTGCCTGTGAGCACGTCTGGAATGTCAAACACCATCATGGATGCCTGCAGCAATGCCAGAGTTGGGGGGGAGGGAAAACAAGGCAGCACTTGAAACATTTCAAGTGAAACAGCAAAATCTGCATGTTTTAAGCCCCCTCAATAACCACCTCTATATAATGGCAGAAGGTCTGAGATCATAAAACCATGCTTAAGTTTTATTCCAAATTCGATGGTCTGACTTAATGTTAAACCTGTTTCAGCAGCTGAACTCCCTCTCATGTCTCCCCTCACACTTGTTTTCACAGAGATAAAGATCTCAGCATGACCCAGAAAAGCTGCCACTTGAGCTCTACTTTGTAAGAATAACCATAATCATCATAATCATCATCTGAGCTCACTCACCGTTTTGATCAAACTCAGGCTGTCCTCGTTATCCAAGGGAGTAATTCTGAAACAATAATCATGAAATATTTAAAAGTCAGATCGTTCTCAGTGACTCCACAGCAGCCAAAAAAAAAAAAGCTATTTCATTTTAAAATAAGCTCTTAATTCTGTAGGCCATTTCAATTAGACAGTGTGGGGATTAAAAAGCCCAAGTCTGTGATATCAACTAAGTCCAACGCACGTTTTTAAAAGGAAACTCTGAATGAGCTCATGGTGTTCCTACTCATTAACAGTTAAGAAAATTGGTCTGCCCAATTGCTTGGGCTTTTTTTTTGCTGTTTTTAAGGTTCCACTGAATTAGACATGAAATCATTAAATTATCTCATCCACAAAAGCATTTAGCACATCTTGTATGAAATAATCAAATGCAAGGTACTCTCAGAAGTTCCAAGAGAAGAAAAATAAATTTATTGCTGTATAAAAGTGCTAATTAATAACAAGAAGTGCAAGACAGTGATACAAACCTTCCATGATTGTTCACAGCCTGAATCTGGAAAGCAATTTTGGAGCTGCAGAACAGAAATTGCACTGGTGAAAAACATGGCTTAAACTCCTTCTACACGTGAAAAAATAAACAGGGATGGATTTTAAGCAAAATAACTGCTGAAGTGATAAAAAAAAGCAGGAAAATGGAATGACTCCAATGATTTTTCAAATTATGATTGTATCCTGCAGTGTTTGGTAGTCAGTTTAAAGTTAATACGTGGCATATTTTTGCCCCCCAAGAAGCCAATGCACTGAGAGGAGAGATCACCCACCAAGCAGGTGAAATACGCACCGTAAGGCAGACCTGAGTTGTGCCAAGCCAAGGGTGTCCAGCACAGCCAGCAGCTCCTGCTCTGCCACCTCCTTTGCCTGCAAAGAGCAAATAAACGGAGAATAAACCCCCTTTTCCCAATCTTCCAAAGCCCAGCAAGGACAGGAGCACCCTTGAGATCAACCACAGACCATCACTGAACAGGAACACACTGAGGCACCAGGCTAACATTTGTTCTCTCCCAGATTTTATTTTCCTTCCTGTGAGGTCAGGAAAATTCAGGAAAGATGGAAAAACAGTTGGAGATGGGTAACAGACACACTGTGAAATGTCTCTTTTTTTAAACAGAGTTCAGAGACTGGTTGGAGGCCATGGGCTGAACTTTGTGTTACTCAGATGAAACACTGAATGATTTTGGGCCAAATTTTGGTTTGCACGACAGGGCAACACTGGTGAGCAAATCCAAATCAAAGGGACAGAGAGACAATGGGGGCTTCATTTACCTTGGATTCAGTGGAAGTTTTAGCATAGCACTCAATGCCAGCAAGCACAGCCTCTACAACAGCAGAATAGATTTGCGACAACAGCGTACTGAAGAGAGATACAAACACAACATTTACTACACACGTAGAGTTTTCTTCCTCCTCTCTCTAAAGGAGCAGCTTTCCTCTCACTGCACAAATCCCTTCATAAAAAAGGCCTCCTTGTTCAAGCAAGTGCAGAGGTAGCTTTGTAATTTAGCTTTCAGGCTAGGCATATTAAATTAGAGTGAGGGAATTGCTCAAACTGGAGAATGTTTTGGGGAGGTACCTCCTGAGACAAAGGCACCCCTGCTCAGTCAAGAATCAAAAATAGGCTTTACTGTTGACTCTCACTGCAGTTGTGTTAAGAACCACATCCCACTGTTTTAGGGAGCTGCATTTAATGCAACCACTCTGCTTGGAATGAGCCTTGGAAAGCTGGGAGGGGTCACCTGGAGAGGAGAAGGGTCCAGGGACACCTGAGAGCCCCTTGCAGGGCCTAAAAGGGCTCCAGGAGAGCTGGAGAGGGACTGGGGACAAGGCATGGAGGGACAGGACACAGGGAATGGCTTCCCAGTGCCAGAGGGCAGGGATGGGTGAGATATTGGGAAGGAATTGGTGTCTGGGAGGGTGGGCAGGCCCTGGCACAGGGTGGGCAGAGGAGCTGTGGCTGCCCCTGGGTCCCTGGAAGTGTCCAAGGCCAGGCTGGACAGGACGTGGAGCACCCTGGGTTGGTGGGAGGTGTCCCTGCCCATGGCAGGGGCGGCACTGGATGGGCTTTAAGGTCCCTTCCAACCACTTCATGATTCCATGACATCCACATCACAGCTTCATCCTGCTCTCTTCTTAAAAGGGAATTGGAAAGAATTGCACAGAAATAAATCAAAGTTGGTGAAGCCACGAGTGACTTTCACCTTTTACATATTTACAGCTCCAGAACAATGGGAAGAAACCCTCTGTGCCCAACCAAGGAACATCAGCCTCTGTTTTCCTGCTGAACTGGGACCAAAAGATCTCTCTAAGTTGACCACCAAGTCTTCCTTCCCCAAATTCTGACTCCTCTCATTACTCCTCTGCGATGGCTGATGTTGAGGGAGGGGAGGGGGGATGAAAGACAGGGATACAGCACCCAAGCCATACACAAAGCATTCCTGAGGGATGGAAAACCAGCATCTTCCATGTAATTTCATGCACTAACATATGCAGTTAATGTACTTCCAGGCCATTCTGTACAGGAAGTGCTTCTGATTTCTCCTAACTCTGCAACCATTCCTGTTTTCTCTCAAATGCCCATAAATATTTGCAATAAAACACCTCAGAGGGCTGTGTTTTACATTAATCATGAACAGTCAGTGGTAGGGAACCAGTACAGTTACTTCACTCTTCCTCCTACCTTAAAAGCTTAACATTAACAATGTAAAACACAGAATGGCATTTTCTTTTGGAAATATAAAAAATACAAAGTTTAATCCAGTTTATCCTTAGAGTTACAGTAAGTTTATGCACTCTGGGCTGCAGTTCTGCTTCCTAAATACAGCCAAACTTGGGCAGGAGAGTGCTTATGAAATACACTGACAAAGTAATAACCAGTTACAGGACTCAACTGCAAACCCAGCCCAAAATCATGAGATTGGGTTTGCCCAAAAAGCTAATTATGCAGCTGTTGTTGAAACTAGATTATCTGATCCAAACCAGGGATGCTCCCAAGAAAAAGAGGGTTTTTTAAAAAAAAAAAAACACTGCCTTTATCAACTGTCCCTGCTCTGTTTAGAGCTTCTCCTCTTGAGCAGAAATGCACTTAGCACAAAGTCTTTCAGAGGCAGGACAAGAAGTGTGGAGCAGGACACACATGCAGGAGAAACTACCTGTGGGATCTGTTTCCTGTAAAAAGCCAAATCTGCTGCCCAGAGCAGCAACCCCACTTCTTTGGCTTTGGGAGCAGCATTAAAGTTCCCCAAAGTCAACAGCACTTGGTTTTAAGGCACTGACACATCTTTAGTGCCCTGCCCATGGGTTCACAGAAGCAAAAGCAGGCTCCTGAAATGATCCCCAGGCTAACAAGGAGGACAAAACCTCTAAAGAAAGGTTTGTTTGCCCACAGAGAGAGCAGGACCAAAGCAGATTTCTATGTTCCTACAGCTGGACAGGATCTACAACACGCAGAGCAGTGGACGCTGACATGGAGAAACAGTCTCAGTTTGGAAGGTTAAAATGCTTTGCAGCTTCTCAACTGAAAGGGTCACTTTTAGGGAGGTTTAACCCAGTGAATTCCTTTGCAAGTGGGACTGTTCCCTGTTGGCACTTCACCAGAAATCTCACACATCGTTTAACTTCATCAAACTGCACTAAAAATTCCTCTTCCTTCTGTCTGTGGATGATGCTCCCATTCAGTTAGAGACACTTTGCCCCTTGATATCTATCTTTTTAAATGAATCAAGAGCTGTTAAGATAATTACCTGAATTAAAATTTAAGCCAAATTTACCAATATTTCCTCTCCTACTTTGATGCAGGGTAGAAGAGGTGTCACATTACATTTCTAGTTTGCTCACTGAGGCCCTTTGCAACCCTCGCACCTGCACATTATTCTGGGTCAAAATGTGCCCCTGCAAATGCCAACAGCCACTAAAAGCAGCTCTGCCCAACTGCCACGAGGGAGAAAGAGGAGAGTTAAAGGAGTAATACAGAAAATTGGCAGCTTACACGTGCTCAGCTGGTTTGTGCCTCTCATTGTCATTTCCTGCAGGAAAACAAGAAAGGGTTGGTTGAAACACGTGGAGAACGTTTTTGCTGCATGTTTTCCATGACTTTATCCAGGATTTTATGTCCCCCCAGGGCAGGTTTAAAGCAGAGCAAAGCACAGCTGAACTTCCATCAGGGCAGCCAAGACTAAGACCTGCATCCCCCAAAATCAGCTGCAGGGGGGCAGAACAAGGAGCCCTCCCAGCCTCTATCCTGTCTCCCAACGTGGCCATTACTGGATGGCCAAGAAAAAACAGAGGTAGAGCAATGACATCCTAAATTCCAATCCTCCAAACATCATCTTTTCAGCTGTTTATGGTTATGGTTTCAAGACACACAGTAACCCGAAGGACTGACTTTATCCATGGACTCCTGCAGGCATTTAATATTTTAGTATTAAATAAAGTAATAAATCAATCAATAAGGCAATAAAGTGGCTTTGAAAAATTGCACATGGCTCGTTTATTTGAGAAGACAGCTGTTAGAACCCAATATATTGGGCCCAAAGTGGAAGAGAAAGGAAATTATTTTAATTTCAAAAATAAGAGTGAAATAATTTCCTTTATTGTCTTACAATTCCTCAATTACCTGAGGATAATAAACAGTTGAAATTACTGTATTTTTGGAGACTGTTTCCCATCAACCTGTATGGAACATGGACTGAAATATATGTCAAGGCCTGCCCAGTCAGATCTGACAGGTTTTATGGGTGACACTCCCACCTGAGAGGCTTTATCCATGAGATACGCCATGACTTCATGCACTGCCTACAGAACCCCACAGCACCCACCACTCCAAGGCCTGATGCTCATAAAGGAACCAAAGGCAGCTTTTAATTGCTGCAAACGTTCCATTAATCAGCAGAGAGTACCTGCCTTGGTGTTTCCAATGTACTCACCCAGGAAAGGAATGTGAGTGGCTCCAAAAAAATAGGTCCTTGAACAAGCCAGAGGTCCCTTTGGAGACACACACTGCACGACCTGGTCGTCAGCATTAACGAGACACAAAAAGACATTAGCAAAGCCAACTGGGGCAGTAATTAACAATCAACTAAGTTCCCCTTAAGTCCTCTAAGCACTGACACACTACAGGAAGTTGACAACACACACAGAACCCGAGTTGGAAAAAGCAACTTACGTTTTCAAAGGTCTATTTCCCTTTTGCCTTGACCTGAGTGCTTGAAAGACTCTGCAAAGGAGAGGAGCTCTGACTTGTGTTCTCAATTTCCTATGTCAACTGCTCTTTTCATGCAGAGGACAGTGGGTCACGTTCCCATAACTATGCTGGCACTTGGTCTTATTTACTATTTTCATGACACCCTATTAAAACAGTATCACCTGTACCTGCAAACAAACCACCTTTTTTAAGAACAGCATCAGAATGTGAGGACAACAGATGGAGCGAGTACACCAGAATAAAACAGTACTTGCACTCGCAAAGACATCAAAGGGTCTGAACGTCATCAGGGGAGGAAAAGATGGAAGTGCTTTTAGAGAAAGAGAGAGCAGCAAATGGAGGAGGAGATTTCACCAGGATGCTACACCAATCCTTTCCCAGGCTTTGCTTTGCCCAGAACACCCAGATCCATCCAGCCCTGAACCAAGAGCACGTGGAAGGGTGGCACACCAGGCTCAGGAACTGGTGCCCTCACTCGAGTGGCCACTGCAGGAGGACCTGCATTGTCATGGGTTTCTGTAGACGCATTTTGGTAGCGGGGGGGCTCTCCAGGGTGGTCTATGTTGGAAGGTGCCAGAAGCTCCCCCTGTGCTGTGGAGCCAAGGACAGCCAGGGCCAGGAGGGACCTCCTGCTGGTGGCCACAGTGGAGCCAATGAAGAATTATAGTCACAGCTTTGGGATAACATAATTAAGAATTGAGGAGTGTGGGGCTGTTGGGAATTCCAGCCATGGGAGAACAACACAGAGCCCAAGGTGGGAGCAGGAGGAGGAGAAGGAGGGAGCCCACGCTGGAGCAGGGGGGGAAGGACTGAAAGCTGTGCCCCCCCTGCAGCCCCTGGAGATCCCTCGGGGGGCACAGACCCCCCTGCAGCCCATGGGGTGACCCCCAGCACAAGAGCAATGGTAGAACCAACACCCCACTGCAAACCCCCATTCCCTGCTCCCTGGAACTGCTGGGAAGAGGGAGGAGTGGGAGGAGAAAGGGGTTCTTCAGACTGATTGATTTCTTACTTTTTACTTTTCTTACTTTTAATTCTTGTCAGGAATAAATTTCAGTATTTAGCGCCTCTGAGTTTGTTTTGCCATTCTCTCTCAGCTGATTTTTTTTCTCCTTTTCCTTTGCCTCTGGGGCAGGGGGGTTGGAGGTTTGGGCGGACACCAGCTGGAAACCACCACATGCCGCCACCCACCCCCAGATGGGCTGGCAGGAGCCCTGGAGGAGCAGGGAGGTGCCCCCTCTGTCTCTCCTCCTCCTCCACTGCCCTCTGCAGACAGAGGGTCTCAGTTCCCGGGGTCTCCTTCCACCTCATCCTGAGTTCAACAACTGAGCTGGTACATGGAAATGGAAACAAGTTCATCTGTACAACTCCAACAGTCCCGGGACACCACCGAGAGTTTCGTGCTGAAGCACAAGATGGAGTTTGGGGATGTGTAAGAATCCTGGGCCTGATCACAAAATTCTGTTCTGTTAGCAGAAAAAGTGTTTTTTTGTTTCTTTTTTAAGAAATCTGATTAAAATAGAATCTGTGTGTCAGATTTGAACACATCACAGAAGGTTCTCACTTCATGACTAGGACAAATGTCCTCACAAACAGCATTTCCCTCTTCCCCAGCCCACACACAAATGTTTAAGAAGTTGTATTTTTGCAGGAAATAAATTATTTTTACTCATTTGACAGCCCCTAATTAAGCATCCAGTATTTTAACTTGGAAGAAGAAAGAAAAAGGAGATTTGTTTATTAAACTGCTGAATTGTTAAGCTGACATTTCTTTATGCTAAGAAGAATTAGGCATTTAACTCATGAAAGGTAAGCACAAAAAATACACCAAGAAAAAGTGAAAATCTTCCCCAAAATGAGTTCCAAAATCTCAGGGAAGTCCTCAAAAGCCTTACCATGTGCTTGGCAGTGCTCCCACCAAGGCCAGTGTTTCGCACAAGGTGTCCTTCTGATGGGAAATTAAAGTTCCCAGAGTTCAGGTTGTCCTTGGTTGAGTGGCTGCCAAACAGGACAAAGGGCTGTCTGCTCGGGCTGTGAAGGGAAGAGGGAATCACCACCAAAATATTCCCAAGAAACTCCAAGCAACAAATGAAATCCAAGTTCCCAAGTCTGATGGACCAGTGTCACTGGAGCTGCACAAACCATCCCACTGCAAAGACCGAGTTCCAGAGAAGAATCCCCTTGCCTTGAAAGGATGGTCATTTCTTTCAAGTACAAGAACATGTCTCAAGGCTGTTCCCAAATTATATCAGAAAGGGGTTTTCCTCTTTTTAAAAGCAAATTGCCTTGAGAAGCTGATTAGGTTTAAATTCACCATCCCGAAAAGACTGAATTCAAAACAAGCAAAACTGTTTTGGGTTTAGCTCTGGCTTTGGGCCCAAGACTCAGCTGGAGAGGGCAAGGTTTTGCTTTTCATGATCTCAAAGCAAACATGAGGGGATGCTGCAAACAAGAACTGCTTTGTTCTAAATAATCTGCAAAGGCATTAAAGAAGCTAAAAACCCTTGATTTAACTCAAAACAGCAGAACTTTGGGGCTGTAACAGAAGACAACCAACCTTCCTCTTGCAATTAAAACCCAGTCATGGATCACAGAATCCCAGAATGGTTTGGGTTGGGAGGGACCTTAAAGATTATCTGTTTCCACTCCCACCAGCCCAGGTTGCTCCAAGCCCTGTCCAACCTGGCCTTGGACACTTCCAGGGATGGGACAGGAAGAAATGGGTCATACTAAGAATGCACAAGGTGCACAGCTTCTAACACCATTCCACTGTGTATTTAAGAACCACAGAATTAAATCCTGTGAAAATCTGATTATCATTGCAGGAATTACATTTGCACAATGTTCTTTTTCAACAGGAAAATTGAGATGGGTTACTCTGAGACGGGCCCAAGAGGAATTACAACTGATGCTTTATGGCATTAGGGATATTGAAATAACATGCTGAAGAGCTCCTGACACCAGGAGTTTCACAGGGAAAATGAGTAATACCTGTTATCTGTTATATGGCTTGAGATCATGCCGTGACTGAAGTAACTTCTGAAGGGCTGGGAAGAATAAAAACTCCTGATTAACAAGTGACAGACCAAAACAGAAAGCATCATATATCCTCACTATGATTAAGAACAAACCTGCACTGTCTCTTCTCAGAGAAAACTCCTGAACCCTCACACACTTTCAACCTCCACCAAAAAAAATACCACCACCACTGAGTCTCTCCCATCATAAAATCACAGGGTGGTTTGGGTTGCAAAGGACCTTAAAGCCCATCCAGTCCCAACCCCTGCCATGGGCAGGGACATCTTCCACCAGCCCAGGGTGCTCAAAAAAGCAACAAAAGGTCTCAAAAGCACCAGCCACCACCAGAGCTCCTGTGCTGTTTCCACCCATGTTCAGCTCCAGCTTGTTAAGCCCTGCAGGTATCAGACTCCAGCAAAATCAGAGTTAATCTACCCACAAATGTCTGCTGTGCAGATCCAAACCAGCCTGAATTACCAGTGAGTAAGACAAGTATAAATGGAAAGGCATAATTTCAGTTTGGCATGATAAAAATGGTTTTCATATTTTAAGTCTAGTTTGATAGGCAAGTATTTTTCTTTTGTGTTCTTTCCTGGCAATATCTTATCCAAAATTTTTTGACAGTTGTTTTTCTTCTGTCAAATGTCAACAGAACCACCAGATATACATATAATTGGGAATCTGCCCTTCAGTGTTTCTACTCCTCTAATTATCAAATGGCTTGAGAATGTTTCAGAAAAGGATGGACCTTTTAGTTATGGCAGGACAGAGATGACTCTGACTTTTCAGAAGGAAGTTGGGGAGGTAAGATTTTAGGATCTTCCCAAAACTGTACAAATGCTAAATTGAACAAAAAACTGTTTACATGCAATCTTTTGTTTAAAACCTACAAAGCCAATCTTAATCAACTTTAGAAAGAGAGGAACACGTTGGTTCAATTTTTAGTTTGTGGCTGTAAATAATTAATTTTGATGTTAATTCCACTGAATTACCCCAGCACTCCTAAGCCACCATATCGTGGATTTTTAAGGTGGATGGTGACTTAAAACCCCAAACCACAGGTTTTCACTCCTCAAATATGACAGGTGAGGTGGAATATGGAAAAAAACCCCATCCTAGTGCAGAATCCTTCCTGTTTCTGCATGGATGGCAGAATTCCCAGGGATTCCTCAGGCAGACCTACCTCCCCTGCCTGAGATTCTGAGAGCTCCAGAATGAAGGGGATTTCAGTGTCAAAATTGGCAAAAAAGTTGGTCCACTGGTGTTCAAAAATCATTAAATCCTAGAAGAAAAACATTCGATATTAATTCCCAAGGCAGGTGTTAGAGCAGAGGAAGGAAGTCAGAGGTGACATTTCACTGTGCAGCACAGCATACAAACTGCCTAATGAAATAATAAACACAATAAACAGATTTTAAAAGGAATTCAGGGGTCATTTTTTGTGTGTTTTTTTCTTTGTTTGGGTTGGGATTTTTGAGAGAGGGAAGGGGCAGGTGAGGGAGCAGGATCACAGCCCTGCTTCTAACCCAAGGGAATACATTGCTTGGAGAGCACTCCTAACTCACACCTCGTGTTTCCCAAAACACCTCCCCTGGGACAGATTTAAATTGCAGTTTTGTCCCTGTCTGTGGTTCTGCACTAATTTGCCTCTGACACTAAGGAAGCTCATGGACAGAAATTGAGGAATTTGGGAAGCTCATGGCACACACGTGACAAGAGTCATTTCTTTCCCTGCATTTGTAAAAACAGTTGGGAAGTGAAACAGGAAACATCAGTAACACCTCAGTGAAGCAGAGCAAAGAAGGAAGGTGACCACAGGTAAATGCTGCACTCAAAGTAACTTAAAAAAATCCGAGAATCAATAAAAGGAAATGAGTGTAATGTTGATAAAGGGGCCTTACAGAACTGGGTCATTTTAAAATGCTCTCAAGAATGATTTCAGTCCCTTGTCACCTATTAACACAGAAGATGAGACACATCCTGATTCCAGGACGTATTAACTAAATAAGAATTAAACACAGACCAGCTTCAAATGCTCTTCAAATCCTCACTGAATAAAGAAATCATTTCTAAAATCACCAACTTCTATGAAATCAGAGTGGTATGAAAAACCCGCTCATTCATTTCTGTTTTCAGAAAACTGGAAGTTCATTTAGCAATAACTTTCAGGTTTAGACCTTCAGAATAGGAGAAATAAGTCTGTGTCAGGGAAGACTTCTTAGGTCCCAGACATTTATCTCACTTCCTGAAGTATCAGAGTGACTGTTCAGACTGAGAGTCCTGTAAACTCTTTGACATTTTAATTTCCATTACAGCAGCTGATTAAACAACCAAATTGCTGTAAACTACCAATATTTTATTAATAGGGGACAATTACTGCTGAACTTGCTATATATTAAAAGCCTGATTTGCTGCCAAGCTGGAAAGTGATCAAACACCAACACCAAAATAATATGTACTGAAAGTCTTAAACTACATCTACTAATAAAGTATAACTATTAATACTCTGCTTTCTCCTCCAGCCCTGAGCATGGCATGACTGTGAGGAACCACCTCCTAGTCTGTATTTCCCACAGCATCAGGACAGCCACTGAGTGTCACTGTTACCCACTCAGAGGAGCTCCAAAGCATCCTGAAAAGTGCTTTTATTGTCCTTTCCCTCATTCCCAGAATGGCTCTGTGTTAAAGTGGATTTTTTTTCTCTATTCTTGCTGCAAAAGGAGGATTAACACACACAAACACACCAACTGTCTGTACTTTGTACAGGAAGGTGACATGCTAGAGAAACTTTTAGTACAATTTCAGGCAAACTGAAGAAACTCAAGGAGTCGAATGTGAGTTATTTTAGTGTTTTGCAGAGTTTGGGGTATATCTGAGGAAGGGAAAGGGGCCCTGCAGCAGGAAAATCACACCGATTTTGCACTGTGGTCACACAAACCGGGAGCTGGCTCAGAACATTTCACTGTCATTACCTCAAAGAGCAAATCCTCCAAGGAAACAGGATCCATTTTGCTGTAGGTCTTCCACAAATCAACACTGACATCCATCAGCTGGAAGAGATTTTAAATGCCTTGCTGTGAAAACCACCACGAAGGAGGGCACAGCTTTAGGGTGCAGTGAGACAGCCTTGGAACTGCCCCAGAGTCCTCCCTAACTCTGAATTTAGAATTATTTTTGCCCTATGGGTTACAAGAAGACTGACCACACAGAAGTGCTGTGGATACTGCAGAGACTCATCTCCTCCAGTGGGGGTTTGAAGCAAAGTTATCTTTGCATCTTTCAAACAAATAATTTCACAAAGCCTTTCCAACTGAGTTAATAGCAAAGAACAGCATCAGAAAGAACCAAATTTCAAGGCCACTCAACCCACACACACTCTAAGTTAAATTTAGGTTAAGTAAATTTCACTTAGCAATACCTCCTTCCAAGCAGCAGGATGACGCACAAGAGAATATTTAAACACATATTCTGAAGGGACACTTGTGTCTGGATGATTTCTGCATTTACAGGCTTCCCCACCACCCACTTAATTAAAAACACACCACTGGCTGGAATTTTCTTAGCCCACTGTTTTACAGCTATTCCAGGTACTCCTATAATTAGGTCAGCTAATAATGACTTCCCAGGCACCACTTCCATTCACCCACCAGTACAGCAAATTACAGCCCCTCGAGCAACTCTGACTTGTGCAGTGAGAGAGCAAGGACCCTTAAATGACTGGAAGAAAATCCTAAATTAACCTTAGATTATATTCCAATCTAGCAGAGCACACAACAGAGGGCAGGGCAGTTTGAGAAGCCAAAAATGCATCAAAACATCCTCTTTTTAATAATGGCAGATGTATTAATTTATAAATTAATTACAGTATTTCCTGCCATAGCCTGGTTTCCTCCCCCATCAGTGACACAGAGCAGCTGCCTGAGAGAGAACCTCACACAAACACTGAGGTAAAGAGTAAAGAATGTCCTTTCCCCTCTTGAAATCCCCTCCTGGCTTGAAGGAGGAACAAAGCAAGGACTGGCTGAACTGCCAGAATTTCCACGGTTACTCTTAAAAATGGAGGCCAAGAATTTCCCCTGCTCCTTTCCAAGCATTCAGGGGTGCTCCAAGGACAGTGGCAGCTCCCTCCAGGACATAGTTCTGTCTGTGCCACACCGACTGCAGAGTTTTGCAAATCCCCCGATGATTTGGGAAATAAATTGGGGTGATTAAAGGGCAATGAAAGCCCCAAACGACTCCTGAATGGACAGGCAAATTCTCACTGACTGATTTCAGGCGCCGAGAAGGGCTCTTGACACTCCTCCCCGAGGATGCCCATCTGTTTGCACTCTGTATTTAATGGTTTGGGCAGGTTCACACAACGAGGTGTTACCGTGCCAGTGATGGAATGAAGGAAGGAAAAAAAGCCTGAGAAGTACTGGGGGAAGAGAAGAGTGCTCAGAGAGACACAGACTCACAGAGCACATTTCTGAGCAGGCACAGGGAGCTCTACACGTGATGGCACTTCAACAATGGTACTATCAATTCTTGGGGGGTTTTCCAGCTGCCACTAGTCAGAAAAAGCCTATTCTGCCTGTAAAAATGGAGGAGTGACAAGAAAAATAGGACATCTGCATTGCTGTGGCAGAGGTTCAAGAAAATGAAATGAAAGACATCTCAAACAAGTACATAAAGACAAAGCTGTTCTCTGAGGATGATGTCAGAGTATAATTAATAAACGGGCAAATCAATGGCACAAGTTGCTCAGAGTGGAACAGCAAATCATTATTAAATCTAGGAGCAAAATAATTTTGACTGCTGTCCCATTCAGCAGGCTCTGATGACCCAGGAATATCTACTGTCAGTGAGAGAAGAACATACAACTCTCGTGTCAAAACCAACAACCCAACAAAGTGTCACTTATCATCTTCTCAGATCATCCCAAGGTGTTTGTCACTAACCAGCTCCTCCTGCTCTGCTCCTGAAGACCTAGAACCCATCTGGGAACACCTGCAGCCCCCTCTGGGAAGATTTGTAACCCATCTAGCAGAGGTAAAAGAATTGGTTATTGGTAGATGGACTCCTGGAGGAAAGAAAAGAGTATTGTATCAGAGCAGGGGGTCAGAAGGGATGCCCAAGCAATCCTGGTCGATCAGGACAGAGCTACTGTGGCTCAGAACAGCCTCTCACCAACACTGCAGTGCCTCCTTCCCACCACAATCAAAACTCAGCTTCACAACATCCTGAGAACCTTCATCCAGCTCATGAGCTCACTTGAGCTGGGAGCCAGGACTGGATGATCTCCAGAGGTGCTTTCCAACTGAAGTAACTTCCTGACTTCTGCTTGAGGAAGGAAATGGCAATGGCAGCACTCACCTCGTACTTCATGGTGAAGAAGCCGTCGCCGCCGATGCCCTCGAGTGCGAACGCCTGGACGATGGGCCACTTCTCCACGATGAACATGTCGAATATCTGCAGGTGACCTGCAAAGGGAGGGAGCTCAGCAATGTTCTCCCACAAAGCCTGGCAGCCCAGCTCGAGGAGAGGGCTCACAGAGGTTCTGAACTCCACTATACTGTCTCTGTACAACTGGAAAGCTTTAGGTGGAAAATGGGGGTTGTGCCAGTGGCAGCTTTCAGAAGCTCCTTTCTTTACACCCCAAATTTGGTCTCGTCTCTTCTCAGGATGTTTTATCTCCTGGCAAACTTCATTCCAAAACCATTAGCAAAATTCTGCCCATTAAAACTCAGGATAATAAACAGAGAGCTTTGCTTAGTCTCCTGAAATACTTCAGTAAAATACTGTCAACATCAGAGAATCACAGGATGGTTTGGGTTGGAAGGGACCTTAAAACCCATCTCATCCCACCCCCTGCCATGGGCAGGGACACCTCCCACCAGCCCAGGGTGCTCCAAGCCACATCCAACTTGGCCTTGGACACTTCAAGGGGAAGCCACAGCTTCTCTGCCCACCCTCACAGGGAAGAATTCCTTCCATCCCCCCCATTTAATCAGAATTTTGTATCAGGGGAGAGGAAAACTATTCATCCTGGCACTCTTTGGTGTAGCTGTAAACCACTTGAAGTGTGATTGTCACCCTTATGCCACACTCCTCCTCAACACAGAACCCTCATCCTTCCTCCATGCTCTGACCCATTAGTGACCTTGCAGGCAGTCAGAGCACATCACCCCTTCCTCAAGGGCAGCAATCAAGAATTAGGCATGGAAAGAGAGTGCAAGATTATACTGCTGAGGCTGCAAGGCTGGCTCCAGACCCCAAGAGGAAGCCCTTCAGGGCAGTTTTTAAGGAAACTTGCATAAATGCTTATTCTTCTCTTGCCTAAAGAAGGATTTCTCTGGAGCTGCCCCCAGCACAGACAACTTCTGTGGCAGCACCACCCACTTCTCTGAACACCAGTCTCTGTTTCACACTGCGAGTGCTCACTCTTCAGATCAGCTCTCAGGGCTTCCGCTCCTCAGAAAGAAATCCGACTCTTAAGGAACAAGAGGCCAAAAGGAGACTACTGACACATTTCTAATGCTTCTCCCTTAGCAAAGGCAAGGGAAGGTCCCTGCCCTGAGGCTGCCCGTGCAGAGCAGTCCCGCTGGGAGCAGCAGCCCAGCCCACCTACCCTGGCAGCTGTAGGGGATGCCGATGCGGCTGCAGTCCCGCACCATGTCCACAAAGCTGGAGATCTTGAATTCCTCGGCAGCTTCTTCATCTTCATACTGAAAGGAGGCAGGTCAAAAATCAGGCTGGGTGCCCTGATTTCACTGGCAGTAGAGTGAACATGCAGCATTGTATAAGTTTGGCTTGCCTCCCCACCAAACACAGCTATGGGCTGGGCAGCTCTTCCAATCCCCCCTCCCCAAAAGGAAAAAAAAAGTAGCAAAAAGGAAAATGTAGTAAAGGAATATATACATATATATATACACACAGATATTTCATGTACATACAACTAAATACTATGTACATATGATACAAGGATTCCAAGCAATCCCAAAAGGGAAAAAGGAGAAGGGGAAAAGGACCAAAAGGGTAGAAACCAAAACAGACCCACACAATGGAATCCCAGAAATTAGCTCAGTAGAACAACTAACACAGTAAGATCTCACCAACTTCCCTTAGGAGAAGTGAGTTCCTCTCCTCCTGCACCAACACAGCCAACAGCCCTCAGCCAGGCCTGAGCTCAGAGAGATAAGCCGGGCCTAACCCACAGGAGCTGCTGTGTCTGTTCTCACCTGACAAGGGAGAGAAAAGAGAGCCAGAGGAACCTCCCTCTCTGCCTTTATCCACCTGATTCCATAAGGGAATGACACGGAATACTGCCTTAGTTCTGCCCTCAGTTTCTAGGGAAGGCCTCCAGACAAACCACTATAAGCATGTAAACCACTACATTATTACCTCCAACTTCCAGAAGCTAAAGAACCTCTGGTAGTCCCTGTTAGAAAATCCATTCTGGCACTGATGCAAAACCAATGGAAACCCTTCTCTTAAAAAACCTCAGAGCAAGGGTTTTAATAATGACATATGAAGGCATAACTACAGACTTTATTTTCAGCTTTCAACATCATCTACTAAGATCTAAAAAAAACAAAAGCTATTTGAACACCAACTGATGTGCCACAAGGAAAGATGGCCCTGAGGAAAAATCATCAGGACACAGAATAAGTGAGGGACTGATGTATCAGGAAAAGGAAGAGGCACCACCATGTGAAACTGTTTTGCTGTTCCAAGACTGAAGTCACCTGAAGACTTCAGCAGACAGAAGAACAAATATCATGGCCCAGAAAAGCATAAAAACTACACTGAAGAGACAAATCACACTAAGATCGTGGTTGTAAGAGGAAAAAAAAGATGGGGAAACACACGGATCTTTATCTGAAAAGCTACAGTTTAGCAGCAAATCTGGAACCAACCCTGCTGGGTTCTTCAAGAGCCACTTGTTTTCTGGAGCAGGACCAGAAGGCAGTGGTGTTTTGCCTGTTTCATTTTATTTTTATGTACAGTGCTCTGAACTTCTTATCAAGGCAAATGACATGATTATAAACTTGTTGTGTCTCACTCCTGTGAGCTCCAGGGTACACCCCGCACATTTATTTTAAGAACAAGTTCTTTTAAGCCAAGCCTGATTTAAGATGCACCCCCAGTTTCTCCATGTTTCTTCTTCAATCCCAGGGAACCAGATCAAAGTTGCAGCCCCAAGCCAAGCCCCAAACAACTGCCAGTTTCTCAAGGCTTAAAAATGCCTATGGAATAAGAAGCTGGAGCCTGGCTCCCAAGGCTGGCTCCCAATCTGCCCTTGCAGGAATAAAGACAGCCAGTTCCACAAGGGGGGCAGCTGTGACACCCCCAAATTTACTGCAGCAAATTTCAGCACTCCATCCTATTCAGCCATTTGAAAATGGGCATTTTTTTAATAACATGAGAGATTTTTTTTCCCCTTAGGGACATTTCCTTACATTCCTGTGGTCTAGTTAAAATCAAGTAGGAGGAAAGGAAGGAGAGGCTACAGGCTTTCCAGAGCCAGGTACAGCACTGCTTTATTTATTTCTAGAACTCTTCAGCTTTTTTGGCTCCATTTTTACAAAAGCAAGCAAAAGTTATTTCTATCATTGAAAAAAAAAAAAAAGGGGGGGGGGGCTTAAAAGCCACTGCAGGCAATTGTCTTGTAAACAGGATGCGCTGACACAGCAAGGTTCTGTTTCTCTCTCAGCAGTAATCTGGGAACCAGGCAATCCCTACACATTGGGAATATGACTGGAAGGGCTCAGCTCATTCACATGAAGCAGCAATGCAGTAAAACTCTATTTTCAGCTCCAGAAACCAAATCTTTCCCTTTACTTCCACCAATATAACAAGGCATGTGGTTTACCTTTCTGGTTATATGAGTATTTCAAGGCAACACAGTGTGATTAAGGGTACTGCTTACCACCATAAATCATATCAAAGCCCATAAGCAGATGGAGCTTAAAATTCAACAGCTGAGATTGCGGTTGCACTGGCAACAGGGTGTTAGGAACTGCTGCACTCCTGAGTCCCAAATACACATATTTTATGCCATCAGAGTTGCCCTTTCAGCAGGGATTTGGGCAGCAGCAAAGCCTTGTGAAGCCAGGCTTGAAGTTTTGCTGCAGCATGTTTTAACCTGCAGCTCAGCTGTTTGTATCTTGACAAGAACTGCCCCTCTCTGCAACACTCATGGGGCTGTACTGAGAACATCCACCCAGTTTGGGGATCCAGGGACCAGAATAACATGGGCAAACTGGAGCAAGTGCAGTGGGAGGCCACCACAGTGCTGGAGTCTTTATCCCAAAAGGAGAGACCCAGGCTTGTTCAATGGCTGGACCTCAGAGCTGCCTTCCCACACCCACCAAAACATTGCTGAGATGGTGAAGCCGAGTCCTGCCAGTGGCCATGACTGCAAACAAGAAAGGTTCAGATTTGGCAAAAGGAAACTTTTCACTGTGAGGACAGTCAGGAAATGGAGCAGACAGCCAAGAGAAGTTCTGCAGGCATCATCTTTGGATGCTTTCAACATCCAGCTGCAAAAAAACCCTTGAGTAACCTGGTCTGATCTCATCTCTAACCCTGCCTTAAGCAGGAGGTTGAAGGAGATGATCTCCAGAGGTGCCTTATGACCAGACCGGTTTCCTAATGCTGTGACCTAAACTATCAACCAGCCACATAAAAACACCATCAATCTATCATGAGCCACAGCACTTTCAAGCTGGAAGCTCGAGGGGACAAAAAGTTTCTCTCCTTCTCTCCTCATTCTTCCACTACTGACATTGCAGGCTCCAAACCCACTCCCTGGAGTAGGATTTCAGTGTTATTCTGAGTTAGAAAAGGAGCTACACAGAACTGAATTTAGGAAGAAGCATTTCCAGTCTCTCTAGGTGCCTACACTTCGACAAATTAATTTTTAACTTTTCTAACACCACTTCAATAAACACAGTTCTTCTAGAACACTTTCAATTTTAGATGCAAGAAGAAACTTGCATCACACGTGGTCCAGTGAAAGTGAGGTTACTAGTCCTTGAAAGGAAGAGTTGAGAGGTAAAATGAAAATATGTAATAAAATTCCTAGATCTGCAATGTCTTCCTAAGCCGAGCTGCTGTTCTAGCATTCTAAAACTATTGGCAATCAATGCATTCAAAGACTGCCCTGGCAGCAAACAAAGCTGCTGCTGGAAATCTCAGTGTTCACTGTGGTGCTTGATCCAGATTTTGCACATCTCACAACCCACATGTTTTGCCTCATTAAAAGATCATTGACTCACATCAAAACAATAGCAATTAGTGGGAGAGCGGAGCAATTTGTCTTCATGCTCCAACAAATAAAAGAATTGACAACATATTCTTCTTGCACACATGAGCAAATGATTAATCCCCACACAGACACAGATCACTCCCCTGAGGAGGATGAAGGAGAAAAAAGGCTTCTGGAAAGAATGTAAAAAAAAAGTTCCACTTTAAGTATCAGTTCATTAATGAGTTCATTAGCAAGTCTTACCTGAGTTCATTTTTCACTTACCTCGTTTTCAGTCAGACAGTGAAAATGCAAGTTTCTCCAGTGTGCCACATAGGGCAAAAGGTGGTTGTAATTCACAGGGTTGCAGTACAGATGAACACTGTCAGGTTTTATCAATATGATTATATCTGCAACAAGCAGAAGAAATATTATTCCAGCACTGAGACTCCACACAGAGAATTACATGGGCACAAAAAACCTTCCCAGACTGAACAGAAACCTTTTCCTCTCATGTGCCTCATTAAAAGAAAACTGTTGAGCCCTGTGAATGCACAGTAACTCATTTCTTTTCAACAAGAGGGAGAAACACTTGGCAGCCACATCCAGTTCCAAGCACAACAGCACTTGTTACAGTTCCAGACAACTGTGGGGTTATTCCAAACTCTTGCACAGCACTTGCATCAGCCTGCCCTGAGAGCAGCCAGCAGTGTCAGGATGAGTCCTTCCAGAGCTCTGAACTCCAGCTACTCTTGCCTGGGATTACATCAGAAAGCTGCCCCAGCTAAAACCTACCAGCACAGCCCCAGGGGTGGATATCCAAATGGGATGCAAATAAGGGAATAATCATCAAGATCACGGTGACTGGGCCACTTTCCAAATGTTACAAGGGTGAGTGGGTGTGCTGAAGTGCAAACGAGCTCAGGTATTTCAGGACTTCAGAGGTGTGATCACACAGCAGTTAATGACATGTACACACACACACCAGCACTGAACGAATGGACTCTGGACATTTGGGGGAACTTGAGGAGCATAAAACATAAGAAATACATCTTTCAGTGTTTAAAAACAAGTTCTTCCACGGTGTTTTTAAGAGCCACTTTCAGATGTATAAACACAACTTGAGATTTAATGACTTGTTTCTGTTTTCTATGCCCCTTTTTCTGCTCCGCTCCCCTCCAGGGAGGCTGAAAAGCAGGTCAGTACACTGAGCACGTTCCTCACCATCAAGCACCTCCTCAGGGAAGCCCGTCCTCTCCAGGTCGTTGTTGTTCTGGCTGTACAAGCCAAAGAGCAGGTAGTTTGCCAGCTCCCTGCAGCCTTCATTGTATCGACTGTCGATCCCTGAAAGACCAAAACCACGTGTCAACTCTGGGTGAACTGACACTGCACACCCCCAGAGTGTGTGTTCTGCCCCCTCAGGAGAACCTTAAAGTAAGGAGGATTAAGGCAGATCCCTAACACAGTCAGGAACACTTAGTCCCGTAGAATATACTGGGACAACAGGGTAAGAAAAAAGGAGCTTTGAGATGTTGGGAGCCACCTGTTGACATCCCACTTTTGACCTGAATCCACAGATATTGCTTAAAAAAATGAAATAATTCTATCTTTCTGCAGAGCTCTGCAGCAGAAGTTCCATTTGATCTAGTAATTCAAACATCTGTCTGGATGCAGAATGCATTCTAATTAATATGTTCTTGATTGAAGCTTCCTAACAAACTAATCCCGTGACCCAAATCTCCTGCTTTAGAATACACGATTAAACATTATCTTATCGGTGTTCTGGTGCAACCCCTGAGTCACCAGAGCCAGCCCAGACTTCTAACAAACCATCAAAAGATGGTCTCACAAAACACGGGGTGGATTCCAAGAGCTTCCAAGGAAAGCCATTTCTGGTCCTTGGGAAAAGCAACTGCAAACAACTGAAGATCTGGAGCATGGATAAAAGATAAATCCAAAGAAAGGAATGAGGCTGCAGATTTATAAAGTATTTCAATCTCCCTGGATGGCAGTCATCATTCCTGAATCCACTGTAATAATCCAGTTTACCCCACAAGTAAAACTACAGATGAAGCAGCACCCTTGACATCCACATTTCAGAGGTCACAAACTGCTCTAACTTTTCCTACCAAGTCATATTAGGAGACACTTGAATGGTTGCCAAAAAGTCAGGATTTGTTAACATTATCCAAAGGGAACTTGAGGACACTCATAACAAGGCCTGAACCTCAGGGTTTCAGGGCTTGAATGGGAAACAAGAATCACCTGAAGCTACCAGAAACTGGAACAAACCTCAGGTTTTCCTAATTATGCTCCTTATATCACGTTTTACCTCATCTTTAAGTGACAAGCAGATGCTGTGTCTGCATCCAGTGACTGCAGCCCACATCTTAAACTCCCTGTTTGTTCAGTAACTGCCCTTTGGAGAGCTCACATGTGTTCCCAGGGATCTGGTATTTGTCATAAGGCTATGGAACATGCAAATTCACACACTGGAGCACTGCACTCCTTGGACTTGCTCAGAGAGGTTTTGGCTTCCCCACTCCTGGAGGTGTCCAAGGCATGCCCTGCCCCAGGGAATATCAAGAGCCTCACAGTCTCAGTGTAACTCAGGGCACAGTGTGGATATGGCTCAGCTGAAGGATGCTCAGGCTCACTCATCTCCTCCCCTGCTGCAATGCTGTCTTTGCTGCGCCAATCATTTTCTGCATAACCAGATTTCCCTGGATTTGGGAACTCAGAGAGAAGGCACAAAAGACAGAGGAGAGAGGACACACTGTCCTTGTATTTAATTAGCCTTTTCAGCCCCATGAAAGCAGGCAAACCAATGTAATCTGGAATTCAACAGGACTCAACACACAGATACTGCTGCCAAAGCCTTTGTGTCTAGGTGGGATTTGAGTTACAAACAAGTGTGGAGACTCCCTTCATCCAGGAAGCAACTGTCCCATTGTTTTAGGGAGCTACATGTAAATGTAATCAGTGTCCTTGGAAGATAATCTGTGTTACTGATTACTCGCCCCATTGAGGCAACTTCTGAAGGCCTCCAGAGGTGCAGCAACCTGGCACAGATGCACTGGGAGAGCTAGGGGGGGTCACCTGGAGAGGAGTCCAGGGACACCTGAGAGCCCCTTAGCCCCTTGCAGGGCCTAAAGGGGCTCCAGGAGAGCTGGAGAGGGACTGGGGACAAGGGATGGAGGGACAAGACACAGGGAATGGCTTCACATTGCAAAAGTAGAGCTTTGGATGGGATATTGGGAAGGAATTGTTGGCTGGGAGGGTGGGCAGGTCCTGGCACAGGGTGGGTAGAGAAGCTGTGGCTGCCCTTGGATCCCTGGAAGTGTCCAAGGGCAGGTTGGATGGGGCTTGGAGCACCCTGGGCTGGTGGAAGGTGTCCCTGCCCATTGCAGGGGTGGGACTATATAATCTTTAAGGTCTCTTCCAACTCACTCCATTCTATGATTCTATTTTCATAAATTTTGGAAGATCAGAAGAAAAATGAGGGACAGTACACACTGTAGAAAAAAAATAGTTATGATGTCACCATCACTTGAAGAGTTTGAGGTTTTATGTTGGTGCACCAGCACATCAGGCTTCAAGCAGAGAAGATTTCCCAAGCTAAACACCAAAGCCCTGCCTTTCCCGTTGGTGACAGAAGGAGGGGAAGACAAAACACACAGAGGGGCAGCTGATAAGGTCAACTCTTGTTGAATTTATCACTTTGCAGGGCACTGACAAGCACGGAGGGAAGGCGTGGGTTTCATGTAAAACCATTAACTCCGCAGAATCTTTGAGCTTTGTGGTTGGTTTGGGTTTTTAAGTACCCGGCCCAGCCGGGAGCTCTCGCAGCGAGGCTTTAGCGCTACCCTACAGCAACACAGGGAGCTCAAGGAACAGATATAGTGAGCGGAAAACAAACAGGAAAGGAAACAATGCCAGCGATAAGATAGCCCGGAGCGCAGCTGAGGAGCCCGCAGCAGAACAATGGGCAAGGAACTCCCGACGCCTGTTTCCAGCTGAGCTGCGAGTTCAGCCACTGCCCCCCAGCCCGTGCCCAGCCCCTCCCACGGGGGTCTGACACAGCGACTCAGAGCCCGTTCAGGTTGTTAAACTGGCATAAAACCATTGGCCAAACGGGGAGATAAAACAGTCTGCCTGCTCGGGAAGATAAAGCGGGTCCAAGACACTAAACAAGCACCAGCAGTGCTGCAAAATGCACTTTGGGATCCCCAGGGAGGGGAGGATGGAGAATCACAGATCACCTGTGGGTATCTGCCCAAAACCAACACACTGCCAGCAGAAGTGGCACAATAATCCTTCAAACGGTCTGGTGGGAAAGGGATGGACAATTGGTGCAGTGTCCTGAATGTTTTAGGATGTGAGAGAAGTCTCAGCAGGAAAAGCTCAGTGGAGGAAGGTTATAACAATCTAAAAAAAAAAAAAAAAAAAGAGTAATGCTTGGACAGAACCAAGAATAAATAAGCTTAAAGATTTACTGGTACAGCCTGCAGAGCACCCTGATGCTCTCTGGGGAGGATAAAAAGTAAATGCCAATCTCCACATTTGTTTTTCCTGTCAGTTTTGATGTCTTTTCTCCCCGGCAAAGAATGCAGGAATGCTACCAGGCAACCACATCTAAATCAGATTACAGCATTCTCTGAAAAAAATCAGCTGTAACTACATTTAAATACTGGTATCAGTAATGGGTCAGTTCTCATCTCTCTTCAGGAATCTCACAATGCTGGTTTTAATTTCAGTACAAATATGAACGAACCTAAAGCAAAGCTGTTAAAGTTTATGTTGTTTTTAGCTCACAGCCCAGTATGAAACTAAAGCTGGGCTGAGGGCAGTGCATTAACTGAGGTCATTAAAGGCAGCCAAATGATGAACATGCACTGACTGTAAAAAAACCAGTTAGGAATATCTGCTTTCCATACAAGTCAACAGGACTGAGGATGTAAAACTGCATGTTTTTTGCCATCTGAAGCTTGTATCTGATGACAGATTTAGTGCATTTATAGCAGTGACATGCCTGTTGCATGGAAGTGCTGCCAGGAATTCTGCAGGCTCCACGAGCCAGGCCAGAGCAGACAAGAGCCCCATTGTGGGTGCTGAGGGATCAGTGCAAAGCTCGAGCCTCCCAACAAAACTCCCTCCCTATATTCCCACCCCACAGGTGCTTTGTTGTTAAGAGGTCTGGTCTTATGAATGGAATAAATCCTCCACACTGGTGCTGGGGATTTCACAAGGCAGTTCCTTTTGCCTGAAACACTTTCCCTGAAGATGAGCAGTATTTGAAGTGGCTGCTCTCTGCTCAGGACTTCCTACAGCTCAGAGTTACCAACAGGCTAGAAACACTCCCGTGTCAGTGGTGAGATGGCACAACGTCATGTCACTTGCTGGGACATTAAAATAGCAGCAAAGGCAAAACCCAAGCAGTTTATCCTGCATGATTAAGTTCCACTGAAGGCTGACACAGTGACCTGACACACCTTCTGACTGGACAGTTGCTACTTAGCCACAGACTTAAACTCTTACCCTGGAGAATGTGGGATGGGAAGAGTCACGTTGGACAGTCTGTGCTGACTAAAAGAGAACTAGGTTACATACAGATACAGATAAAAATTTTATTTTGTGGTCCAGTAAATGAGCTGTAAGTTTTCTTCCTAGATCACTAAAAATTAAATAAAACCCTAAAAACGCAGGCTGCTGTATTGTTTCTTACACAGAGCTTCTTTAGGGCTACATCAGATTTCTCCACCTTTAACTGTAACACATTATTTAAACAATCACTCCTCAGTCCTTTTCTCCAAGGAATTTCAATCATCATTTCTGAATTCTTCCTTTAGTATCTTGACACTGATTAGATAATAAGAAACCAGAGTCAATGTTACATACAGAAATTACATTAAAGCAGCACAAAAACTCTGTTACTTTCCCACAGCAGAGCTGAACATGCTCCTTTATTTCCTACTGCCCTTCCCTCCCAATCCCAGAAGGAATAAAGCACTGAAACCACATGCTGTTTATGTGCCAACATTTAACTCCTCTAACTGCTTTCCTGGGCTTCTCATGCCACTCTTTCAAATTCTTTGCCTGAAATTAGTAAATAGGCTGAAGAACTGTTTAGGGAGAAAAGAGAACAATCAGCTGTTCATTCACTGAGAAACCAGGCTGGGGCTTGGGCAGGAAAATAATCTTCAGCCTTCTGAAATTCGTGGTCTTTTTATGAGTGCAGTGAGAATAAAAGGGGAGAAAATGTCAAACCAACCTAAGATGCAGAGGATTCCATCAGGCTGAGATTTGCTGCTCTGGGTCAGGATACTCTGAATGTTTCGGAGGCGGCTGCAGCTGCAAAACAAAGAGAATTTGTCCTCAAGGTCACTGGTGGGAAATGGCAAATTTGGAGGCTCAAGAGCTGACTGAGCTTTTTTACTTTATTATCTAAACTGAGTGGACACTCTTCAGCTTAGGTATGAAACACATTTGGACCTCATATCCAACCATTCCTAATTATTTCTGCCCACTAAAAGCTGAGGTCCATAGCCCTGAGAGAAGACAGGAACCTGAACCACCCCTTCTAACCATGTGCTCTGTTAATCCCTAATCTCCTGCAAAAATTCCTGGTCAGGTTTGCTCTCACCAGGCCACCAGGAATGCCCTTCCCTGCCAGGGCAGAGAGCAAAGCAACACAGGGTGAGGGATGCCCACACAGAAAGGTGGAGCTGCAGTAGCACCAACATCCCAGGAGCACTTTGGGAAAGATGAGTTCCAGCACCATCAGAGACTTCTACCCTTAAAATACGGGCACATCCCAGACCTCTTACAAGTGTAATCACAAAAGCAGAACTCTTCCCCCTCTACGTCCAAGGAAATGACTGCATTATTTCCAGAAACCATGACATTTTTTCAAAATTAACAGTCAGGGAAACTATAAGTCTCTAATGTATCTTTGACAATCTACAATAGAATCAGAGAATTGTTAAGTTTGGGAAAAAACCTCCAAGATCATCGAGTCCAACGTTAAAAAGAAATGAAACAATGCCGAGCCTCATCAAATTTTTTATAATCAAAGTGAAGAACTTATTACATAAATTTTCATTCAGTTGTTCAATATATGTCTTTGAATCAGGGAAAAATTCCATCTACAAGAGCCAGACAGAGAGCAAGGCAATTTGTGCTCCCAGGCAACATTCTGTGAGCTTCTTTAAATACAGATAAAAGACAAGAAAATTCACTGTTGATATTACTGAATGTGTTTGCTTGTTTACAGTCTCATTTATAGCACTATGAGCTGTTCGGCTCCAGGAAACAACAAATGCCTCTTACAGAAACACTCAAACAGTGCTAAATTTATGAGCAGTTCAAACAAACAATAAACTTGGGTCAAATATTTCTAGTTTCAGCAAAAAACAAATAGACCTTTTCAGCAATACCACAATTATCATGCTCTACTTTCTCTGAACCATGGAAAGGTTTTCATTATGGCCTATCCAGGGGCAATCCAACATTCACAGGAAAGGACAGACAACATTTGGAGATAATTGCATAGAAAAAAAAAAAATCAGTGCAAAGCACTCTATTTTAATTTTTTCCCTTCTTGGGTCACCTATTTTGGTTCTGAACCCCTCAATTATTCTTTTTCCCTCAAGCTTCCTGTTATTCACTGCACTGGATCAGCCTGCTGGATGCATGAATTGGTATTTTGCTGTTCAACACGGAAACAGAAATTAAAGGCAGTGATGACAGCAAAAAGGCACTTAACCAGGTCCTATCAGATGTTTGCCCAAGTAGGTGATGCCAGGAAATCTGGAAGAAACAACAATGAACACTACGCTGCACATTTTAGCAACTTGGAATTATTTGTGCTTTAAAGCCTAACCTAGTACTGAACCTCAGAGCTCTCCAAAATTGAGGGTTTTCATCTTATTCTGGGAGATTTCTGACTCCCCATCAAACAGGACCCCAAAATAACTGGCCGGGATGATCCACTATGACAAAGAGTGCTTCAATTTTTATTTAGTGCTCATATTTTTATGCTTCCCATGTCACAAGACCAAGAGCTGAAAAAAAATCCCCAGACACTTCCCTGTGGGCACAAACTGGACTAGTTTCCTTTGCTGGTATGAAAACAAACCCACAGTTATTTCAGGACCAGCTGCAGGCAAGCAGAACTGCTAAAGCCGCTGCAAAAAACCCTAAGAAAATGAGGTAACTTTATGCACAAAGCTGCACATCAGTGAAATGCTTCTCCAAAGGCTTCTCAAGCTGCCTGCAATTCCATGACTCCCAGAGGACCTGAAGGACAGGTGGGAAGGACCATGGAAAGCCTGGCCAAGGACTTGTGGAGTGACACAACAAGCAGCTTCCAAACTGACTCTTCTTAACACATTTACCAGTTGTGAGGAAACTGTGGTCAGAAAAAATGTTATAATGTTTCTGGCTGGGGGCACAAGAGAGAGATTCTTACTCAGCTCTTCAGAAACAAGATGCAATAATCTTTCCACTCCTGCATTCAAGGCAAATTTAAGTAATTCTCCAGCCAAAGACAGAATTTTTGGGACTTCATAACATTTTTAAAACCTTTTACGCATTATAAACACAGCAGGAATATACACCTTGAGTTATTTTTCCACCCTATACTGATCTATTCAAAAGAATTATCAGAACTCAATTTGACAATGAACATTCCCTTATAAAAAACTCATGGAGATCTTCCTATTTATCAAAATCATTATCATACAATACAAGGTAAGTTATTCCTAAGATATTTACATTTTAATTTCAACAGCTTCCACAAAAGGGTACCCCAAATATGTCTTTTAAAACAAAAAGCAGTATTATGAGCCTGTGCAATGAGAACTGAGCAGAGCAAAGCAAAACGCGCTTCTTTTTTTTTGTTTTCCTGAGCTCTGTGAAAGTGTTTTCTGGTCTGTTCAAGTAAACTGCAGTGGGAGGGAAGAGGAATTGGGGGAGAAAAGTACCTGCATGTTTGTTTTGAGTTGGGTATCTCTTCCCTTCTTTAAAAACATATAAAGTTCTCAGATGAACCTGCTAAGATGCTTCTGCCTAGTGAATCTGGGTGTCAGTGCTATGTGTCCTTCAAGAGACAGTCCTGACACAAAAGGTGAAAGTGCAGAGCAAATTATAAGTTCATTATTTCATCATGAGATGCATGCCCAGAAAGATGCTTATCTCATTCTTAATGCTAAACAACCTTCAGGAGAATATTTGCCCTTTCCTCATTTAAAGAAGTGGTTTCTGGGAAAGAATTATTAGATAAAGCTCCTGCACAGAAATATTTTCAACATCATTTCAAGTGTGTATCAATCTTTACATTCAAAGGCTGACATTAAACACAGAAGACTTGTGAGTCTGAAGAAAGATGCCATTCAGAAACAGGGAAGAGATTAATTAGAATTCTTATGACATGCTTTTAAACAATACAGGCTAAACTGTGGATAAAGTCAGAGGAGGGGGGGGGGAAAGGGCATTTTCTTGCGTTTCACATTAACCAGTCATCTGACAAAAACAAAGAGGCTCTCCTGGGAACAAAACTCCTTGTCTTTTCCCGACTCCAAAGCGATCTCCCTGCAAGGGCACAGACTTTTTACTCCCTTTCCTTTTGCCACAATCACCCCATTTCAAACAGAAACAACAAAGAACAGCCTCCACACCACGGCACAACCCTCTGGCACTTGGGATGCTTTCCTGGGAAATGTGGCTCTGGATCTACCACATACACAGCCACAATTACATTTACAGGGACTTGCTCCACTCGGCGTGTTTGGAAGCCCTTCTGAGGAACCCCCCAAATCCTGCATTTCAATGAGATCTGGAAGCTACTTATCTATTCACAGCCTACGAGACAACTCCAGAAGTGAGCAGGAAGCTGAAGAAGGTGAGGTGGGAATTTCTGCAGCGCTTTTGACCAGAAGATGGGATTGCTCCATGGTTTTAAGGCAGGAAGAGATCCCGCGGTGCTCCGAGGGGCAGCCTCGCCCTTCTCGCCGCCTTTGTGTCTGCACTAACGATCTTGAATCCACGTGTCAAGTCGGATCAGCTTATGGATCCAAACAACCTCCAGCCCAGGAATTAAAAGGAAAACAACGCTTTCCAACAGCAGCAAAGCTGAGCTGACTGCCGATGAAGGCAGGTCAAAAGGCAAAGCCACGCTTTGGGGTGACATCTGGCAGTAAAGGGTGCTTGGGCCAATTAAGGAACAGTACCTTGAGGTACTTGATTTCCTGCTAATCCTGGACTAGATCCAAAAAAGAAAAAAAAAAATAGATATAATTGACAATCATTAACTTCTAAGAATTAGCGCTCATCTGTTCACGTCTTCACACTCATTATGCAAAGTACCTGCCTTTACAACAGCCAGCCTGTCACAGCTTGGGGACAGACACGGCGCTGCAAGGCACAGTCTGCTGGCACATAAAGGGAATATTAACAGCTCCGCCTTTCTCCACCACAAAGAACAAATGCATTTCCTCCCTAACGCCACACAGTGCCTGACTTTTCCTTTAATTCCATTTATTTCCCCACAACGTGTCGCTTTGCCCCGCATCCCTCGCTGCCGGCTGGATTTAGGCTGCGTGCGAGCTTCCTTTTCCAGCCGCGCTGATCCAGCAGCGGCGGCGATCCTGGCACTGATCCCGGCCCGATTCCCGAGGGATCCCGTCCCACAGACCGGCTGGGATGGCTCACACCCCGTTCGGCTGACAGAGGGTGGCATTTCATTCGGGAGTGCTTGGCCTCGAGGTGGCAGATGTTCCGCTCCTCCCCCACAAAGGCTCGGTGCTCCCAAAATCCCGCACGTGGCCGAGGTTTGCTGGATGGCAGCGAACCAGGGGGGAAATGGGATATCCCTGGCAAGGCTGGGCGAGCCCTCGCACTGACAGGGCTCATCTCAGATTGATGCCCGTTGTCTCCCCAAGACAATGCTTTGAACAGTAACTGCTCGATTTAACAGAAAGAAAGGAAGAAAATGGAAAGAGAAAAGGGTTTTTTTTTTTAATCCCAAATCTCACTTCTTGTTAACTTGCTGCTACCACCATCTGCTTCCACTCTGGCCCCAAAACAATCAAGTTTATTTTTCACGGGGCTTTTGTTGACCTCACAGTTTCTACCAGAAGCATTATTACTGTCTGATATATCAGAGTCCAGGATTTCCCACAGTCTAACATTCTCACCATCTTACTGGAGCTGTGAAAACAGAAACCAGCAGTCAGACTGCATTAAAGGCTCTCAGAATTTCAAAATCGGGTTATTTGAAATTTAATATTTAGCTTGAACAATAACATGATTTCTCAGTTTTGGGTTTGGAGTTTTTTTGTGTGTTGGTCTTAACTTAGCATACTAAAATATTTGTTTTATTGCTTTGGCATTCACAGAAGACAATGCCATTCACTCACCTTAAAACACCTTTTTTAATGTATTTTAATATGCATTTTAACACATTTTAAAATACAAAATTGTTCAGCCTTTCTCTAAATTTCTCCAAAACGACCCTGGGCATCTTGGTTGTAAATAGCTCCAGCAACTTTTTAGCGACGGCAAGAAGCAAGTATCAAAACTGCATATAAAGAAATTTCAACTCTGCATTTCCAGGACCAAATTCTTTACTTCTTGACTGTAGAAGACCAGGAATATTTAACTCTACATTTCAGAGACCTCAAAGCACAAAAGAACAAGCCTGACTCTCTCCTTCCTAAACCTCTGGAACTGCCTGTGCACATCAGAATGCCGTTGAGGATCTTTGGCACTCCAGCACATCCCAACAGCAGCACCACGGATTAGGAAAGCACATTCACACAGGCATTTCCTACAACCACATGGATAGTGCAGCCCTGTGACATCTTTGTCTGCTGTGAGGACATCACAGACTGGACCTCAACATCAGCTGATGTGCTGGAAATGAAACCAAGTTCTTCCAGGGGTGTGATCAAATGATGGCCTGCCCCTCACCTACACAGCTGTCAGAGCCACAGCCTTGCTGCTTTCTCAGTTGAACAGGGTGATTTGTCATTTATATTGTATTTCCACTTTCTTAAGTTGCAGCACATTATTGAGGACATGAACTACTCCTCCTCAAAAAACATCACCTGAAAAAAATGGACAATAACTGAAGAAGCAGAACAGAGCAGCAGCTCGAGGGTGATTGCTGTGCCACCTGTGATCAGAAGGACAAGGCACTTGTGTGGCACTTCAAAAATCAGATGTTAAACCACGGTGCCTCAAGACTACAGTTACCCTTCAGGAGCCCCTTCCTGGACCACAACCTCTGCAGACACGTGGCCACAAAGCCCAAACATGTTTTGCCATCAGTTCAAGCCAATCAATTGCAGAGGGGGAACCTCAGCTGAAGCTCCATGGGTGGCTGAGTGGATGTGACAGCTCTCCTTGGCAACCTCTCCCTCCCAAGCACTTACTCGACCTCTCCATTCCCATCAATTATACAGTTCCACATCCCTCTTAACTTCGGCTGCAGTCAAGCACGTACCTCAAGCCATCTTATTTCCCTAACATGGCAGAAAACCATCCATATTCAAGGAGTGGGGTTTGTTTCTCTTTTTCCTCCTGTGCTTTAGCAAGTCAAAGCACCCCTCTCTTTGCAGTGCTAAAATACAGTGCTCTCCTTGAAAGAGAAATGCGGGGAAACGGTGCTGTTACAAAATCCTGAACCTCGGCATAATTCCATCAGGAACACAAGGGTATAGAGCGTTAATCTCTGCACACAGACAAGTCCCCTGCTAAAACTGGTTGGGAAACCACAAAAATTCTTTAGTCCTGGCACAGCTGTGCTCCGACCACCCCTCCAACGGCTCCTCTGAAGCCACACCAAAAAAGCCATGCACTTACCCACGATGTGATTAACAACAGAACACTTCAGAGGGTGATAACGTTCAGCACAGAGGAAGAGACAACAGGAAAATTAACCCAAGGACGCATTTTGCATTTCCCCACATGGTGAGAACTCAGCTGTGTTACGCTACCAGCATGGACAATGACTAATGAGGATTTGCCTCCTCTTGTTTTACATGAAGGTAATTCAAACTGGGTGGGTGCAGAGCCCTCCCAAACAGAACAAATCTACATTGATTTTTCACATGGAAATACTTATAAACAAGGATTTAATAGTCATTCTGTTCAGAAATGCCTGTATTCTTAAGGAATACACTCATTCCCCACTAAATACAGACACAGGAAGGATGACATCACCTTCCAAGAAGACATCCCCTTTTTTGGGCAGTACTCCTCTCTTTGTTAAGGGAGTTTTAATTTCTCTTTCCAAATCCATTCTTTACTTGCTCAGGTTGTTACAACACCGAGGGTCTCCAGCTCCCCACATGGCACACCACAACTCCCCAGTATGTGGAAGAACTCCAAGAATTCTCTCTGGCCCTTTCTCCAGTCTTTATATAGTCTGAAGAATTTTTCCATTCCTGTTTGGGACTCGGGGGCAGGGGGAGGAGGGTAACGGATTGCTTTGTTTTAAGTTATTTTTATTAACTGCCTGCTATCTGCTGACTGCTTGGGAAATTTATTGCAAACACTGGCCTCCATCTGGCCTGAAAATTAAAAAAAAAAAAAGAGAACTGCACAAAAATGAAATGGTGAGGAGGAAAAAAATTAGCAGATGACACGGCTCCTCTAAACATCAAGTTACAGATGCTGGCTGGAGCTCCCAGCGGAGCTCAAAAGCTTGCAGATGTTCACAGAGCCTCAATGCTCTCATGACAACTCTAAAACAGGGTCTCAGATTACAAAAATCACTCAGGAAGAGAGGCTTGAGTGGAAACCATTTTCTCTTCCAGGATTTTTTTTTGTTACCATTTTGCTACAGATTGTGAATTTTTAGATGCTTTACAGCTCTAAAGAAATAATGAGCTCCTTCTAAACAATTAAGAGTAATTTATTCAATGCAAAAAATATTTGAAAAGGTCACTGTCCTTCTCCCTTGTGCTAAATTCCATTTCTAACTGCAGGCAGAGAGGGAACATAACCAGCACGGAAGAGCCATATTCAAGTGTTACAAGCACATCAACCCCCATTTCTCTCCCTCAGTACAGCATTCTTTATTTCACAGGCAGATTGTCCAAAAAGTGAAAATGCCTTTGTTCCCTTCTTGTACCAAACATAAAGAGCTGTTTGTTTTTCTGTTTTGCCTTAAACTAAAACTCTCCAGCAAACACAGAGCCAGGTAGCTTGGCCAACTGTTTGTCTGTAATTCACATGCAACATCCCCACTCCTCTATTATCTGGCTCCCCACCGGTGAATACTTCCAGGAATTGTGCTGGAGCTACTGAAAGCACCAAGCACTGCAGTTCCTGGGCTGTTCTTCGGGGCATCATGGAACAGAATCATGGAATCATCAAGGCTGGAAAAGCCCTCTGAGACCATCGAGTCCAACAGTTACTCCACCACTAAACCATGATTCCCAGTGCCATATAAATGTCTTTTAAATACCTGGTGACTCCACCACTGCCCTGTTCCAGCACTTCCAGTGAAAAACTTTTCCTTAATATCCAAGCTAAACCTCCCCTGGCACAACTTGAGGCTATCTGCCCTATTCCAACCCTGCAGATAATGGGCTGGAGCCTCACACACACATTGGGAGCACCTTAATTCTCCACAAGGAAACAGAGCTCTGGCAGCCCAAGGACACCTGAGCCGACACCCGAGCTCCCAGAGCTAAGGCCACCATCTCACATGTCCCCACACCCGCTTCAAGCCCTATCCCAAGTATTTCCTAATCCCAGGGACTGTTATTGCCTTTGTACCCTCCAGCAGCTCTCCACAAGCCACCCAGCAGGTCCCCACACAAACACACCACCTCCTTTCTCTCCATAATCCCTCAACCTCTCCCGAATTTTTGCTATCCCAGCCCTAACTCCCCTTTCCTACTTCTCACAAGCCCTTTTTCCCTGTCTCCAAGGTAGCCCTCACCTCCCCTGCCAAACCAGACCAACAGGAATGGGACTCCAAGCCCACTCTCTCCACACCTGCCCCCCTCATCCAGGACAGTCTCCCACATACCCTGCTCCAGTAGGAATCTGGCTTGGCCAATCCCTACATCCATAAGGTCATGTCAGACCCCTGCCTGCCCTCCTGTCAAGGCCACCAACCCCTTCCTCCCAGTAGCCACCTGCCAAATTTCCCTGTCCCCGTTGTGCCCACCCCTTCCCTGCCATTCCCAGCCCCTCACATGCTGCTCGCACTGCTCCAGCCCCACCAAAACCTCCTTAATGATCCCAAATCTCAGTGCAACATCTCCAAAACACCTCAATGCCTTCTGCACACTGCAAAACCCCTCTTTAATACCCTGACACCTCTGCCTCACCACCAAAGCACTGCACCCCCACCCTAATATTCTCAAATGGGTGTCACATCCTATTTTCTCTACAATCAGTACCACAGCTCAGTGAACGCCCCACACTGAGTCCCTTAACACCCTATCCTATCCCTTAAACCCCCTCTTAAATGCCCCAACACCTCTGCCCCATCACCAAAGCCCTGCACTCCTCCTCCTTCCCATCCCAACGGCCTCAAACAGGCGTTAAACCCTATTTTGTCCACAATCAGTGCTCTGAACATCCCAGTTCCTTCCACACCAACGGCTTCATCACCCCATCATCCCTCTTGAAACCTCTCCCTAATGCCCCGTTATCCCAGACCACCTCAGCACTCCCAAAGCCCCGCACACCCCTCTCCTTCCCATCCCAACGCCCCCAAACAGGAGTTAAACCCTATTTTCTCCACAACGAGCACAGCCAGCTCCCCGAACATGCCGGTCTGGGCCATATCACACCCCTTATCTCCCTTAAAACTCCTCCTTAACGCACCAATTTCACCTCGTAAAACGCCTCCTCTACCCCACAAAGCCCCGAACACCCCCATCCAACCCTATTTCACCCCCAAGGTGCCACATGCCTGCAAAAATCCCACCTTCTCCCACACCAAAACCCTCTTATCGCCTCAAACCGCACACATCACCCCTCAGCGCATCTCCCTCACACCCCCACACCCATCATCCCCCCTTCCCCTAAACACCGCCACACACACACCCCCTTCCCCTAAACACCACCCCACCCATTATATCCTCTTCCCCTCAATATCCCCACAAACACAACCCCTTTCCCTCAACACCTCCACACACAAACCCCTCCCTACCCTCAGAGCACCCTCATTCCCTCACACCCCCCTTCCCCTCAGAGCAGCTTCTCACACACACACCCCCTTCCCCTCAGCGCACCCCCATTCCCTTACACCTCCTTCCCCTCAGAACACCCCCACACTCCCTCACACCCCCTCACCGCAGCCCCTTCTCGGGCTGTCACCGCTGCCCCCCGGCTCTCCCGGTGCCCGGCGGTACCTGACGGAGGTTGGGGGGCGGCGGGGCCGTGTCCGGCGGANCCCCCCCCGTTCGCTCATGGGCGCGTCCGGCCCCCACCACTGCCGGCGTGTCCCCCCCCGCGGTGCGGAGTGGGCTCGTCTGGTGCCGCGGAGATCACGGGAATGAGGGAGCTCCCAAATCCTGGAATGGGGGGGGTAAGGAGAGCCCCAAATCCTGGGAATGGGGGGGGATAAGAAGAGCCGAA
>VXAU01001564.1:115850-156886 GCA_013399695.1 Formicarius rufipectus | reverse complement strand
GCTATATACCCTGGGGGACCTGAGTGTCAGCAACTTGTACAATCATACCCGACTTCTGAATCTTTGAATCTTATGAGGGCATTTATGCATATTTTGCTGATATCAGTACAGCTGGGAACTTTAAATGGACTACAGTGTAGATATATATGTCTAACTAAGCCAATCATGTTAGGCTCCTATGATGAGGTGTTGTGCTTTTACACTGCACCTCATATGAAAATTCACATAAAAACCACTTGAGCGTATCACATTCTGAATTCACCTGGAAGTGAGAATTTCCTTGTAAGTTGCTTTAGTGGTTAAGACTGTTCAGAAGGGGCAACTGTATGAAGAATACCTTCACTTAGATATATGGGGATTTTTCTTATTCTTTTCTCAGAGCAAAAATAGGCCTTGTTTGATATCAATTTTTATTGCCTTGTTTAATTATTGTTTTGTCTTCCAAACAGCAACATTTAGCTCACCTTTTCGGTTTTTATCAGATTAAAAGAAAGGGTTGAAACTGAAAATAATTTTGTGACGAGAGTAAAATTTTAATACTGAACTTGCTAGTGTGAAATGAAAATGTATTTTTCTTCCCTGGGTATGTTTATTCCAGCACTGATCTCAGTATATCATTTGCTGACACAGATCAGTATTCCTCTTTCTCAACGGTATGTACATATTCTTTCTGTATGTATAGATACATAGAAAAGAAGTAGAGGCAAAAAAAATTGAGAAAAGTGAACTTATTTGCAGTTTTTCATTATGCCACTGCTCTTTTCCCCATCTTGAACAGCTAACAATCTACTGTGAATGACAAAAGTAGAAGAATATTCCGCATTATAGAAATCCAAATGAAAAAGTACCCTAAACAACATGTACTTTGGCAGTCAAGAATCTGAAAGATTTGCAGGACACAGACATAAAATTTGCCAATATAAAGAATTGCCAACAAAGCAACAAATATATCCCTTTTTCAGCACTTATACTGTATAAATATTTTTTAAAAGCCATTATTTTTCCTAATCTTTTTCATTCTCCATGTGGTCCATTTTGCAATTATCTCCTACTTTTGTTAACATTTATTGTATTTCTAATTTTTTTAAAGTGTTTTTATTCCTTTATAGAATTATAACATATTTCCATATACTTCTGCTTGATTTTCAGCTGCTGTAATTTTCTCAATTGTATCTATGCTAAGCAAAATTATATTTCATATTCTACTGCATTAGGAGAGTTTGCACACCTTGTCCATGTGCACATCTTCTCCAGGGTGTTAGTTTGATAGTGTGGTCTTTAGACCTCTGACTGTCAGCAGACAGCTTCCAAGGTTCTGTGAAAGACCATTTGAAAAGTCTCTCGCAGATTTTGTTGTGATCTTTCCATGAACTGAAGTGAGACTGATCTAGATTGTCTTTCACTTTTTTAGAAATAGGCATAATTCAATATTTCTTATTGTCAGAGATTTCTCTTGATTGCCATAATTTTACTTTGAATTAAGATGGTTTTTAAAAGACCTTACATAAACCCATCCACACTTGGGGATCCGAGTGCATCCAGCTTCTCTAAGGAATCAAAAATTTCTGTTATCTGTCACTAGTTTATTACCTTCATCTAGAAGGTCTGTATTTTATTTAAAAACAAATCAAAATTTCAAATATAAGTGACAGGTAGAACAGTAATGTAAACCATAGGAACACTACAGATGGTTAATCTACTTGAATTCTGATCAGAAAGGGCTTATCAAAATATTTAATGTTTATTTCTTCTTACTAGTTTTGTGAGGACTGAGAAAGTTTGCAATGCATTAAATGTTGCACAGAAAGCAAAGTTCACTTTCTGAGCATGAAAGACAGTTTAGAGGGGAAAAAAAAATCTTGAAATCTAAGTCTTCCTACTCTGAGAGAACACATTCTCTATTATTTTATGTCAATATGTTCTTATATTATATCATACTCAGTTCTTGATGTTCTCTCTCTTGTGTGGGAACGTCAAGGTTTTACTTTCAGAAAAGGTTTTACTTATTTTTTTTCAAGACGTTTGAACAGTACCTGTTACTCATGGGGAATAACAGCCCAGAGATGATGTTTCCACGCTTGGATGTCTAAAAGGATAATTCTTTGGCATAATAGACTTGGTTTTCAACATTTATAATTTCTGTAGTATTCTGAGGTACCTCTTCGATATCTTGAAGGTAAGAATAGAGAGGAAGTTCTTCTATGATAGAAGAATTCCCAAACTTCCTGACAACCATAGACAGAAAAAAAGTGACATTGGTAGCCAGAGTTTCTGTATTTTCTGGTAACAGAGACAAATCTGGGGGTAGTCTAGTTTATAATTTGAAGTGCTGGAGAAAATTAGATTTTTTGGGTATTAGTAGCACTGGTTCCACCTCAAGCATTCTCCTTATCAGGATTCAAATGATCCTAGTCAGTTTTACTTCAGTTTTTGCCCTTAGCTGTTTGCTCCCGTTAGTCATTGAATTAATACTGATGATCTTTAACTTCTCCTTCAAATAGCAGAGAAAATTCTCAAATAGAGAGAAAAAGGTTGTTTGCTGTTGACAAAACTAATGTTACAATACCAAGTTTAGAATTTGGACTAGAACTGATAACAGTAATGGAACCTGTACGTACTTCTAGTTCTGCCCTACAACCTGCCTTTATGTTCTTCTGCTAACACTGAGTTTAGGTTATTAAATCAGACTAATTTCTTGCAGTTGATAAGGTTGGATCACAATTAGAATCAACTTAGCCAAACGGGAAATGCTCTCCTAGGCAGCTTTTGGCAAAGACAAGATCAGTGAAGCAGAGAACAAAGGGGAAATTCATAAGAACAAAGTTAAAATTAAATGGTGATAAGATGGCTAAATCATCCAGAATGAAGGTTTTGTGATCCCTTAACAGCACTTTCTAAAAGGCCACCACCAGAGATATAATTAAATGTAGCTGATGGGAGTGAAGGTATTCAGCTTGTAAAATCAAATTAAAACTGATTGTAGGTGATTGTAAGTAGTTTGTTTGTTTTTTTTTTTTTTTATCAATGTCTACTCTGCTGTATTTTGAGAATTGAGATCAGATATTTTTGAGAAGTGTTTCAGTGGCACCATTTGCAAAAAAAAAAAAAAAAAAAAAAAGGAGACTTTGCTATTACTATTAGAGAGGTCATTTGCTTGACTCTCTGGACTAGCCACACATGGTGAACTTTTCTGTAGGGCTGGTTCTGAAAAGAGGGGAACAGAGCACCAGCTCACTTGCTGTAGGCAGTTATTTTCCTTTAGTTCAAGAATACAGTACTGTTTTAGCTTAATGGCAATCACCTTGTGATGTACCCCAGTAATGAAACCACTTCAAAATCATCATTATGTTTTCCAGGATGATTATTTGCCCTGTAATTATGTGACCTGTTACTGAAGTGCTTTATTGGCATTATGTATCCTATTGTGGTTACCTAAAAGGCTGCCCAATTTATTAATAATGTTAATGGAAAAAAGATTCCTAAGTAATTGCAAAATGCTCTTAACTGTTTTATCTTAGCACTGTTTTATGTAGCATTTAGCCTAGTGTTTTGTGAAGATAATTTAATGTTGGTTTTTACAATGACATAGCTAGAAAGCAGATCTATCATTTTTGGTTTCTTAAATGAGAGTGAAAATATTCATGGATTTTGAGTCTTTTGTATCATCTACTTTCTTGACCTTCATTTAAAAAAACAAAGACATCACCTCTCTAGAGAATTATGCTATTTCTAGAGCATGCCACGAGATGTCAGTGTTTCAGAATATTATTTTTGTCATAATCTGCTATTAAAAGCCCCATTCGGTGCTCTGCATTGTGCAAGGTTTAATGCCTGGCAGTAATTTTTGATATTTTGGGATTAATAACATAAACTTATTGAATCACTCCCAACTAGAAATGGAAAATAAATAAATAAACAAGAAGCAGAAGTAAAACCATTTAAGTGTCCCCTTGAGCAAATCTTTGTGGGTTTGGTCTATAGTGTGTGCTTAGTCACTGTTGGGGTTTTGTTTTGTTGGGTTTCTGTTTGTTTGTTGGGTTTTTTTGGTTTTTTTTGTTAAAATCTCCCTTTGTGAATTACAAACAGCACTACAGCTGCTGGTTTAAGTGTAAGCCAGCAGCTAAATTATCAGATCTGATAATGCATAGCTTCAGAAAGAACAGACTCATAATCTGGAGGTTTAGAGCTGGGGAATTCACTTCCTTAAATTGAAAAACCATTATAGTTAGCACCACAATGCTGCAATTGTCTGAATGTAAAAGTTTTATGTCAGTGGAAGAGGGGGGAGAGGAAGGGAAAGGTCAGTGGGTGAACAGGCAACAACAGGATCTTTTTAAGGTCTGAGTTAAAATTCATATACATACCTTTTGCAGAACAAAATGGTATTAAGTGTTTTTCTCTCAGGTTTTAATAACCTCTGTCTGCAGCTATAAATTAGTTTCCTGAAGGTGAAAATACACTATGAAATGGTCTAGTTTGAGAGTGATTTCTCAGGTAGGTTTACTATTAATAAGTAGATAAAGCTGTCACACAGGCTACAGTAAAGAATTGGGAACATTAAGATATGTTGTTATTAGACCAGAGGCATAATTATTTTTTTTTATAGGAATATAAAATTCTTATTGTTCTCTAGTAACTCTAGTGCATAAAACCAAATTAGTGTATATGATCTATTATATACATGGAATGCATCATACAGTATTTATGGAAAAAATAATGAAAAATCAGACAATATTGTCAAACATTAGTCAAACATGAGCCTGATAAACCAAAAACACTAAAAGCAATTTACATTTCAAATTCGGGAAACAAAAGAGGTAAGTATATGCAGTTAGAGCCACCTCTGGTAACATCACCAAGGTAAAGACACATTGGCTTTTTAAAAAGTTGTTTTTTTAATGCCCGTCATCTGGTATATATTCTCTCTCACTGCTAAAAAAAAAAAGAAAAGCTGAAAAGATTTTCAAAAAAGAAAAGATGAAAGGGAATTTTTTTCTTTCTGGTAATGATGTAAGGACTCCAAGTCATGAATCTAATGCCCTATTTTTTTTGCATCATTCAGTGTTATGAAATAACTACTGTTGTCTTCTGCAGAAATATTCTCAGTTGAAGTTATTCCTTACTACTATGTTTCCTCAGTACAGATTTTTAAAAGGCTCCTATAAGAGGAGAGTGCTTGCCCAAAGTGCACAGATGCTCACCCAGTCACTGGCCCACAGCAAGTGAAGTGCATTTCTTTGCTGCTCCTCTTGGACCAGGGTCTCACTTGCATTTTCTACATGCATCTCCTGGCTCTTGAGTCCATAATTTCACTTTCTTCCTTCTGAAATGATAAGTCAGTTGTGAATACACAGGGAAGGGAATATTGAAAAGATAAGAGAATAATGAAACTGTAACTTCTGTGTATACATACTCTAATCCCAAAATACCTGCTTATCTTATGTATCTGTCTCTTCAAGTAACTGTTGTGAGGGGAAAAAAAAAAAAGGCAAAAAAAACCAACAAAAAACCCCAAACTTCAAATTGTTCTCCCTATAGATTTCTTTATCTGAAATGTTCATTAACAAAGATGCCCTGAGAGGCAACAGAATTTATCTATATTCTATTCTCACAGAAAAGAAAACCATAATAAGTAGTTCAGCAGACTCTGAGGCACCCAAAAGTGCTGCGGTGATTGATAATCAGCTCGCTTTATCTGCAGAAGTGTGCTTCAGCTTAGAAGGAAATATATGATTAATTCAGCTTGTCTGCTGCTTACCACGTTCTGCTGTTGATCTAACATGCAAAAGAAAATTGGGCTGAGATAGCCACTATAGTTTGGATTTGCATCAAATATTTTCTTATTCAAACACTATTAAAAAAAGATTTTGATATGCGTAAGTTTATTCTCTGAAGTAAGTTTCCTAATTCCACTGCTCACTAACAGCTGAGGGTTTTCACACTCTGTGTTTTCAGTCATAATAGTCAACACAACTTAGCACAAAATTGTAATGTCATAGATGGCTGTACAATCTGACTGCTTCAGTCAGCAACAGGAAGCTGGAAAGGAAGGAAAAACATAACTTTCACATAGGCACTGCTAATATTGCAGTAACAGGAGGTAATAAGAAAACAAGTAATTTCAACATACATCACTGACTTACATAAAGACATTTTTAAATAGCTGAAAATAAACATAATTGCCTTTTTTTTTATTATTATTATTATTATTTTCCTTTCCTCATCCCTGCCCTTCCTCCGCACACTGTTTTTTATCATTTTTCCCCTCTATTGACATGATTGCACTCTCTGTGGCAGAGATGGGTTATTCTCCAAACATACAATTTCCTGGGGAGCCCCAAGCAATCAGTGTTCAGTGAACTGCTTCTGCCCTAAAGCTCAGAGGGAAAAGTTACTTGGCCTTGAAACACTCTTACATTGTTGGCATCCTTTTGAGGAGCACCACAAACAGTAACAGCTGTTGTGTGACCTCTGTGGTATCTCTGAAATATCAGTATGCACTAATTGAACGTCCTGAGGCTGTAAAGTGTCACTGGCGTGCACTGGGTGCTCACCCCAGACACAGCTTACACATATTTGGCCATTTTGCATAATGGCCCTTGACCTGAAGTGATGTTTTCCAATGTACTATTTTGAAAATATTTTCCAGTAAACAAATAACAATCCTCACCTGGAGATATTAGGCTGTAGATGTGTCTGCTAAATAGAGCAGTTGAAAGGAGGTCTGTGACTTTCAAACTTAGTTCCAGCCCCAGTGCCACTCTAGTGTTAACATTGAATATTCATGATATAAAACCTTGATGGCTCCTTCCCATGGGATCTGCTCACTGAATCTCAGCACTTAGGCTGTGACCCTGATGTGCATTCAACTTAATGATAGTCTACAGGAATAGCACAGGCTTAGAAGCAGGATTTAAAGGATTTTTTTCAAGTTTATCTCTATATAATTTGTAGTTTCCATCTACTCCCTATACTTCCCTGTGTGGAGGCAAAGCTGTGACTGAAGAAAATATAAATATGTTTTTCAGTAGATAATGGTTAAAACACTGAACACTCATTTGCTTTCACTCTATGTCCACAGCTTTATGGCTGTCTTTTAAGGCAGTCCAATTGACGAATGTTTTATGATGGTCTAGATCTCATAATTCAATCAGAATTATTATAAAAAATTTAGAAGGGTTATAGTGTCTTCCAGAAAGCCTGCTCCCAAGAGTAATGTGAGACCTTCTTATTCCAGTTTTCCCAACCTGAAAAAATGCTTCTGAGAACCTAAAAATACCTTTATCCTACTAAATCAACTAAACTACTAATTGTTAGTTACCGAATTGCTAATTCTACTAAGATCTTTTTGGATTAGGGTGGGAGGTGAGTATGTGGAGCTTTTGCTGTGTGAACGACGAAGATTTTTCCAGAGTTTGTAAACAGACAATGAACACTCACAATCCACTGCAAGTTGTGTTATGTCTTCAAAGTCATTCATGACTCTCAATGACAGAAGACCCGCAGCACATAGCTCCTTTATGCCACTGAACACAGAACGATATAGGTTGGTAAGATGGTAGTACTTAATAGAAACACACTGACTTCCCTTCTTGTCCTATAAACATAAGTGTAGAGGTTAGTGAGGCTTCAGCTTGGGGGGATGTCCTTTATTTTGACAGCAAGGATTTCCTACAGTTGAATCAATTATGTTAACAATCTGCTTACCCACTCTTGCATATTTCAGCAAGGACAAAGGCTCTCCCTGTGGCTGTGTTTGATCTTCTCTGACAGTGAATACAGCTCTGGACCCAAGACTTTCTCCAGATCATATCAGCTCAGAGACCTTTGACAGCTCTGAACAGTCCCTTATGTTTAGGAAACTTAGAGGTTGAGAGAGGGTCCTGGTCTCCAAGTAATTTTGAATTCTCAGTTTAATGGTTAATATATGTGTAGGAAGTCAAGCACTGTTGTTGAAGGGATGTAGGTAAACTTTCATGACAACAGGAATTTCAGGAGACTGACTGCAGAAATATGAAGCAGACTGTCAACACTGTTGTGCTCGCCAGCCCCCATAGTACCTAAGCCTGAAGTATTCCTCAGCTTGGATATGGCTGAAGTCTGACTCACTGGAAACACTGATGAGATCACTCTGATCCACACAATGGCATCACACCCCTTCTCTGGGGCAACTGAAGCAGAAGGGGGTTCTTTACTCTTTTCATACCTTCAGTGCAGGCAGAGTGGAGGGTAAGTGTTATTGTAGAAACTTCTCTCTGCTCTCATTGCCAGTCACCAGCTCTATGCTCCACTCGGGGTTCAAGACTGAGTTTCTCTTCACAGCTTACTGAAAGTGGAGACAAAGTAGATTTTAGAAGCTTAGCAGACAAGATCTTGACCACTTTCCTTCGTGGACAGTAGACTGAGAATATTTTGGGAAATGAATTTGAAGCCAAGATCATGAACCATAAGATACAGGAAAAAAAATTAAGACAAATAACTTAGTTTTTCCTCACTGAATTTGAGAATTATAGAGAATTCAACATGCAAAAGACAGGATTTGAGAGTTATAGTGAAAATCCATATTCAGAAATGCTTGTAATGGAAGTTCAGTACTTTCAGATATATAATAGTTTTGAGCAATAAATTAAATGTGTTATCTTTTCCAGCTTTCAGCAAGCTTGCAAAGTATTCCTGTTACCAGGGTTCATGGCCATATAACACCTTTCATTATAAGTTAATTTAAGAAGCTACTATACTTTCCATTATAAACTGTAAAGTTTTAAAACTCAGCTATAAAATTTCAGAAATAGACAAGCTGGTTCACAAGGTCACAGGTAGCAAGCATTTTTTTCTATAATTTTAGGGAAAATAATTTATACTCTTTTAATTTTAAAATCACCAAGGTTGGCCTTGCTGCTGCTGAAATCTATTTTTATTCTGACACAGAACAATAGCTTAGAGTGATATGGAATGAAAATGCAGACCATGATGAGAATGAGAAGAAAGAGAAAGTCAATTCTTTTGAAATAGGATCTCATATTTCCAACCCATTACTCTATTAGTGGGTTTGTTGCTGTTGTTGTTAATAGAGGCCAATAATGTGAGAATTAGTTAATGCTTTGGAAGCAGAAGCTATAAGTACTTATGACAAATACTTGACATTGTAAATTGGATCCTCTATATACAAAAGAAGAATTGTACTAATTTTTTGTTGATGTAGTTAGTTGCAACTACTTTTAGAATCAGAATCATCAAGATTGGAAAATAACTACAAGATCATCTAGTCTAGCCATCCACCCACCACTACCACTGTAACCTCTAAAACACCAAATCCCATTCCCCAGGACAAGAGCGAGATGCCTCTTGAACACTTCCACCACCTCCCTGGGAACCTATTATGACGCCTGACCACTTTAACAATAAATTTTTTTTTCTAATATTTAATCTGTCTCAGCTTAAGGCCGTTTCCTTTTATCTTCTCACCGTAGACATGGCAGAAGAGACAAGCCTCACCTCACTACAACTTCCTTACAGGTAATTGTAGAGAGCCATGAGTTCCCCTCTGAGTGTCCTCTTGTCTAGACTAAAGAAATCCAGCTCCCCCTACCATTCCTCATAAGGTATGTTTTCTAGACTCCTCAAGAGCCTGTTGCCCTTTTCTGAACAGCATGGTTTATTTCTATAATATTTTACTGAGTATGAGCTTCATAATATACCTGGAAGATATAAAGTTAAAATCTGACTGATGTGAGTTTTACCATGGATGTCAATAGATGTTCATCAGTTTAGAAGTGTGCAACATTTTAAAAAAGCAAAGAATCACAGAATATGCTGAGTTGGAAGGGACACACAAGGATCATTGAGTCCAACTCCTGTCTCTGCACAGGACCATCCCTAAGAGTCACACCATGTGCCTGAGGGTGTTCTTCAACACTTCTTGAACTCTGTCAGGCTTCGTGCTGTGATCACTTCCCTGGCCTGTTCCAGTGCCCAATCACCCTCTGGGTGAAAATTTTTTTCTGATATTTAACCTAAACTTCCCCTGACACAACTTCAGGCCATTCCCTTGGGTCAACTCTGTGTGTTTCAGCAACCCACAGTTTCTTCATTCATCATGCTGAAGCTCCCCTCGCTGATTTCACTAGGAAATTTCTGGACTGGAGCTACAGTCTACTTAGTCAGGATGCTGTACATAACTGATGCACATCTACCCTTTTCTCTTGTCCATACAGATGTTCCCAAAAATACTCCAAAATAGGTTATTGGCCTTTTTTAAATAACCTTGTAATATTGCTTTATTATTGTCCTGGTTACATTAACCAGGACAAGTTTGTCACTGTGTGGATGTGGCCAGGACTTTGTATTCTAAACTCTCTATGTCATTTTTCTCATGAACTGCTCACAATGGATCATTTGCAGCAGCTGCCCAGGGCACACCTGACCCCTCAGGCTACAAACTCGGTGTTCAGGAACTTCTGTGAGATAAGAAAGTTTTCCTGTCTTCACACCAATTACTCAGCTGTGAAACCTCCCCTCTGGGGAGCCATTAGCACCTTCACACCCTCCTGAGGGGTCATATCTGCTAATGGGCCATCAGGGACTCAAAAAATATGCCATGATTGACTTCACAGAGTAAATCACCCATTGTGAAACTCCCTACCCTGGAGGAGGGACTGGGTGTTCCCATCTGAGCCTAAGCATATATAAACTTGGGGTTTTGGGATGGGCTGGGAGATTCTTGTCAGATCCAGTGAAGGATCAGAGCTTCAAAAGGACTGTGACCATCATTCTCACCAGCAGGTTTCTTCCTTTCTTTTTACTTTGAACTTGGAGGGAGTGGGGGCACATGGTGCTCAGCACAGGGCTTGGTGAGCTCCAATCTGCTAGTGCCCCACTGAGCTGGACTGTACTTCTGGTTTTGTTGGTCAAATGGATTTTCCTTCTGTATAAGTGCATTTATTGATATCTTTTAATTAAATTGTTATTTTGACTTGCAGTCTCATTCTGAGTTAGGTTCATTTTCTCCTGCTGGTTTACCTTTAAACCCACTTAATTATCCTTCTGCAATAATTACTAGAAGGCTCCAATACACTTTGTCTCCCAAAAAGGATAAGGGTATGCTACAGGCTGTGGGAAACTGTAGTGTATTAATCCTATAGACTGTGATGGAAGGAGGTAGTGAAGATAACAGTAATGTCAGATTGCATTAATAAACACGTAGGAAAGTTGAGCTTTGAAGCCAGCTTTGAAAGAGTTGGCTATTGATCAATCAAATCAGTGAAGGGATTCAGGGAGGGGTTACCTGAAGTTCAGATATTGTATCTCCTTAATGCCAGTGTACTTAACTCATGTTGTTTTACAATCCATATGTTTTACCATAATAAGTTGTGATCAGATACATTTTGTTTAATCTTTTTAAATAGCTGTCAGTCAGAAAACTAAACTAATTTACATTAGTAAATGTTTTTCAAAGTCATGTTGAAGATTACAGTCGGAAGGGTTACTCTTTTCTTTCAGTGAGGCAAGCAGTCACATCCTGTTTGTATATTGAACTCAAATACAAAAGACACTTACCCCTGTCTTGCCTCCTACAGTAGTAATCATCTCTAATGCCCCCTGTAATGCAAATTTCTAGAACTCAATCTGAGAGAATATCATGGCAAGAAACTCTTAAAACTTCCATATCAATAGTTTGTTATACTTTTTTCTTTGCTATATCCATTTACATTTCCAGTTAGATATTTGGGAAAGGAGGAAGTGTTGGTATTTCATTTGGGTTTGGAGCTCATTTGAATTACAGCTCTGCTTCCCTATATTTACTGAAATCCTGCTTTTCCAGGACACTTAATCAAGTATTTCATTTTAAAGTATTCCTTCTGTTTCATAACTCTAGAAATTGTAAATATGAATGGATGTTAATTTTTATTTTTTAAATTAAAGTTAGTCTAGAAATTTGGTTCAAATCCATGCACAGAAAGACAGTATTACTGATATTTGTTTTTTGTTCTGTCAAAGCTTATTTGTAGATGACTACTTCTAGATTTTCTACTCCTATGGTAAAAAAAAAAAACAAAAAAACAAAGTAAAATTAAAGAGAATTGTGCTCATTGTGAAAGATATTAGAAATTCACACAAATACAGGATGAATTATTTCCACAATATAAGCACTACTGTGAATTTTCTGTGTGAAATCTGCTCTATGGTAACTGCCCTGTGCAGGATCCAGCTCTGTCAGAAATGAGTGGTAGCACAGCCCTTTATGACAGAAATGCAAAAGTTTTCAAACTGTTATCAGTTTATTCTGGGCTAAGATAAACATGCACGCACACACAAGAAAAAGGCTTAATTGTAATTTAACACTGCTCTGTGTAGTGCATTGAAAGCAACAATGAGGTAAAAGCTTTTAACACTCAAATAAGCATCTTTCAGCTGAATCAAGTATTTACACCAAGTTCTTTCCCCCCTCAGGTTACTGTTGCTACAACCAGAGCACCAGGGAAATTAAAAGAGCAGTTAATTATTATTTCAAAGCTGCACAAGATGCTTTGGAAGAGAGTAATCTTTACTCTTTGATTTTTAACATAACTTGAAAAAGTGGTTTGTCACGTCTCAAACAACTGAATAACAGAGTAACAGAAAGTGATAATGAAACAGCAATAAGATTGTGCATGAACTACCAAGAACAGTTAATGCTTTAAGTATTTCAGTGTCCATAAATGGAAGAAAAAAATTGGTATCACCATTCCTGGATGTATTCCAGAAATGTGTGGCTGTGGTTCAGTGGTGAATATGGCAGTTTTAGTTTAATGGTTGAACTCCATGAACTTAGAGGTCTTCTCCTATTTTAAACAATTCTATGAGTCTATGATCCTTTCATGTCTTCTTTCCTGGTATTTCACCAGTGGTGGCAAATGGGAGAGACATTCTCACAACAGCAAGGAGAATTTCAGTCTTAATATAGTGTTATATTCTTCCAAATTTCCATGAGATTTAAGAAAAATCATAGCAGCATTCTGAATATTATCTGAATGTATGAAAACAGCAGAAATAAAAGCAACTCATTTTTTCATATCATTGCAGAATATTCCTGTTTCCACTCTGCTCTTTAATAATATTTTCAGTTTATGATTTCTTTTAAAACTGGTTGTGCCATGTTTCAATTGGTGTTGTTTCTCTATGATTTCTTTTTTAAATGGGTAATACAGAATAAGCTCAAGTCAGAAATGTCTGTGCTCTGCCTGGATTTTTTTTTATGCCAATTATTATTTTATTGGCTGTGATAGTCCATCCAGCAATGTTGATATGCACATGCCAAAGAAATTTTGAGTAATGCCTCAACTCTTCAAACAAATTGAAATCATTGTAAGCTTTAATCTCATTTTACTTGAATTTCTTTCAATTCACAGTCCTAATGTAAAGACTCAGCAGAGAATTATGTTAAGAGATTTCAAAGTCCCTGGTTTCCTGAAGAGTTTCTCCTAGTGACCTTCCATGAAAGAGTTATTTAAGATTGTTGTGCAATTCCTTAGCTGTGTTCAGGTTGGTGCCATGTGCAAAACAAAATTTGTTCCAAGTAAGGATAGTGGCTCTCTTGGGAGAGGAAATGGCTGGTCCCTGGTTTTGACATGATTCATGTCAGATACAGCTATTACAAAGACAAAAATAAAGCTTTCATTTGAAGTGAGGAAGAGATCTACTGCCATTGAGAAAATGCTGTGCTATACGCCTTGTTTTCTGTCACCTTTCTGTTTAAATATATATATTTCAAAAATATCCAGGAGGATTCAGATACTTAATTGTAGCAGTCATTCATGGTCCCTGCTTCTGGGGGGGTCAAGACAGGAACATTTATTCAATTACAAGATAAAATATAAAGGTACAGCAAATTAATATTCATCTCAGGGGCTGGTTTTATGCTAAATATGGGAGGAGATATTACAACTAAGAGATTACATTATGGTTGCTATGGAGGTCACTCAGGAATGCAAGGCCAGAAGAAACAAAGGCACTCTATACATAAAAGTTCATCTTGACCCAGGAGGAGTGAAGGTGTAGGCAACTTCAGAGATATCTGAAGCAACAGATGTCAGCAAACTGGGTTGAGCTTATCAGGCTTGTTATACTCCCAATGCGTTTTCCCATGGTTTCTTTGACTTCCCAGTCAGCTCTCTTGCAGCCAAGATATTTCTGAATCCTACTCTTAAGGTAAGAAACTCTAGTAGAGCTGTATAATCACTCTCTTGATGCTACATGATATGGCATATAAGCTCCTTTCCCCAGCACCTTCACTCTCTAGCAATAGCTCTGTCTTGCCCCTTCAGCTTGCAAGAGCTGTCATGACTACCATATCAAACAAATTAATACATCTATGCACTTCTTTAACACTATATACCAGCCCATGGTACAAGTGAGCATGTGATACAGTGTTTAGAACATGATTCAAATAATCTCACTGTTGCAAGAACACTGAAGAGCATGTGGACAGTTTCAGTGGTATGTCTGGTGTTCAGTCACATTTCAGGTAACAATGAACTGGGTCTGTATGTCTTAGTTTACATGGGATATGTATGCCAGAAAGATTCAGACTTTGCAAAGCACAACTTGGCTTTTGTAGGTGACAGAAACATAACAGCTTACTCTCTAGTAGCCTGTGGAGGAATTTGCTGTGAACGGTTTGTGTGACAAAGGAGATAATAATTTCAAAACCTGACATTTAATCATATGAATTAAGGCTGCCAGGGACTAAACATCAGCTATAATGCCCACAATTCAGACATACCATACCTTAATCACAAAGACAGAATCAAAATGGAAATATATAATTTTGTCTTATGTTTAAGATCACTTACACTTCTTAGTTTTCTGTATTTTGTGTTACATGGGACTTGGGTGGGTGTCCCACAAAATTGACAACTAAGAATCACAAGGTAAATGAGGATGCAAATTTTTGATGCAAATTTGCTACAGAGATAGGACACACTTTACAAAACAGCACAATCTAAGAAATTACCATTTGAATGTTGCTTTGATGAAAAAAACCTTTATGCAGTTCAGACTCTTCATTTTCTACAATTCACTTTGACAAAAAAAGCTTTTCCTTTAGCTTATTCTGTTTGCTCAAAACCAGTGTCTGCAGTAAGCTGCCAAATTGTCACATTTCTTTTATTTTTTGTAATCCTAGACTATTACTGTGTTTAATAGATATAACAATAAAGACTGAAAGGAATTTCAGTGGTCATCTAGTCCAACCTTCCACCTTTGAAGGCTTTTATGTCATAACATTTTTCATAAACTTTACAAGCTTCATATAAAATGAGATTAATTTTGGCCCCCAAAGTTCGATACATAAAGCTTTCCAAACCCCTCATTTCTCTGATGGTTCAACCCAAGTGTGTTCATGGCTGCTGAATATGCATCTGCTCTTCTGTCAGCATTGTTCTTATCTTGAATGGATTTTCTCCCTCTCTGCAGAATGCCCATACTAATGTATTTATAGAAAACAATTATATATCCTCTCAGTCTTTGTTTTACTGGGCTAAAACCTTATGCCTCTGAGCACTCATAATCTCTCCTGATAAAACAGGCTCTCTTGGTCAGAAGTTATTGCATAAATTTCCTTGCATTTTTTCCATATTCTAAAAATACCCATAAAAATCATTGTTGTTTTACTTATTTGGCTTGTTATTTGATTTGGTTTTGGAAAGTATTGGGTGCTTTGGCCTGTTTTTAAAAAAACCCACACATTTCTTTGTGAGAAATATTAGTCTGATAAAATGTGCAACTGCATCTGTATTTTATCCTTGGTTTGGAATCAAGAAAATATTTTTCATCTTTTTGCTTAGTCATTTTCAGTTGGTGGCAGCCAGATTATTACAGAAAATCTCTTCATCATTCCCTTCTGATTAGCTACCCATATCACAAAACTATCTGATCTTTTACAGAGCTTAGAAGCATGACTTGCACTTGAACTATAAAAAAAAATAATCTTAATGGCCTAGATCTTTGGTGCTTCCAATTCTTTTTGTGTGGCATCCCATTTTCCCTCACTGTGGTAATGCCTGTAACACTACAGCCATGCTCTCAAATGTGGTATATCCTTCTACTTTGTGCCATGACCAAGGTTTACAAAGAGGCAAGCTCCTTTGTTCCACTGTGCTGCAATGTCTGGCATCTCCATCAGGCTGTGTTGAGAGGCCCTAAGAAGGAACATGAAATTTGGCAACAGAACCTTGTCCTCATATCCTCAGATTCCAGCTTGATATCAGTCTGTCTCTGACTAGACTACACTTCTCATTCCAAAACCTTCATTTCTAGAGATAGAATCAAATGACAATTTGAGTAAAAATAGTATCCCTTGCATGTCTACATATATACAAATATAAAAACTATCCCAGGGCTTCTATCTTTGAGGTTAATTTGTACATTGTTTCAGTTCTCTTTTCACCTTCCCTTTCTTTCCTCTAACTATGAAATACGAAATCTGTAAACCCTGAATGCATATCCTATTAAGTATTTTAGTCAGCTTTCTGTGAAAGTGGTTTTTAAATGGTGTTAGGCTTTTTGCTGGGCTCCCAGTGATAAACCATTGGTTAGCCATGAAGAAGGGAGCTTCTTTGTTATCATGTACACATTAAAAAAATCTTTAGTTTATGTCAATCAAGGAAGTTATGATTCTTCTACCTTTCAAATCTGAGAATTCAAAATGGATTCTTTGAAAGTTACCATAGGAAGTTCTACTGACCTAACTACACATGAAAGTTATGCCAGATTACTTTAGCTAAATTTATTTAATATGTTTAACTGCACCACTACTTGCATCTATACTTGTTCTTACTCTGGTTTAATTTAGCTAGGTTTAAATCTAACCACAATGCTGCACTGTATCAGTCAGAAAGACAAGAATTTATTTAAATCACCTCTCTTACAGTCAGTAACTGGGGGCAATGTAATCCTTTTGTTACTCCAGTTTAGTTTGCTATAATCTTCATTGATTACAAGATACACACTAGCATTTATCCTAATCATGTACTCTTTTCCTACTGCCTGGTTCCTAAAGGTTTTGGGAAATAGAGAAAGGTAAGGTAAAAGCCATAAAACTGTCAAAAAGCTACGATGCACTGGGAATAGTTCAAAACAAGAGTCCAAAAGTGATGACCAATGTGCAGAACAAAAAGCGAACAAAGGTTCTCTGTATCTGACAATTCCTTTGAACTCTCACCACAGTAAAACAGACTTTAAGGGAGAGTGCACAGGTCAGGAATTTCGGTATTTTCCTTACAACTGAACTCTTACCAAAACTGCTGGAGCCAAGAGCCATTAATTTAATTCTGTGCTCATTGCTTGTTACTGACAGGGTTGATAGATAAGTTAGGGCTGTTTTGTTGCTCTGTTTGCTCATCAGCTAGTGAGAAGTGCAGATGATAGCATTCAGGCACCTAATCAGTAAAGAGAGCATTTGTGATTTAAGAAAAAACACTGGTAAATAAAAGAAAACTGTTTGTGCTAAAATAAGGGGTGTATGTGCAAGGCTTAACACTAACTTTTTCTTGGATTCATGGACATTGATCAATTTTAGGTCATAGTGACACCTTCTATCAGTACATGTACAGCTAGCAGATCTCCTGACACCGCAGAAATCATTTTTGTAAGAAGGTCAGTAGGTGGTTTCTGTGTCACAATAGCAATGCCACTGTTGGGATTAATAAAAAGACCGTTACCTGTCAGAGCTCTGGAAGCTTCAGAAAGGTTTGAAGTCTCAAACTGGGAAAGCTCCTTTTCAGCTCTATGGTAGGAAGAGGTATCCTGCAAATTAGTACTCTGACACTAACTGCACTCAAGAGCTCTCACCACCTGGGATGGCCTAAGAGGCAGAGTTTGAGGCTGTTAGGAGCAACCTTTATTGTTTAAATGGGCAGATTGTGACAGGAGTCAGTGCTGAAGCCCAGTCGTCTGTTCTCATTAGGCTTGGACAAAAAAGCTTGGCTGACTGGTGCAGACCAAGGTTGTTTTGCTTAAGATTTCTGTGATACCTGTTCAGAAAACAAGAGATAGTCTGCTCAGAAAAGTGGAAGGTTAGCCTGAACAACTTTGTCTGGGATTTGCACCTCTTGTGATTTTATAGGGAAGCAGAAATGAAAGTATCAAAAGTAGATCAGCTTTAGAATTTGACAAAGTGAAGAAAGTATAGGAAGGGGAATTCAGGCTGCATCATGTGGGAGGACACTCAAGCTACGAGGCTTGGAAGAAACAGATGAAGCAAGAAGACCAGGACAATAGATGCCAGGAGTTTGCTAAATTAGAGACCTTTTAGAAATTGTGTTATTTGTACAGTTTCCCTTTTAATAGGTACACCCACCAGGTGAACCTGTTACCTGAGCTGGCCTGCCCAGCCCCACCCCTGCCTTAAACCCCATGAATGTATCCCTGTTTTATCTCCCACTCCCTGGGGGTCTGCCTGCCTGTGACCCTTTCCTTCCTCCATTGGCTAACCGGGTTCCCTAGCCAGCACCACCCCCTGAGGGATATATAACTGCCTGTTACTTTGAATAAAGCTGCTTTTCTCTTCACCACTCAGCCAGAAGGACCCACGTGTAATCTGTACCACCTCCAGCACACGGATTTTCCAGTACTGGCCCCGGGCCAGAGGCTGTGAGGAGCCGATCCCCAGGTCAAAACCCTGTCAACATTGCATCTTGGAAATCTCATATTTAATGAATCTTAGAGACAAAATGGCAAGTCATGCTGGAGATCTCTTAATGTCCATGACCTTAAGCAGTGAATTGGATTTGGATGGATCTTGTCTGGCAGGTTAGGCTGTTACTTACCAGCTTGTAAAGACTTGAAGATTTTATATTCCTATAGCTTGGTAGGAAGATTTAAAAGTAGTGATGCTGACAAGTTAAAAACCAACAAAATGTTTTTCCTTATATTAGGTCATCTGAGAGTTAAAAAAAAAAAAAAAAAAGATGGAAGACAGAATTGCTTAGCAGTCAAAAAGAATTATTTTTATAGTGTGTTTACATAATAACAAACCTTATTTAAATGAGAAGAGGTAGAATTAACTCTGGGCTACAACAAACAGATGAGATTGAAGTGTAATAAGTTACAAAGAAAAATTAATGATATGTCCATAAATGGATTTAATTTATTTGAGACAGAAAGGAAAGAAGAAGAAAACAATACTTGTGAAAAGAGGTTTGAAACAGAAAGTAAAAATAATTTTGGCACATTCTATTTTAAAGTATTTTTGTTAAGGAGGAAAAAAAAGGGGAAAATAAGCAAAGAACAGGAATAATATGAATAGAAGAAAGAGAATAAGCTTCCCAAATATTTGCTGTATTTTGGTCTTGTGCCTTTTCTTCATTCTTTGGCTTGTAGCTTTCAAAATGGTCAGGAATGCCCAAGTGACGTAGTAGAGTGAGGCTGATGAACAACTTTCCCACAAGTGGATTTCAATAAAAAACTCTTCATGACTAAGAACCCCTTCAAAAGTCAGAGCTTTCAAATATATTCAAGATCTTCCTCTCTTGGGAATGTTCATGACTGGAAGAGGAAAATATTTTCCTACTGCTAATAGGTGGAAAGCAAGCTCTATGGGACTTTTCTGAAACAATTCTATGGAAAAAACCCAGCATTTTTAAATGTAAGTTTTTTAATGTCTGGATGTTGAAGATATTATCAACTATAACAATTTAAATAAACAGTTCTCAAAAAAGATCTTGGAAGAAATAATCATTTTGTATCAATCAAAAGGAATTTAGTTTGATTTTACATGAAAGCAGTTCTTTGCCCAAAAAAACAAAAAAAAACCCAAAAAACAAAAACATGCAATTTAGATGCTCATATTTGTTTCAGTACATTTTAAAACACTTTTTCAATTACTTGCATAATTTAATTCACTTTTTCTTCATGTATGACAGTATGAATTAAATCCAGTGAATTTAGTTAACTACAGCCTGCACATGTGGACTAACAGAACAGGATCTTCAGCTAATCTGCCTTCTCAGCTCTTGTTATAAAGAAAAAAGCCTGGAGATTTTATGGTCAGTAGAGTTGTCTACTAGCAAAAGATGGGAGACTGAAGTATCCTCTACTGAGACCACTCTGTTCAAATTTTCCAAGTGACAAGAAATCTCCCGGAAAAATAATTGCTGTCTTTTTCCACCTTTTCCCCACTTAAAAAGAAAAAAAAAAATAAATTGCTTGAGTTTGAAAATCCAGGTTTTATACTGGATCCATGGGGTGTACATAAAAAGCTCACCATGTTTTCAATCTCACATTTTTCACCAATAAATGTACAATTTCCTGTTTTCCTGAGCAGAGGAAAGCAATTACATTTGTAATATGGTTAATCTCAGAGACCTGAGATAGGTGAAAATTGGAAATAAAAAACTGTTCTGTATTACAGTCTAGAAGCTCTAGTTACTTACAGAAAATACATAGTTTTATTCTTATTGCCATGTGACAAGTTTTCTAGTGGGAATTAGTATAAGAATTATGAGAAATATAAAGAGAAACAGGCATAGTTTGTGCTGATAAACTAGTGGAAAAAGAGCAGAATATTTGTACCTTTGGGGGGATATATTGTCTGTATTATTTTTCTTAGTGACTGTGGTAGAAAAATAAATATTTCACAGTGAAGTATGTTAGTGGCACAACTGCAGTTTCCTTAAGACTAAGAAGGCTTGGATTTCGTATACTTCTTCCTATGCCCCAGGAATATAATGTCTAATATTAATTACAGTAATCAATATGAAGTGATGCTTTTTATTAACAAGATTTTTTTATATAGACTGAGTTTACTGCATGTAAGCAGATTAATAGGAATTAGACTTCCTTGGTTAACTGCTTACAGAGTAACTGTTGGCTGTGAGAAGCATGCAGCTATGAAAAAGGTGATTGTTTTCAGTCAAGCAAGATACATCCAGGAAAAAATTAAATTCTGTTTATGGAAAGCTGACATAATTCCACCTGAAAGAAACTATTGTAGTCAGATGTCATCATCCACTCTTCAAGAATTATTAAGGCTGAAACAGATATAAGGGAAGATACATAAGTACTGAAACTGGAGGACTTGTTTTTACATCTGAGTACTGCCTCTCTTTATGGTCGAGTGACATGATGACTGTAAGAGCAAAGGGTTCTTTGGTTTTCATCCTAACAAAAATGTGGACTTTATGCACACATCCACCATACAATCAGATTTTCTTTGTAAGATCTCTGGTGGCAGCTGAGGTCTTCAAGAGAAGACTTTATTCTTTACCTTTGCATAAAATTAATTCAGAGTCATTATATCCTGTGCATTTACTGAACTCTGGTTCTAGTAATGTCATTCATGTAAGTAACTGCATTAATGAATTCGATTGACCACAGCTGGACTTCAATCTTGCACTATACAAATGGTCTTTACCTTTCAAGATTTATTGTTGGTTTTTTTTAATTATTATTTATTTATTTATTTTGTAGTTCATACTTTACCCCCACAGCTCTTCTGCTTCTTGATATATAGGTACTTTAAATTATCACCAGCAAAATAAAAGTAAGGAATTGTCATTAGCATATTTTATAAAACTAACATTTATTCACCAACTGAAAATATTCTAGGGTATCCTGAAACTTAAATCAATGTCAGAATAAAGTTGTGTTCATGAAAACTTCAAGGTAAGAATAAAACAAAAAGATGTAGGGTTGAAAGAAAGAAAATGCTCAATGCAGATGTGAGCCTAGAAGTCCACAGATTTGATTAATGAAACATTTCAAGGGAGATCTGATAAAAAAGTAAATATTTAATTTTACTAGCAAATCAAAATTTTTTAAACCGAATTTGAACATTTCTCTCAGTACAAACCATTAGCTCCTTCCTAACAGACCCTCTACTACATCTTTACCTAAAAGTATGGCAAACAGTGGGAAATTTTTTCATGTCTGCTGATTTAGACTGATCCAAGGAAACACAATACATACAAAAAAGCAAACTTAGAATATGAATGTGTCTTTGAGTATGACTGAGTCTTAACTTTGAGGAAATATATTGTTAACTTTAAATATGCAGCACTTGACCAGCAAACATTTTATGCACCATTCTTGGCATACATTTTTTCTAAATCACTTGTAGCAGTCAAGAGTACATAAGGAGCTGACAAACCACCTAGAGCTGTTAATTAGCTTGCATTGAACAGAATTATAAATTGCCTCTGAAAAATTCTTTATTCAAAGACTCTGTTGGTCAAATGTGGGATTATTAAAAAAAAAACAAAAACCTTAAAGTATTTTTTCTTCAGATTCAGAATTGCTGTATATCTTTATATTATTCAGTTTCATGCATGGTCATCTATTCTTGGTTTATCTTCCTACATTTGGATTCAGCCAAGAATGAAGCTTACAGTTATTCTATGAATGAGTCTATTTAACTTATTGGACTTGTTCACTATATGTGTCTGAACAAGTATATATCCTGTTCAGTTATCATTCTGAATCCTATGTATTATAAAAAGATTTTCATTAGCAGTTGACACTTTCCATGGTTTCTAACCAACAAAATACTTTACTCTGATGAATTTGATTCTCTGTATAACTCAAAGGCAGGGTTTCTAATCACAAACCAGCCTTCTGAGTCAGCAGCAATATTCCTTAAGAAATATTAATATACCTTGACAAAACTCTACTTGTTATTCTAGACGCTGACTGCAGTGTTTTTATTATGCAGTTCAATGCATATCCTGAACCCTTTCTTGAAACCTTCAGTAGGTTCTCAATTTCTCCTTCTGTTTTCCTGTGGCTCATTACTGTACACAATCTTTCTTTTTCAAGGTTAATTTTGAATTTGCGGTGGTTTGGAGTTTGTATTGATCCAGTTTTGACTACTAGGTGGTCTATTGTCCTGGAAGCAGGTGTAGGCCAAGATTACTTCCTCTGTTCTACCTGTCTCATATTTTTATAAAATGAATTTGTCTACTGTTTTTTAAATAGTACATCTCCTGATCTGTTTCATATACATCTGGAACACTATATAAATAAATCTTACTGCCAAAGAAGACTAAGGGCTTTTAAATACTGCAGTCATGCAGTATTTATTCACCTATTCTACCAGTCAATTGCCTTGTTATAGTTTTAGAATCTCTTGGAATTTTTCTTTCCCCTACCACCAGAAGAGGGGCGAATGGCCCTTACCTTTATCCACTGCCTCTAACAAAAGGGGCAAGTGATGAGCGACTGGTAATTCACTGGGTGTGGTGAGAGAAGGGGACACTTTTGGTTTTCGGTTTGGCAGGGGAGGAGGACTGCGGGGGGAAGGTGAGAGAGACGGCTCTTGGAGAAACCTCTGCCTGTGAGTTTGGTCTCCTTCCTTGTTTTTTAACTCACGTTTTCCCAATCCCTGGATTCTTGGAGTTCCCGGTGCTTCAGAGAGAGAGAGAGAAGGACTTCCTAAATGGGGCCTTTTGGATCAGGTTTCCAGAGAGGGCCAGCAGCTAATGGCCCAGGCACAAGGAGCTCCCAGCATTGCTGGCTCCAGCTCAGTGATATCCCTTCTCCAACCATGGACTGGGAGAGAGAGAGTTTTGCCTGTGGGAGAAGGATCCCAACTCTTTCTTTCTCTGCCCGGCGAATCCCACCGACTCCACAGAGAGACTCCACAGCCTCAGAGGGACACACCGAAAACCTTTTTTCCACCCACCCCTGGGGGTCAGCTCAACACCGGCCGAGGAGCAACATTGCCACCTGCTGTCCTTAAATATTGCTGCGCCCAATGGAGCAGAGACTAAGGTGGAGGGGGCAGTTCAAGGTGGGATTGTCTCACAAATTGGTTGTTTAGTTCTGGTTGTTTTATTTTCTCTTGAATAGATATATATAGATTTATGTTGTGGTTAAGAACTGTTATCTTCACTATTATCATACCCTAAATAAATTTTGTTTTGAGTCCAAAGGAGGTCTGTCTCCTTCTTTGGTTTCTAGTCCAACAACTTTTCTTAATTTCCTCTAAACTTAGACAAGCCTCTTAAAAGAGATTATGAGTCAGGAGCCACATTTTCAGAAATAAATATTCAGTACAGGAAAGTTCTTTCAGCCCTAATGTAAAATCTATTAGCCTGTGGCTTCCCCACAACTGACAACAGATAGAAGCTAGAGAGAGTAGGAACATATTGCAGCCTCCTTACTGACGTAAATAAAGCAGTTGCAATGGGTTTGTACAATCAGTTCCTTAGAACTTATTAGTGTGAAAAACATCTTCCTACTGTCTCTTTTCATTTACAGATTTCGAAGGAGGCATTTCTAGTCAAGTCGTCTTGACTTCTAAGACTTCTAAGGAGGCATAAATCTATCTAGTCAAGTCATCAGACATTTTTTCAAGTTTATTACAGAGCAGAGTTTTGATTAGATTGTTCCTCCATTCCTGTGTTTATTCTTCACTCTCTTCAAGGACTACTCAGTTTCAAGAAGTTGCTGTAGTACTGAGGTGCTGAAAAGAAATTTGTTTTTATTAGTGAAAGAATTCCACAATAAGCATATTCTTGCAAACTATTCACTCCTCTCCTCTCTTCCTTTTGTGCCCTGTAGAGATTATTTTAGTTGACTTTTATGTTATCTAGATTGTTGCCTTAGAAATCTTAAAACATCAATGTACTTTATGGGATTAGTAGTCCAGTTGTCAGACAGTTTTGATTGTAAGGCTAAGAATCCATATTGCATTGAAAATGATTCATACTTTACCATTACAGCTGAACATATTTAACACATTTTATATAGAAGACCTGAGTACGGTCAGTCCTCTAAATAATAGTGGTTTATCAACCTCACAAAGAGAACTGTTCTGTTAAAATAAATGTAAAGAAAAGTAAAGCAAATTAAATTAATTTGAACAAACCCTTAAAAACTTTAAGTATATAAGAAAAATAACTGTGCAAAGTCTTGACTCTTTGCTGTTGATAACAGTATCTGGAGACTGCAGTATACCCAAAGTGAACTGAATGAAAAAAATAACTCATTTTCATGTTCTGAATAGCAAGAGAAAAGAAAATTCCATCTAATATAAAGTGAGTGTCAAGGCATTTGCATAGGAGGGAGAGGGGTCTGAACTTTTTATTGTTCTATTTAAAGCATGACCTTTTTTTTTTTTTTTTATGCTGCAATTGTTAATATAGGTGGCAAAGTAGCTTACTAGAACACACTCCAAATCACACAAGGCAAACCTTCTGAGAATAACAACATATTTTACCTTCAAAGCCTATTATGCCTTTCCTCAGACCTCCATTACTGGAGTAATTTGCTAAAGTGTGAAAGGAAGTAGTATAACTTCTCTTCATTCACAGACATAATGAATATTGTTATAGTCAAAAATATTGAACCCTCTGTTAGTCTCAGGTTAGTGGCTTGTTGCAGTCAGGGTCTGGCAATCAGAAGATTTCGGGCTCTACGGAAAGATAGAGTCCCTCCCCTCCCTAGGCAGCTAATAGCGTTTAGCCTGTGATGTAAACAGGCGGAAGTGACATCCTAAACCTGGGTAATATAAACCCGTGTAAACCACCAATAAAGGCCATTTGCTTGTCCACCATGCTGGTGTCTGCATGCACTTGGTCCGCGCGGCTGAGGAGAAGCCACCCGTGTCGTCACAGAACCAGGCCGCCGAGCTCCTGTGGGAGCTACAGTGGATAAAAGGTTATATATGAGGTGTATCTAAAATGAATTAAAATGTCTTTTCTTCCCTTAATCATTATTTGGTAGAGTCAAAGAATCTTGTAAAAAGAGTTAAAGGGAAATCTTTTACAGAGAAAAAGAATAAGAAAATACATCTAGATCTTTAATTGTTGATATGTTATTAAATACATTCATATTATCTATTGACCCATGCACATATGAAAAAAACACCTAGAACAGCACAGTGATATGGGCATGACAGTGTACCTAAGTGAATGGATCACCTCAGTATCTGATTTTGAGACATTAGCAGTTCATTTTTTGCATACAACATAAACAGTCAAATACTTGATACTGTTTGTGCCACTGGCTGTTTGCATGAGTCTTCCGTAAACATAAAATCATAAAGAGAATATATATAGGGTGTTTTGGGAGTTGTATTCTTTTTCAGTATAATAATTATGTGAGAATAGTTTGTTTCTGCTTTCTTACTCTTATTTTGTCCATTGTGATGTACTGTTTCTTTGGCTTAAAGGAGGATCCAAGAAATTATAGGCACATAACTCTTGCTTCAGTCTCTGGGAAAGTTATGGAATAAATCAGTATGGGGCAGGCAAAAGTCAAATAAAGAATGTGATTGGAAAGAAACAGGACTGATTTGCCAAAGGCAAATAGTACCTGACAAACCTGATTGCCTTGTATGACAAAGGAACCTACATGGCTGATTTGGGGTGAGATATGGACATTTCTTACCTGGATTTCTCCAAGGCTTTTGACAGAGTTTTCCACATCCTCCTTCTGGGGAAACTTATGTATTATCATCTAGGCAAGTGGTCTAGTGCAGTGGGTAGGGAACTGGCTGACAGGCAGCACCCAGAGGGTGATGGTAAACACCTCCTTTTCAAACTGGCAACCTCTCATAACTGACACCAAATGATGTTTAGTATCTTGATAAATGATCTGGATGATTGGATTAAACATACCCTGATGAAGTTTGCCAATGATACTGAACTGAGGGGGGAAGTGAACCCTTCAGAAGGGAGAGCCACCCTGCAGGAAGACATGAGTAGTGGAAGAATGTAGGATACAAATGAAGGAAGGGTGAGATAACAAGAGCCTCATGAAATTCAACAAGGACAAGTGTAAAATCTTGCCTATGGGAAATATAATTCAGGAATACAGCACAGCATGGGATCTAGATAATTAGAAACCAGCTCTGTAGAAAGGGATCTGTGGGTCCTGGTGGACAACAAGCTCAGTATGAATACACAGTGTGCTGCTGCAGCACAGAAACCCAGAAAGAATTCTGGGTTGCATCAATAAGAGTATCATGATCAGAGATGACCCATCACTTGTCAGGTCACATCTGGAATAGTGTGTTTGGTTCTAGTCTTGACTATACAAAAAAGCTGTGGGTAGGATGGAGGGGGTCCAAGAAAGGGCCAGAAAGACAATCGGAGGACTGGGAAAGACTAAAAAGTTTTATTCAGCCTTGGAAAAAAAGACTTAAGGAAGACCTTTGCCACCATAATACAATATTTAAAGGGTGACTATAAGGAAGATGGGAGACTCCCTTTTTACAAGGAGTTGCATGGAAAAGACAAGGGGTAATGGATACAAGTCACTCCTGGAGAGATTCCATTTAGATAGAAGGAGCATATTTTTCAGAATTAAACCAATCAGCCATTGGAATGATCTCCCCAGGGAAGCAGTGGATTCCCCATATTGGATACTTTTAAGATTCATCAAGACGGAGTTCTGGGCCACCTGGACCATGCTTTTGCCAAGAAAGGTTGGACAAGATGATCTTTATTCTATGATTTCAAGTATGTAATTTAGTGAACCATCAGGAAAAAAAAACAAAACAAAACAAAACAAAAAAACTAAGGAATATGAAAAGCAAGTGTCTGCTGTTTTGTGTAGATTTTATTGAATTATTACCTATCAGCTAGTCTGATTCTGGTTAAAAGATATTTGAGATTCTTGTCTGTTCTGTATGTGATATATTTTTTTATTACTTGAATTCAATCAGACCAAAAATCTCTTGTCTAAATTTAGAGAACTTAGAAAAATTTATAACTAAAACAGAGAGACAAGTCTCCTTTAATTTCAAAACAAATTTAATTAAGGTATGATAAATGGAAGGATAACNGGGGCCCCCCGGCTAGCAATGTTGTCTCTGTCTCTCTCTCTCTCTCGGGCAAAAAGTCAACAAACAATCCCAAAAAATCAAAGCTTTGTAATCCAGGTATGGGAAAGGGAAGCAGCAGGAAAGGCAAGAAAGAAACCCAAGACTCCGGGGTGTCTCTCTCCACCGTCTCTCCACTGCCAAGTCCCGCTGCCCACCCCCCAAAAACCCGTGTGCCCCTCTCCCTCACCCTTAATCACCGTACTCTTGCTTCTTTTGTTAGAGACAAATGGCCTGGGCTAGGACAATTCACTCCTCATTGTGAGGGTGGGGAAAGAAAAATTCCATTAGAATCTGAACCTATAACATCTCTATTTTGGTAAAAATTTGCCAGTAGTGCAATACAATAATTGCATTTCACTGAATCAAAGCTGTGTACTTTATACTGGAGTGGCAGATTTAAATAATAAAGTTAATCAAAGAAGCTCAGATGCACAGAATGTACTTCTTAGTGTAGTATGCTGTAACTCTGCTGTATTTCACATAAAACAGATGATGTATAAATTTTTGTTCTGAAATTCCCAAAAGCATGTACATTCAAGAGAAACATGTGCTAGGCCAAGTCTTAATGAATGTACATTGTAGAGGATTATTGATTAAGATTACTGGCTTAATTGTGCAAGGTTTTTTTGCATGCTCTAAAGGCAGATATAATACCTAAGGCAGAATAGATACATTCATTAATGGTGTTTATTTCATTATTAAAGAGAGAATAAACAGTAGCAATTAATAAAGAATGGCTTACAGAAGAGCTTTCAGCAGAAATTAACTTTTTCAATAATTTAAAAGGTAGTATCAGAGATTTTAGTATTGTGTTTCATTTTAAAACTAACATTGAAACTGGTCTTCAAATGACTATTATATGAAATAAAAGATTAAAGCTCAGTTTACAGATTATATTTCTAGATGATTTCTGCAATATGCAGTCTTCTCAAATTAGACAGAAAGAAAAGATACAGAAAGTGTAGAATAATCTCAAAGTGATAACACACAGGAAATTACACTCAGAAATCAGAGATAAAGATGTCATGAGGAAGTTGTCTAGTTTTAATCACAGGATAATTTTTTAAAAAACCTATTTTTATAGTTGGTTTTTTTTGGTGTTTGTTTCTTTGTTTGTTTGTGTTTGGTTTGGTTTTGGGTTTTGTTTGTTTGTTTTGTTTGGTTGGGTTTTTTGTTGGTTTTTTTTGCTATTGACTGTATTGGCCCATATCATCATCATCATCATGGCTGGACTTCATGAACGAAGAGTTGGGAGGGTTTTACCCACGCTTGCTGCAAATGCGCTGATGGTTGATAAGGCCAATGCAAGNGTTCTCAGCAGCATGGCCTCGATACTGGTGACCTCTGCCTGTATTGTCACATATACAAGTAGTTTAATTCCTGACTGATACCAGTGTAGACATTAAATATGTTAAATTTGTGCTTTTATGAAATAGGAGAGGCTGAATATTTCCAGTATGTGGCCCTCTGCTCCCCCCCAGCCCCAAAAAGCCCACAAGAAAACCAAACACGGCAAAGGATAAAAGTAGGAATGAAACCAACCAATAAACCAAACAACTGTCTACCCAGCAACTACTGCAACAGGGACCACAGCTTGTGGTCAAGCCTGAAAGCAGTCATTCTCTGCATGCGGCTTTATTGTTGTCACAGTACTTGAGGCATCACCCTAGGTACATCAACAGCTCCTGTCATGACAGCAGTGACAATGACAATTGCACAGATCTTAATGGTGAATCACAGAACTGCAGAATATGCTGAGTTGGAACAAACCCACAAGAATCATTGAATCCAACTCCTAGCCTTGCACAGGACCAGCCCCAAGAGTCACATCATGTGCCTGTGAGAGTATCATCCAAAAACTTCTTGAACTCTGTGAGACTTGATTCTGTGACCACTTCCCTGGGGAGCCTGTGCCAGCACACAACAACCTTCTGAGTGAAGAATTTCTAATATCCAACTTAAACCTCCCCTGACACAACTTCAGGCCAGTCCATCAGGTCCTGTCAGTGGTCACTATGGAGAAGAGATCAGTGACTGTCCCCCCTCTTACACTCAGGGAAGTTGTAACTATAATGAGGTATCCTCTCAATCTCCTCCAGGCTGAACAGGCCAAGTGACTACAGATTCATACAGCTTCCCCTCAGGGCCCTTCACCATCTTCGTTGGCCTCCTTTGGACATTCTCTAATGGCTTAATATCTTTCTTGCATTATGGTGTCCAGAACTGCACACAATATTAAAGGTGAGGTCGCCCCAGTGCAAAGCAGAGTGGGACAATCCTCTCTGNGTCGCCCCAGTGCAAAGCAGAGTGGGATAATCCTCTCTGTCCACTGACTGGCGATGCTTTGCCTGATGCCCCTCAGGACATGGTTGGCCCTCCTGGCTGCCAGGGCACTCCTGACTCCATTTAGCTTGCTATCAAGCAGGACCCTCAGGTCACTTTCCATGGCACTGTTTCCCCAGCATCTCGTTCCCCAGCCTCTACATATACCCAAAGTTGCCCCATCTCAGCTGCAGAATCCAGCACTTTCCCTACTTGAACTTCATACAGTTGGCGATTTCCCAATCCTCTGATTTGTCAAGTCCCTCTGCAGGCCCTCCCTGTCTTTGAGGAAGTCAACAGCTCCTACAAGTTTTGTGTCATCTGTAAACTTGCTGAGTATCCCTTCCAGTCCTGCATCCATGTAATTTATAAAGTGTTGAAGAGGAAAGGAAACAACAGAAAATAGGGGTAGGAATTTTTGATCTTGGAAATATATACTTTGTGATAACTCCTTTTATTCTTAACACTAATTTCTGTAGCTACTATATGTTTCATTTCTCTTTGCTGTGTCACCTGTATAAGGACAATAGAGAAATGTATGTTAAGAGAAGATTGCTGTTCTCTTTTTACTTCCTCTGCTTTGAAAAACTGATGACTTTCTTTTCTCTAACCACCCATGCCACAATTTTTCCTGTGTCTTGATTTGGGCACACTTTTTGTTCTGGATGATCTTTCGAAACTACAGCTAACAATCATGAGTAGTTACAGTGAACAGATAACAGTGCAGAGTGTGTTACTGGTTGTTTTTTTTTTTTCATTGGTAAAGTTTCAAATTTCCTTAATGTTAATTTGTCCTCCTCTGAGGACGCTGGTTCGAATCCTGGAGGAACTTGCTGTCACTGTCCAAGCGTGCTCGGCTGTGGCAAAATGAACCTCAGGAGTAAAGGGGGTGGGGCCAGTTCCATGCACACTGTGCCTCACCTAAAAAATCCATTGCACAGGCTTATCCCAAGATCTTCGTTCGCAAAGTCCAGCCAACAACAACAAAGTTTCAAATTTAAGGATTTAAAGGTGAACAATAACTCTTTTCTTCTATTACCTAACTTATTTAAAACTGCTATTAGGGATTTAATTTATGTTTCATATTAATATTACTGTTATCTTTCCTCACAATGGTCTTTCAGCCATCCAAATAATTTAAAAATCAAATAACTACCAAAAAAAAAAAAAAAAAAAACAAAAAAAAAAAAAAAAAAAAAAAAAAAGCTCTTAAAAAGTCTTCACCATTATTTATTTAACATTTGGTAATCCACTCAGTGTGTCTTAACCACAATTCATCAGGCTTTAGTTTCATGAATTTATCCATTCTTAATGATCTAGAGTTTAATTTTAATTCCCCTTCACTCTGTCATATTACTGTTTACTTTTTCTCCTGACAATGACTGCTGAATACTTAAACCTCTGTTTATGGCATGTTTTCGCCATGTTAGAACTGAAAACAGAGTGACATATATTGTGATTTGTTGGTTTGAGGTTCTTTTTTCCTGAGAGCCTTCATTGAGAAGTGGGTGAATCAAATGGATGTCTTCTTTGATGTCTCTGACAATTAAGTTCTGTTCAGCTGTTTTTAAGATTTCTGCAGATGTGTTGGACCTGAGTGGAAAGAATGCTTCAGCAGATAAGACACTGATCTAAAACTATGGAATGCTGAGTAAACCAGTTTTGTGTCCTAATATTCACACTTCCAGGTGGTAAATAATATTTTCTAATCTTTTAAGTATGCTGTAAAGAAAAAATAAAGGTGAATTACTAAAAAACAATAATTAAGTGAATCACGTTATACCATCAGAAGGTTGCTTTCTCATCTCTTCTATCTTTTCCATCAGATTGAAATGACAACTATAGGTCTTTTCTCTTACCTGAATAAAAAATAGTTAAAATACAACATTTTAAATGAAGTTCACTTTATAGCTGCATATATATGTATATAGTACACAAGTGACAGACATGGCAAACAAACATTTCTTTAACTTAATCTTTTTTCTTTACCAGGACAATTATTGAGGGAAACCGCTGTGCATATGTTATGCAAACTACAGTTTGTTGATAACCAGATCATCGAAATAACACCAGAAGAAAATGGAATTATACCTTGGTTTTTGGGTGTTTGTTTTTCTTATTGTTTACAGAATATGCTTTATTTATATATATTATATATACATATATGTCAGATGTACTTTTAGAGGCTTTATATATTCAAGTGCTTTTGGAAAAATATTCTTTAAAAAACTTTTCTAAGCTACAAATGATGCACAGACTAGTTTACATCTGTCCATTTTTGAGAGCAGACTAATAAATAGCAATCACAAAGGGCTGCTTTTCTCTGTCTCTAAAGCCATTTATCTACAGTTTAATCTGGAAGAACCTTGTCTGCAGCAGACTCTTACAGCTGCATCATTGCCTGACTTCACTAGTGGACTCTTTTTTCACTAGGCTTAGCATATTTTTAATAGCACAAAGCACTTCTACAAGTTGCTGATCATGGTCTGTGCAAAAATGTCTACCTCAAGGCTTTTCCTAAACCAGAGATACAGAATACAGAGAAATATTTCCAATATACTGCATTAAAAATGAGAATTTTTTTTTCTGAAATAGTACTGAAGATATTTATGATTTATTAATCATATAAGCTTTCCAAGCTTTCTGTTTTGCAGCAGATCACAGATACATCATTGAGAACTCAGTCCAGATGAGTACCTAATTTTACTGCAAGAGGTTCTATTCAAACTTTACCAAAACAAAGCTAATTAAAAAAAAAAAGCTTTTGTTTATGTGTTTGTTTGTTTGTTTGTGATAAGAATATTTCAGCAGCTTGACAAAGTGTTTAATGGGCATACCTATTTTAAGAGAAGTTCAATGCCCCTGTCAGCAGTGGAATGTACAAAGAAGTAAGGGATGACAGAAGAAGGGAAGACTTTGCACAAGTCATGTAGCCCCACCATCAGAAGCTTCAACCTTTTTACTTCAAAAAGAAAGGATGAATTTCATTCATGAGACTCTGAAAGTTCTGGGTGGCCAACACCATGGTTGTATAAACTCATCACAAAAACTGAATTACCACATAATCAAAACAGATTTTCAGGGCGCTGGGAACTCCATTCAAGACTGGTGTAAGTTTCCTTCTTTTTTTGGCTAGTCATCTGAACTCATCTAACTACTTCTCATCCCTTACTGACAGAGAGCAGGTGTTATTCACCTAACCTGACTTCACTGTGTGCAGACATGTTCACAGAATGTTGTTAAACAATGGGGACAGGTTTATTTATGCAGAGAATTTATCTTTTAACTTTGTAATGAGTCATCGTAGCCCATACCATGTTAGCTCAATATGATTTTCCACATGCCTTTCAAAACACAATGTATTTAATTAGTGACAATGTATTTGAATAAATTAATTCAATGAAACAATAGGTATAGCAAACCTATAAGTTGCATATGAGTTTTGAATTTCATAACTTTATGAGTGCTGGATTTTGCAATGATGCTTTGTTTGCTTGTTTTTGAATTATGCAGTTTAAATGAACTTTTTTTTATGTAAGTTCTATGAAAGGTGTAAAATTAGTGGAGTAAATTAGTAGAATAATGGTTTTCTGATTCAAAATTAACTACATGGAGATCAGATCTTATAAAAAAAACCCTGCCACTAAACAGCTTAGGAACAAACAACAAGGTTTATACAGTCATCTTGTGTGACAGCTAAAATTCCAAAGCAAGTTTATTTTATTCCTCAAGAAATATTTTTGTGGTGTTTGAAGCTTTCAGCAAAACCCCAGAGGGTAATCATGTTCTTCATTTCTTAAGGCAAGTCCATTCATTTTGTTGGCTTCTCTTCAAAAGTCTGCCTTTCTGCTACCCAAGACTCTCTCCATCAGGCAATTTGACTAGATATCAGAAGTCACACTTTGATTTATTTTGTTTGGGATTATAACAAACAGTGAAACCTCATCATGCTGATAACCAAACTGGTAAGGAGTAGTAGACCAGTAACTGGATTCTGCAAGCTGAAGTTTTCGACTGTTTGGTTTTTGTTTGTGGTTTTTGTTTTGTTTTGTGGGGATTTTGTTCATTGGTTTGGGGTTTTTTTTGGTTTTGTGTGTGTGTGTGTTAAACTGTATGTCATCTTTGTTGTTTTTTTTTGGTTTATGTTTTCAATAAAGACAGGAAACAGTCCACATTTTTCCTTGAAATATACTTCTGAAAAATCTAGAGTCAATTCCCCATTTCCTCACTCTGTTGCATTCAGTGTTGATAAGTCAAATACAATCACTCTTGCCGTATGTTTTAGCCATACTAATTGCATACAATATGCGGCAAATGCATACTAAAACTATGTATTTTGAATACCATTGTAGTTTATAGATCTGTAGTTAATCCTATAGTAATTCATAATAGGTATCATATTATTTATTTGTATTTTTAAATTTTAGCAAAACACTTCAATGAGTTTGTTGAAGTATTAAATTTATATACATTGCTTGATTTTGGGAGAAGGGCCTCAACTGGTTGCTTCACATAGACAGCATGTGTTACTCAAGTATACAGAAATGCTCCTGTACAGTAGCTCTCACTGGGCATTGTGGAAGCTGTTCCTATGTTCACAGAAGTGGGCACATATCAACTTCTGTTAATTCCTAAAAAGCAGCATGTGGCTGGGAAAACAGGGAAGTTATAACACCCTTTAAAAAAGGATCACCATTTTTTCTATTATGCAACATGTAGCAACCACCTTTTTTTTTAGTACTGACTTACTAAAGAATAATCTATATTATCCTTGTGGTCTATGACATTATCCTTTTAAAATTCTTCTGAGTTATGTCAGTGCTATATGTCATTATGAAGGAAAGATGAAGCTCTTATGAAGCTCTTTAGGGTATAGACCCCACTGTCCACAAACAAATAACCACTATCATATATGTATAATGATGTATATGTGTATATATATATAGTGAATATATACATACATAAATACAAAGCTAATTGTGATGTGGATTCAGCTGTTAGAATTGTAATTCATGCTGCCAATAACTGTTTCCTTGGCATGAACTTAGTAAATGTGTTTAGTATGTACCCTGGTCCCAGGCTGAGAACTTAGAGTAATATATATACTAGCTATACAGTCCCTAAACTTTTCGTACATTACCAGGTTCTTTTTTATCTTGTGAAGTAGCCATTTCATTGCTCCTTGGAGATAACAAACATTTAATTCTGTTTCAGTTTAAAGGCTGCTTCACAGAGATCATATTTCTGTAGTTTCACTTGCCTTTTTTTTTTTTTTTTTCTGCAGTGGAGTGACAGAGTGAAGAAGACTTAATTGCTTACCTGACACCTTTCTCAGCCAATTTCTTAACAAGAGTGAAGAGAGGTGTTGGAGCAAAATCACCTCTCTATACTTTAAAGCAAATAAGTTATTTAAAGCAAATTACGTGTTCCTTCCAAAATTTTTATTTCATTTTCCTCCTTTAGGGTGTAATTTCATGAATGATTTAGCCAATTCAAATATGGATTGGAAGTAATAGAAAAAGATAGTTTCACTCTTTTTCTCCCTCAACATGAGCACTTCTTTGCTTATTTCACATCAGAGGGATATTTTTATTTCAGGACTAGATACCTCAAGCCATTTCCTCAACATTTTAAATAACCAGTTATTTAAGAAAACATAGTTATACTTGCATCTGACCTGTTCCTGTGGAGTAATCTCATGTATACTGATTATTTTTTAAAGTCTCTGCCTTTCCAATTTTCATCAGTTTTTCTGTAGACTCTAACATTTAAAATTCTATTGTCACTAAGCCTGGAGCATCCAGCTTAAATGCCTATTTTGATCTTATGAAAAGGCTGATTTCCATTAAAATAACCTTAAAGAATTTTAGTGACAAAGGAACAGCTTTCAACTTCTGTAAATTCTGCTGAATTTCTGGTCTTTCTCATTTTTTAATCTCAAAGAAGCACTTTTTGCCTACAGTAATCAAAATTTTACAGTCATATTATGCAATCCTACCTATGCTTTTAACATTATATTTTTAAGCTTTCATTATGCTTCAGTCTTCTCAATTTAATGATTACCTCAATACTCCACAAAGTTTTTTTCAGTGTTTCTTTTATTTTTCTCCTTACCAAAGAATGATCAAATCAGTCCTGACCACTCTTTTGCATTTTTGCATTACCCTTGTAGAACATCCATCGTTGACCTATGGCCACCTTGTACTCCCTGTTTTGTTTAATTGCTGCATCATTATTTAATAATATTTAAAATTTAATAAAACGTCCACACTCTTGTGATGGTTGCACTGGACTATCCCCCGAGCTTTCCAGTTTGAATACCCAGCTAATGATCCCTGAACAGGAAATGCAACTGAGTATCTTTGTTGTCTACTATGTCTTTCAAATTTTCTTGTCTCTTCAAGGCACACTGAGGTTCTCCTATTTTGGGTATAGGATATCCTGAAAATCTTTTACATGTCTGAATGACAGTGCCTTGGTCTTCTTTCTGTACGTTTTCTGGTCTTTCTACTTGTTTTTGAAAATATATCATTTGAGAATGCAATTCAATATACATAGTTGTTGGGTTTTTTGTCCTTATTCCATCTTGCTTTTTTTCTTAACATCACCCACTATTTTTCCTAATTTTTACTGAAACCTATTGCTTACAATTTTTTTTCCACTTAGTGAGTTTTGCAATGAGCCTTAGCAGATCCCTTGTTTAACATTCCTCTAGGCAACTGTCGTTTTTGACTCAACTCGTTCTTTTAATGGAATGCACACTCGAAGTCCTTCATGATCTATCAGAGAAAGAAATCTGCAAAAGGAAGCATTCCAAGAACCCCACTCCAAATCATGCCACTGGAATCTTTTGCTTCAGGTGCTCCAGGTTCACCCCTCCTAACAGTTAAGGTTTGCTGAACTCTCTAGATGGCATCTGTCATGGTATCAGAAGTGCCACTGTGGGATTCTTCTTGGTTCCTGTCAGGAAACAAAACACTGGTAGACAGCTGGCTAAACAAATCCAATTAGCAGCTTAAATTCAGCTTGTTGTCCACAACTTCCTTTGTATTCAATATGCATTCACACATTATACTCCACATTTGCTATCTGGCTACAGATCTTATGTACATATTTTTCATGTAAACAACAATAATCATTGCACTAAAGGCATGTTTATTTATTCATGCATAAATTCTTGCCTTTGTGTGAAACCATTCCAGATTATTCATATAATCAGTTATAGTTTCAAGTGCAATCTGGTTTGATTCCGGAAGTGTGTTTTAGCCTGGCAGCATCAGCATTGCTTAGTTTTATTCAGGACAAACACACTACCTCAATACACGTTCCATGCAAATATCTTGCAGTTTCTCTGGTGATTGTCCTGTATATTCTTTTTGATGTATTGATTCCAAAAAAAGGTCTGTATTCAAACTCTTGTAATATGTTTTGTTATGTTGAAGTCTTTAAAATACAATGAAGCTTAACCAACTTAGTAAGCTGCAAAACAAAAATTAAGGTTTCGGGATTTTGGGACACTTCTCATTTGGAGAGATGTAAGGAAGCCTGAGATGAGCATTTAATTTATCCTTTGTTTGGATACTTCAAAAAAGTCCAAAGGATTCTTGTGACTTTTATTTTAAACATTAAAAGATTCTATAAAGATCACAATAAAATTCATAGTATTATCAGAACAGAGTAACTCATCTTTGAAAATGCCTTCTATCTAAGGAAGGAAATATATAAATATATTTGTTAAAAATTTTCTTCTGAAAAGTAAAATTATAGACATTAAGAATTAATTTACCTCAAGGCATGATTTATGTAGCATATTCTCACAAAAAAATTTGAGAGCATTTCAGTAAAAAATTTCCAATGATGAAAGTCAATGTACAGCAAACATAGTTTTTAGTGTGTTAAAGGAAGAGTTGGAATCTAAGAGAGGAGAAAAACATGTCTCTTATGTGATATATACCATTGACTGATAACTCAGACAATTTGAAAAAGAGTTTTAATTCAAACATTTTTGTCACATGAAAAATGCAGAATTTTCTAAGAATTTTGTTTCAGGAAGTAATTTCAGGAAATTTTAGTGTAGTAAGGAAGTTATTATTAAATTATTAGAGATTTTCTCTTTTTTTGGGTTACCTCAGGTAATTAATTTTTTTTCAGACGTGGGAGATTGTGGTTTATGAGGTAAACTGCTATGTGTTCAGCTCAAATATTTGGTTTATGGCATGGAAATGGGAAAGTGCAATAGTAATTTAGAGTACAGATAGGTAGATGTTTTATTTATGAATTCTTTTCCTAAATGTTAGTCAATTAAAAAAAATAAATTTGGATCAAAGTTTATTTCTTAAGGTGATCCAGCAAACAGAAAATGTATAATTAAAAATACTTTTTCTAAGGAATTTCTCAAAGATAAAATGATTCATCCTTCAAAAAAAAAAAAAAAATAACTATTGCATTTAGTAGGTCTAAATTTAGCTAATATTTGGGAAGATAATAAAGGACTATTATTATTTGTCAGTAAAAGACTATGTATGAATGTATAACAATATGGAGTATGGGACAGGAAAAGTATAGTGCATGAAAAAAATTTCTTTTTATTTTCAATGAATAGTCAGTGTGAACGGAGATCCACAGTAAAACTGAGTTTTCTGATAAAAAATTCTCTTTTTCCAAGGCTCCTCTCTATGTCTATTTTTGCTCCTAGTACCATCACAAAGCAATGATATTCCGAACTCCCTTGGGACTGGCTACTGCCTGTGTCTTGTAACTGATTCCTCATAGTCTTTCTAAAATATGTTCTCTTTTATTCTTGCAAATTTAAAATCACGCTTTTGGTTGTCACTTCACCTAAACTATAAACATAATTTTTCAACCTAAGAAAATTATATTCAATTGTATTCAAAAAAATGTTTCTTCACATCTGGTTGTCTGCTAAGGTGTTCACATTCGCTACCATCCTTTCATACTCACTCAGAAGCAAAATACAATTAAAATACATAAAATTATTTCTATTTCCTTTTTTCCTTCTTTTTTGTGTTTTTTTGTTTTGTTTTGTTTTTGTGGTTTTTTTTGTTTTGTTTTGGTTTTTTTTGTTTGTTTTTTGGTTTTTTGGGTTTTTTTTTTTTTGTTTGTGGGGGTTTTTTTGTTTGTTTGTTGGGGGGTTTTGGAATTTTTTTTGTTTTTTTCCCCTGGGTAGGTCACTCTTCTGAAGCCACACCTGAAGTTACAGAAGTGTAGCTGGCCTGTTTTAGATTATGCCTTAATGTACATTACTGCAAAATGTAGAAAGATGTCTTACAAAACTGACTGTATAGCACAAACACACCTTAACATTAGAGCAAACCTAAATAAGACAAGGTGCACCAAAAGAATCTGACATTCTGACTTAAAGAAAGTTTATGGATTAAATTATTTATCCTTTGGGGGGAAATAGAGGAGTCTACTTCCCATTTCCTTTCTTTCTAGTATCATATCTATAAGGAATAAAAAGTGCCTTTGACTTCATGCAAATAAAATCCCAAGTATTTATTTGGTATAAATTTCTGCAGCTCCCTTGACTGTGAGTCTTTGCAGTAACTCCCATTTTCTTTTACGTGCTTTTAAAATATTTAAAAATGTTAACAACCATGGAGAGATTCCTGGTCTCATGACAGCTGTGGTGCAAATGGGAATCATTCTGTACTGTGCCTACAAGAACTAAGGACAGTCACTGCAAAAATTCTGGGATCTTATGCTGAACATCTCCATCCTGGTTCTGGTGGATGTGTGTCATTGAGAGTTGGGGTCTGGTATAGGAACCTGTTGTGGTTTAACCTCATTCAGCAATTAAGCACCGCATAGCTACTTGCTCACTCCACCACCAGAAGGACTGGGAGTTAATCACAAGAACAAAAGCTAAAAAACTTGTAAGTTGAGATAAAGGCAGTTTAACAGAGAAAGCAGAAGCCTTGCACATAAACTAAGCAAAACAAGGGATTAATTCACTGCTTCCCATGGGCAGGCAGGTGTTCAGCCATCTCCAGGAGACCATGCCCCATCAAGCATAATCATTACTTGGGAAGATAGCATCACTCCAAATGTTCATCCCTTCCTCCTTTTCCCCCCACTTTGTATACTGAGCATGATGTCATATGGTATGCCCATATGTCATATGGTATCCCTTTGGTCAGTTGGGGTCACCTGTCCCAGTTCTGTCTTCTCTCAACCTCCCATGCATCCATACCCAGCCTCCTCACCAGTGTGGCAGTACAAAAGCAGAGAAGGTCTTGGCTGTGTGTAAGTCCTGCTCAGCAATAATAAAAATGTCTATATATTATCAACCCTGTGTTCAGCACAAATCAAAAAAACAGCCCCATACCAGCCGCTGTGAAGAAAATTAACTCTACCCCAACCAAAACCATCACAGAACCCAAGAGCTTGGTCCCTGCAAGTAGTCACAAGGGTGAGAGCATGTAGAAGAGCAAATTGTGTTCCCCTGAACTGTAAGGAAAGTTGGATCAATTCTGTTTTGCCTAATCCAAATGTGTACTCCAGCCATGTAATTAACTGGAGTGACACAAGACAGATGTCAGGCTGCTTAGCAAAGTCCTGGCACTTAAAGAAAATAGTCTCATTTTTAATTTCCATCGATAGAGCCTCTAGATGAAGTTTCCCACCATCTTGTTAGAATCTTAATTCCCACCTGCTAATGGTATAAGCCAGTTTCTGAGGTTTCCTATAATTTTTGTCTCAAAGAATAGTTTTGCAATGTTGCAGTAACCAATCTGTTGATGATTACCAAACTTTTGTACATTTCTGTCTTTTTCTGAAGCAACAAGAGCTCTCTTGAGCAGCTAATTTAGCATCAGAAAGGCTACTCTTTTTTTTATTATTTCTTTCTTACCAGAAAGACTCTGCATGCTACAAGTCATTATGCCTT
>VXAU01001564.1:81671-115785 GCA_013399695.1 Formicarius rufipectus | reverse complement strand
TTTTTTTTTTTTTAATATTAAGCTTTGTCTTGTCCTTTATAGAGTTGAGGAAAGCACTCAGCTATTTTTCCAAAGAACAAAAGAGGAAGGCAAAATGGGTGGGCTAAAATAATTAATGCTAGCTCAAAACATTTGAATATGTAAGAGTTCATAGAAGCCACATTTGACAAAAATAGGTGCTTACATGCTGATTTATTCAGAGTTAAATGGAGAACTATCCATCAGATTGGCACTTTTTTGTGTTGCAAAATAAAAAAATAACATGATGACAGGAAATTAAAGTGAACTTAGTGTGATAATAGACACTGAAATGTTTCTTCTAAAAAAAATAAGGAAGGAAAAAAAGTGACGTACAATTTAGACAAAAGATGAATATTACCAGTCTGCTTTGACAATCACGTTAAAAAAGGTAGCTTGAATCTTCATCTTGTAGTATATCTTATACTTATTTACTCATGACCTACTTGACAAATAAATGACAGCAAAGTAGTAACATAATCTAGGAGTTTAAATGCTACCTAGAACAGGACATCAGAGCAGTACTGTTAAATTTGGGTATAGAACCAAAAACTTATTTCTTGTAATCTTTTCACTTTCAGAGCACCCATTTCTTCATGAAGACAAATTTTGGCATGGAGATGTTCTTTATTTGAGAATTTCTGTTTCAGAAAAATAACACTATCAGTGTTCATTATCCCCCCCCAAAAAAAAAAGGAAAAAAAGAAAACAGCAACAACAACAATGACAACAAAAGGCAAGCCTGTGATGCTTAGGATTCAAACTGAAATGTTTTATGTTCAATTAAGTTTGAAATTTCAAGGTTCAAAAGTTGAGTTTAGCTCAAAACACCTGAAATACAAGCAAGATTTCTGATCCACATAGTAACCCAAAGTGCATTGTCTCTTTGCAACTGATGATTAGATATTTTCTCCATCAGACATCATGACCACTTGTTCTGGCATTTGGAGGCTTTTTGCCCCACTTGTTGCTTTGTGATTTTTCCCCCCATTGTCACAGTTTTCCTCATTATTTAAGGACATAAATACAGGTGCAAATCTGCAGCTACTGTACCAGGCCCTGTACATCAAATAGCCCCCATTCAACATGGAGAGAAAATGGAGTTTCCATAACAGAAGTGAGCAGAACAAAAACCTGGTAACCCAAAAGATAACATGGTGTTATTTAAATGATTCTATGATTAGTGCTTGGCTATGTATGAGAGCTCAAAGCTCTAGGTATTTTCAGGCACTTTTACTTAGGGCAAGCAGTTTTATTACAGCAGTTGAACTGATCTGATTGCTCTAATTTAATGATCTCTCCACTTTTTATTTTTTTCTTTTTTCCACTATTGAACTGATCTGTAAGGCAAAACAGATTTTTACTGTCAGTTTATTTGCTCCTCTTTCCCATTTTCACTGGGTTTTGCCTGTTAACTGGGCATTAAAATGGCACCTGGAGATATAAACTCACAAAATTAATTTATATGGCTTTTCATGAATCAAAATATACATATCATTATGGGATCTTGGGGGTGTGGTTTTCTTTTTTGTTTTGGGAGGTTTTTTCGTTTGTTTGTTGCTTTGGTGTTTTTGTTTTTTTGGGGGTTTTTTTGGTGTTTGTTTTTTTTTGTTTGTTTTTTTGTTTTTTTTTGTTTTTTTCCTGAAACATGTTATTCTCAAGAATAAGGATTTAAGCAAAATAGCTAGCCTGACTCAGATAAATATGGGAATGTCTAATGAGTCATGCAATCTCTACCTCCAGGATGCATTGGTATAACATGTCTTACTTCCCTAATGGATGAGCATAAAATATAACATCTATAATTCCTTAGTAATGACATTTTTTCCCTCTTAAGCATTCAGCTCAGATTAGTGCTGTCTCTCTGTTGTTTTAAGGGAGGACAATCCCAAAGCGTGTTGCTTGGTGTACATACATGGTTTACAATTGCAGTGTGCTGTGTTTAAATGTCATCTGCCTTCTGTGATTGAATGAATACCTATACACACACAAAGGGAGAATTGACTATATATCTCAAGAGCTTCTGTTACTGTATTTGGGCTTTTCTCACTATATGTGAATTATTGGTCTTGAAGGACACATCCTCTAGGTGATAAATTTGCATTTACAAAGCATTTAAGCACAATCTTCTGAAAACATGTTTATAACTTCTTTCCTTCACAAATATCAGGCAATGTACTTCCTAAGATTTCTCTGAAGCAAAGCAGTTTTTAAGAGTAATGATTGTATCCAATATTCTAGCTGTGGTTATTTTCCCTCAACAGACGTATGTGTATATACAGTCACACATAAATCAAGATAATTGTTTTCTTGCAATTTATAACAGAAATAAGTTGGAAAACAAGACAGCAGAGATAAAGTCAATAGATTTTTAGCAGCTCTACCATCTGGTCTGTTATAAAATGCATTTAATTATCTGGAAAATATGTGTCTATAAGCAAAAGTTCAGTTTTATGACACATGCAAGTGTCATAAATGAGATTAAAGGCAATAACAACCAGAAAAGGCTTCTTCTATTTCTTACTATCTTTGTTGTCAGTTTTTAAATCAGTACACTTTTTTCTTAATATCATAGGTCGTGGAGTTTAAATGGAAACAGGTGAAAAGCTGACCTACTAGATAATGAGCAAAATGTACAATCTGCTTGGAAAAAAAAAATGAAATATTTTGGAAAAGAAAACAGTGGAAGAAATATAACTATTTTCTGTGAATATTATAGGGAATAAATGCTGGAGAATTAATATTTAAACAAAAAGGCAGCTCTGGCACAAAAACTGATGAGTGTAAGTTGAGTAGATAGTAATTCAGCAAAGGAAGTGTTCAAGGCCAGGCTGGATAGAGCTCTTAGCAACATGGTCTAGTGAAAGATGTTCCTTCTTATGGCAAGGGGATTGGAACTAAGTGATATTTAAAGTCTGTTCCAACCCAAGTCATTCTATGATTCTATGATACCCATCCTAGAGAAGAGTAAAGCTTCTGGAACTGTTTTCTAACAGAAGCAGTGGAGGTACAAATATAACTTGTTTTAAAACTGAAGCTTGATGCATTTATGGGAAGGATCATATGACAGTTTCTTTTTATAGAAAGAGTTTGAAGCTGATGACTTAGCAAATGCCGACAACTCTTCTACTGTTTGTCATGATATTTTTACACTGTGATTTTCAACACTTTGCAGATTGCAATCTGAGCCACTTCATAAATATATGCCTTTGCAGCAACTGAATTGATTTTTGTCATTCTAGCAAAGTCTGATAACTGTTATTTCACAACAATCCCTTGAAAAACGCATCTTAACAGTTAATTTCACTGGCTTTCTTTCTATTTAAAATTAAATACTGATAATAATGTATTTCTAGTGTATTATGTGTTTACATCAGTTACTCTCAATTGTGTCTATAGCACTGGGAATTAATCTGATCAATCATATTACACTTTACAGCCTTTTCCTAGATACCTAAAAGAGCCACATACATGCAAGGCAGCCATTAGAAACTTTTTCTTTTCCCTAATGACTTCTCTTTTACCTTTCATCATATGTACTAAACTCTTTGTGATAGTAGGCAGATGTGAGATGCATTAACGAGCTGTGAGAGAGAAAAAGAGCCAGGGATACTGGAATGTTTCTATTGGGAACCATGCAACATGAAAGGGAAAGAGACCTATCTGGGGGTAAAAACAGCATGTATGAAAAATAATCAGTCAAAACTTGAATGCTTATTGAATTTGCTTCTACTCGAAGGAGAAAGAATTGGCAGCAAAAGTTGTTATATTTATTTAATATGTCAATACATTCAAATCTCTCTTTGCATGGAGAGTTGGGCTCCTGAAGAGAAAACATTTTTAATTTAGATATAAAAAATCAGGCACAGGAGAAACTTATACTAAGGATCAAGAATTATAGTGGCAGGAGGTAAAAATTGTACTTGTGGATCATTTGTAAAGGTCACTAATGTTCAGGGCAGTGACAATTTAAGACAACCCAGTGGTACTTATTTTAATTTCAAGTGATTTTGGCTATCATAATTCTTGTGCATCATTGCACTCTTTCATTCAATGGGTCATGGATTTAGAAGTTCACTATAATTTGGGGTTTTTTGTTTTCTTCATCAGAGCAGTGTCCCTGTTTCCAAATGGCATCCACTTTCCTACTACTTTCTTTTTATCTTTTAAGTTTTCATGCTATACTTGGGTAGTGCTTTCATTTTAACATGTGCATGATTTTAATTTTCTGTGGTTTGTTGCTGTGCCATTTATCTATTCAGTTTTGCCTGCAGTGAATTATGCGCAAGAGTTTCTCCTTTCAATGCCATGTGTGCAATTTATTTTAGGAATATTTTAAACTTTTGATAATATTCACTTGCTGTTTATCTTCTGAAAGGATACATTCAGCAGAAGTAGAAAAAGAGAAGAGAAATTCAAAGACAGTATCAGAATTTCCCAGGTAGATAGAATAGATTGTATAACGATGTTTATAAGTATGGAAAAACAAGGCAAAAAAAAATTAGATTGAAATACAGATATATGTAGCCATATATTAGTAAGTACATATATTCTTCCATAAATGATGACTTAAGTACATTTACATTGCATTTACATTACATATATTTGTGTTGCTTCTAGGTACAGCTTGCAACAGTCTGTTAAATTAATAAGTCTTCCTTTTTTTGGCTTCTACAAAAAGTGTAAATTTTTGTCTCTTTTTCCCTTTGAAAAGGGCTTTTATTCTTTTGAAAATTTAGGTCATAATTCCAGTACTCTGTAAATGGTCAGCCTTCAAGTTTTGTTCCTCTACTTGAAGATTGCTCTTGGGATGATCAGCAATTTTCTAGATCTTCAACAGGAAGAGAACAGAGGGATGGCCTACTTTCAAGGTGGACAGATGGAAGAGGGTAAGTGTAATTTCACTGTTTTGCCAAGCTGGAGCAATTTCAGGGCACAAGAGCTGGGGATATCTGGGGCAGCAGCAGGGCATCACTTGTTCAAGCTGGCTTCCTACTGTTTGGTAGTGAAGACCAGAGGTTAGAAGGCAAGAGGCCTTTTTGTGTTCTTGAGTTGGCTATCATACCTATTTGAGCTGGCAACCTTTTACTGTTGGCAGCAATAAGATGCAGATGTTCACTCTAGATGCTAGCACTGATGATCATGGTCTATTTTCCTCATGTACTTGTGCTGTAACTTCAAGCAAATTGTAGAAAAATGGCACATGTTTTGTTTATAGGGCAGTTTGTATACATGCTTTTATTATTATGTATTTTTAATTTATGTCAAAACCCACAAACGAAATTCCTCTTGTGGCACTGTGAATATCTTATAAATTGTTCCATATGGATACAGAAACATCATATTTTATCTTCACATCGCCCTTTCTAGAGAAAGGGATTCTTGGCTTGAGAATGCTCACTGCCGTCCAGGTGGCAGTGCTGCACCATATTTAGCAGTTCCATAAAGTCTGCAGATTCACATTTGCAAACTTCAAGGAAATGTCAGAATGCAATATCATCAATGCACAATGTTTTCAGTGGAGGCGGCCAAAATTCCAGTCTTTCTTCACCAGGAATATCATGATATGAGCTTTCACTGTTCCTTGTTTTAGTGTGAACAACAATGAAAACACATGAGATACAGGAGAACTTGACAAGCAAGATAACAGCTTGTTACCTCACACAAGCCAATAATAGTTTGGTGAAGAGAGAAAAGAAGAGTTTGTTTTGTTCTGCTTCACTATGCTGCAGGAAATTACTCCAATTAATATGCCGGCTCTATCTACTACTTCTTTCTCTTCCCTATTAAGCAGAGGCTTTGGGGAACATTTCCTAACTTTAGAATCAGATTTGAAATTAATTCTGAAGTAATTTTCCCGTCACTGAGTATGGGCTATCCTTGCAGTTATTTTTCAACCTTTTTTTTTGTGTTCTGGATATAACAAAAAGTGCTTTCCCATCAGTTGTATTCATTTTTCTCCAAAACACACTCATCTGACAAATGCCAGTGATTTGGTATGAAAACAGGTTCACTGAAGAATAAATGAGCATTTTCACCTCTTAGATTGCTTGGTCTACTCTGGACATGACTTCTAACACATGCCAAAATGGAACCTGGGAACACAGCACCTTTTCTAGTGCATTGGTTTCTGCTGGAAGATGGTCTCATCTGCAGAATGGTGATGTGCAACAGTACATTCATCCTGTCACAAGAAGCAGCTGTCAGGACTGAACCTGCATTGCCAAGTCCATCTAGCTGAAATATCGTAAACAAGCAGTAAATCTGAGACAGTCCCGCTTGAAACATGTGAAGATATACCTCCCTACCATTTTTCACTAAGCTGAAGGGAAGAAAATCTTAGGAGTTTTATGACACTAGGTGGAGAGAGCTATGAAAATAACTATTTTAATGTGTAACACATCTCTTATGGAATTGTTTTTAAGGAAGAACATGGGGTGAAGTGAAAAGGAGATGCATTCAGAAGAATTAGTCTCTCACACAATACTGAGCATAGTCGTCATATAATCATAGAATGGTTTGGGTTGGAAAGGACATCTGAAGATCATCCAGTGCTATCTCTCTGCCACAGGAAGAGACATCATTCATTACATCAAGTTGCTCAAAGACCTATCCAAGCTGGCCTTGAACACTTTCAGGGATGAGGCAACCATAACCTCTCTGGCCAACCTGTTCCAGTATATCACCATCCTCATAGTAAAAAGTATCTTTATTATGTCCAGTCTAAACGTATGTTTTTTGGGTTTAAAACAGTTTCTCCTTTCCCATTGCAGCGGGCTCTACCAAAAAGTGTACCTCAATCTGTCTCAAAAACCCCCTTTTAAGTATTGAAAAGCCACATTAAGGTCTCCCTGGAGCCTTTCCCAGGTTGAACAACCCCACTATCTCAGTTTTTCTGCACAGGAGAGGTGCTCCAGGTCTCTAATCATCTTTGTGCTCTTACTCTGGACTCACTCCAACGGATCCATGTCTTTCTTCTGTTGAGGGCTCCAGAGCTGAATGCAGTACTACAGGTGGGATCTCACAAGTGCGATGCAGAGGCAGAGAATCACCTCCCTCAACTTGCTGACCAGGTATGATTGATGAGACCAAAGAAAACTGTAGCTGTTTACTGAATTCCCAGATATAATGAGACAGATATATTGAAAACTGTGGGAAGAGGGTATTCTAGGAGACAGTCCCTTGGGGAATAGGAAGCAGGACAGAAGTACAAGCCTCGCATGGAGTTCCTGTCAGTTCAGCAATGACTTATCATATCCTTACTGGATAGACAGACACTGTTATTAACTGGAGTGTGTGAGTTTCCAGTTTTGAATGCAAGACTAACACAGAACTCTAATTTCTTCTGTGTACAAGCAGTACAATGCTACTGGTCATGTCAACATTATATACTATATTTCTGTGCTGACTTCACATGCCTCATAACCCAAATTCTACAGTTGTATGGGATCAAGATTTCTATCTGATCTGCAAGGGTTCATTCCTGTTAAAAACCAAACCTGAGAGGATACCATTGTGATGATACTAATCTAATTCTAAAGAGATGATAAGTAGTCTATAATTTTCAAGGCAACTATAGACTCACGTATCTTTGCTTATAGTGAATCTGGTAGCAATCAACCTTTACCACAGCATGCATTTTTGTCTGATATTTCACTTGTTCCTTTGTGTCAGGTTATTGGTGTCATGACATGATTTTAAGGAACTTCTCAAATTGTTTAACTAATATTTACTTTTAGCGCTAAAAGTTATTTTATTGATCACAACAGTATCTATTGGCTAGCTTTGCAATTTCAGTTTCTTGTGTGAGCCAGGGTTGTTTTGTTGGGGTTTTATTAATTGTTTGATTGTTTGTATGTCAAGTTGTTTGGTTTTGGGTATATTTCTTTATTTTTCTATTGGGAGACATAAGTCTTGATCCAAAACACGTGAATAATTTTTTTTTCATGGACTTTGAAGCATGTCATAAAATCCTGCATAAAAATTTCAAAATTCAGATCTACCTTGTGAATTAGTAAAGTTTTAAAGTGGAACAGTCCTTTAAGAGACTAGTGAAATATTAATTCACACAGTAGGGAATACTTTTTTAATTGCTTCACTGTATATTGAGGAAAACTAGCAACAATTGATTATTTCATTTCTCTATGATATATTACTAGATTTTAGAGTCAAGACAGCTGTCTACTGCCCTAAATATTCAAATGTGAATAAATTATTTCCTTTATGACATTCAGTTCATTACTTGAGTCATTATTTTCAATTTACTCCTTTAACATGGTAATTGTTGGACAAGTGGCATCATTCACATAACTTTGGGAAGAAAAAAAAAGACCACCATATATAACACATTAAATCATCTAACCGTTTGAAATCTATGGAATCAGAAGTGATACAAAGAATCATAAAAATGAAACGAAACTATTGAAGCCACAGTATGCCTGTCACTGACTTCAACCAAGCACTGACAATCTCAGATGTTCACAAAGTAGGGCTAGGTTGCATTAAGAACTGGTAGTCAGTTTTGTTGAGCAAGACATTCAATGAAAACAAAAATATAGATGTAAAGATGAGTTCAGTGAGATTCTTCATGATTCTATCCTGGACTGCAGAAACTGGATGAAAGTTGAGTGTGTTCAATAGTGGTATTAGTTTATATTTCTGCCAGCTGGAGAATGTTTTTAATTTCAGATTGATTACATTTGGTTTGAATAGCAATGTAAAAATTTCTAGTAAATACTATGAAACATTCAAAAGACTATGGGAAAAAAGGTAAACTGTGGCAATATTAGAATGACCTGACATAGTGAGGTAACAATACAAGCTGCTTTTGTGCTTGTTATGTTGGGGAGTTATTTCTCTGATATTAAAAAGAAAAACAAAAAGTGAACAGGAGCTAACTCTGAACATATGTTAATGACATGAAAGTGCTTTTCTTGGTTGTATTTTAAATATGACAAGCTAACTAGTATGACATCTTTTTTATCACAATAAACCTGAGGAAGATATTCAGCAAATTGCAGACCATGTCATATTTCAGTTAAGCATATTTTCACTCCTCATGTTCTCTTAGTGTGCCTTTGACCAGTGCTGACAAGTGATAACAATCTGACTCTGAAGGCGTTTATGTGTGCGTAAACAGAACAAAAAAAAAAAAGAAAAACAAGCCCTAAAACGACAATAAAAACATAAACAACTGTGATCTGAAGGTTATTTACTAGAAAAGGAGTTCACGTAAGACTTACTAAGGGCAATAAGCAATGGTTTTCATACCATTCTATCCTCTGTCATCTAGTCTCGGGCTTGTTTCTTTGTTTGCTTCAAACAAGTGTTATTTAAATGTTATTTTCTGCCTTGTTTAGGAGACTGTAATGAATTCAATAGTCAAACTGATTCAATTAGTTACCATAGGATAACCTAGAACACAAATTATGCCATCTGCTTGTCTGTAACTTGTGCAGATACTCAGTAGTGTTAGTCATGTAACTCTGGATAATTCATCCCCAGTGTCAAAGTAGCTGAGTTTGCTTCCATTTATCATGGGACTAAATGTCATGCCCAAGTGTAACTGTAAAACTGACACTTTGGAGTGGCTCATTTTTTGACCATAGCCTTCTATTTCCTAATCTGTTTTTAAATGGGATTTGCATCTTGCAAGCTCATAGAAGTATTTTTAATAATGACTGTTTTTTAAAAAATTTACATCAATATCAAAAATAGTAAAATTATTAGGATGTTGTGAACTTCATTTTTTTTCTCGTTGAAGTTGCATTTTTTCTTTAATATGATTTGAGGAAAGAATGGATCTTAAAAAATCCAGGATTCTGAACAGAATATGGCAAACCAAGCCATAATATTGAAATAATTTTACAGCATATTATACTACTCTTTTCTCTTCCAGTCAATGCATTCTGAATCCCCCACCTCCCAAAGAAATCCCCAAAGCAGACTATTCCTTTTACTGGGTGTATGGTGTCAGAAAATCTCCCTCAATTTTCTGAAGGTCTTGAGATAGGAAAATAAGACTATCTTGAGAAAGAGGAAGCTGCTTACTGTAGCTATAGTGTCACTTAATAAGAATTGTTTACTAGCAGAAAATATTTGTAATGGATGAAAACACAGATGGAATATTGTGAATTAAATTGAAGACATAAGGCTAAATTTGTGCTGTTAAAGGAGTTGCTGCTGTGAGTCCTTAAAGAATATTACTTTATGAATGGTTTTTTGAAATTGATTTCTTTTTGTTTCTCAGTATTAGCATTGTGCCTACAAAAATGGGATACTGTAGCCTGGAGAAGAAATTTAGCTAAGACAAATTCTAAAGTGATTTGGGATTAGTAATTTTCTCTCATGTGTAATGCTTCATTCCTGTGAAATTTGTGATCTGCTACTTTAGGTATTGGAAAGCTTCTTATAAAGCTACTATTTCTTGACTGTTGAGGATCAGACTTTACTCAGAGCAGCTTGAATAGCAACCTAAAATGAAATCAAACTAAAAACTCAAGAAATCACTGTTCTGCCTTTATGTTATACGTTCCTTAAATATACTCTAAAATGTATAGAGTTAGTGTCTGAAAATTCTGCAAACAAGAAGTGATTGACTCCACTTGCTACCGTGAATTTTACTCAGCTATGTTGAATATGTTGAAATCAATAGATTACTCACACACACCAACACAAAAAAAAAAAAAAAGTCTTCAAAGGAAATATCAAGAAAGAGCAGACGTGGTTTTGTTTGTTTTAAAATAGGCAAATAAATAAACAAATGGTTAAAGGACTGTCCCAAAAAAAGATTGGACTCTAGCACCTCAGTTCCCAACCCCAGTGTTAAGTGTACCAAGTGCACCTACGCAACAAATTGCAGCCCCAGGAAGAGATGTGTCAGCCTGGGTTTATGCTCCAACTAGTGGCCCCATAGAGAAGCAGGGATAAAAAGCCTGGGCTTGGTTTTACATCGACAAGGTTGTGCTGCTTTCACTGCCTGACTGAAGACATCTTCAGTTATCTATGCCGTAGTTCATTGGACAATCTGATCAAGAGACATCTGTCCTTGGTATCTCTCCACTTTTTATGTGTGCATGTATTAAGCTATTGCTAAGACAAGAGAAGGCAGAATGTAGAAGCAATAACCTCCTCAGACTGCTAGGAACTTCAGGAAAGAGGCAAAAAATAGTGTGTTGCTGCAAATAGTAATGAATTTACTATTTAATTTAAAAATAATAAGGAAGAATAATTTAAAAAATAAGTCTAGTGAGAAATTCTTATGTTATAGACAAGACCATTGTCTATCACATAATGATTTTAGGAGTTTCTTTTAAACCTTTAAAACATTTTAAAAATACTGGATTTTTTTTGGCTGTTTGTCACCAAAAGTGTGTTTCAGAAAATGAGGTATTGGTATCTATTTTGAAAATAATTTTTATAAAATTGGAAAAATTAAAAATAGTTGCAATGTTTCAGAATGAAAATAATAAAGTTTTTCTGAAATCTTTTACTTTCAAAAATACAATGAATTTTTTTGAACTTAGAATAGACATCCAGTAAGGTCAGCTCATCTTTTAAGAGGTTGCCAAAATAGACATTGTATTTTCTGATATCATTGATATTAAAAACAATAGAAGTCTCATGAAATCCAATCAACTGATCAGCAAGATTTTATTTTTCAGCAAATTTTGTTAGATTTCATTGTCCAGTTAATATCACAGAGTTCTCTGAGTGGCTTATGTCTACTAAAATCTTAGTATCTATTCTTTTCCATTCTTACTAACTCCACAGAAGACATGTCCTTTGCAGTATGGTGAGTCAGACTGTGCCATTCATACAGACATTAAACTTTGCCATGCCATCAGCGTGCTTGCAGCAAGAGAGGGTAAAACCTTCCCAAATCATTCGCAAAGTCTAGCCATGATGATGATGAAACTTTGCAGTATTTTTATTGATCGACCATATTATGTTTTGACAGATGAGTTGAGCATTGTATTAGCTGCTCTCCTCGGCCATGGGAGATCAATGAGCGTCTCTGAGTTCAGAGGTTCAGGGACTGCTCCACCCTCATCCTTCTCTGTCTTGAGGAATTTGTCCAAGCATAAGTCAGGATGTTTACTGCCAGGCATAACATGTCTAGGTTTCTACTGAGAAGAAACCAGATGGTCCCTAATCTGAACATTAAAGGGTACTGATCATAAAGTTCATGTATAGGCTACTTATATGAAATAATGAAAAACCCACTGGGTTATGCTCCTTATGAGAAACTTTCTAAGACAAATAAAGGTGGTTCCCTAAATTCACTTTCAAAATCCAAAAGAACTAAATTTAGATAACATTAACACAAAAACATTTGAAATTTATTCTAGTAGCCCGTTTCCATCACTTCTTCATTGAAAAGCCTAATATGTTTCCTTCATTTGTTTCCTTCTAACCAGACTTTTAACTAACCCTTAGAATCAATGTCTTTGTCTTAGAAAAGGAGGCAAGCCACAGAAACTTGTAACAATTCTCCGAAATGGTGATGACTTTTTAACTAGCTAGCAATTCAGGTATTTTTGTTGATTATTTGAATATAAAAATGTCTGAGTTATAGATTTTTCAGTATGAAATGTTGTTAATGGTATCCATCTGTTACCTTTCTGCCTCAGTATTCTTTCTCAAGCATGTCTACCCTTTGATATTAAGGTGTTATTCTCTAATTGTCTCAGGTCCAAAATAAAATGTGTTTACTTAAATACTGTACTGGCAGAAAAATGGGAAATTATGTATTTTTTTTATCACTGACTTCACCAGCAGTTGCATCAAGAATACTTTCTCTCAGTATTGCCAGTTCTTTATTTCAGTGTCTTCTGTTAAATTATATGTGTTAGGGACAACATACATTTAACATAATAGTTTTCCTGCAAATTCAGCTAAGTAGTATGAACTGAAAAAAAAATATTTAAGTGACATAAGCTACTATATTAAAACAGTCTAGGCAGAAATTAACCTCTACTTACAGATTTGGCTGAAACCACATTACTTTATAAACCTCACACTCTCTGCAGATGGGAAAATGAAAAGAAATGACCTACCAGCAAGATTAACTTTATTAACATCTAAAAATAATTGCCAGTCTACTTCATCTTTACTGTTAACAATGGGAATTTTGGTTAGTCATGAAAATTTTTATGGTTAAAATTGGAGCATGTCTCTGATGTAATTTCTCTTCGTGGCTGTAGTTTCCATTCAGGTTAGAAATGATTACTGTACAGCTAAGTGTCTGGGATTCAAAAAATATACCTGGTGCCTTAAAAATACATGAGAAGGATTACCGATTGGTGCCATCTTTAAACATTTTTAAAAATAAGCTGCATTTATATCTCTTTGCTTAGAAAAGTGAAACATAACATAATATCATTGGACTCTGGATCTTGATAATAGAATCTGACCATATGTTTTATGATGGTTAGTTTTTTCAAGAAGTGCAGTCTCTCTGCAAATTATCTGAAAAAAAAAAAAATTGGAGTTCTCTCAAACTAATCTGACATTTGATTTATTATGAAAGAATTTAATTCCTGTCTGTACAAGCAGAGCAATTGGCTCCAGAATGGTTATTCTGAGAATTGAAAATTCTGAAAAATGCAACTAAACTCTGCTGTGCAGAGTTTATTGGACTGCACACAGAATCCCATAAGCTGTATTGTTTCCCAACGTGTTCTGGCACATTCCCCAGTGCTACACTGTGTTATAAGCATTTACCAAATCACTTTAGTTGTAGCTTGAACAATTCTGTATTGCTGTTCGATATCAATATCTCTTGACTGAATTACATTTAAAATCTTTATAACTCTAAATTATGAATATAAAATATCCAAATGTAAATGAGGTAAACAAATTGTGTGGAGAAATTATTTCCAAAATAGAAATCACATTATAAAAATGAGAAAAGAACAAGAATGATAACATTAAGGTCATCATGAAGGCCATTATTAAGGAAGATGAGAAGTTGAGATGAAGTTTATTTCCTTTGGTATTGCTTCCTGCTGGGACCATATATACCAGTAAAGCTTGGGAACATATTCTGGGTAAGTGTCCTACTTACAGGGACTGGGACGAGTTTATCAGTGTGGGAGTATAAACAAAATTGTGCATTCTACACCCTCTATGTCTTTTCTGATGAACCATTAATAATGGATCATTTGCAGCAGCTGCCCAGGGCATACTTGATACCTCAGGCAACAAGCAAAGAACCTTATGAGGCAGCAGAGTATTTCTATGTCTTCACGCCAACAACTCAGTTGTGATAACTCCCCTGTGGACAGGAATTAGCACCTTTACTCCCAGTCTGAGGGATCATGTCTGCTAATGGGCCATTAGGGACTGGAATAATATGCAGATGAAATGATCTAGACCATCAAAGATTCCAAAAATATCCCATGACTCACAGAGTTAAATTACCCATTGTGAAACTCCCCACCCTGTGGCAAGTACTGAGTATCCTCGCCTGAATCTGAGCATTTATAATGGTCAGGTTTAGAGACTTCTGGTACCAACCATTGGATCCAGAGGAGGATCAGAACTTAGCAGAACTGTGACCATCATCCTGTCTAACAGGTTTCCTTTCCTTTTACTTTCCACACTGGGGGACCACATGGAGCTCAGCACAGGCGCTAATGAACACTGTTCTCTTTGTATTCCAGGATGCTGGGTTATGCATCTTTCTTTGTGGGTTAAAACCAGGTTTTGTCCATATCATTATATTTATTGTGATCTTTTTAGTAAGTTTCAACCCTGACTTGCAATCTCTCATGAGTTGGGTTAACTTCTCCAGATGGTTTACTTTTAAATCACCACAGTAAGGGAATCCAGATGGAATATGAAAATGAAGAAAGCAGATTCAGTTCTCATATTGTTGAATTTCTGCACTTGACCTATTTCTCATAAAGACAAGAGTAAGTAAAGTTTGAAATGTAGATCGCTCAAGGCAAAGACTTCCAAGAGTTTTAAAGTGAAGGCATGCAGTACAGCAGATTATAAAAGGATATTTAAAGATTTAGCAGAAAGTAAATCACTACAATTCCACAGCAATTTCATTCATATTTTACATGAATCAAGGTTTTCCTTAAAAGTAAGGCAAAGTATGACAAATAATAATTTTTAATCTTTTTCGCAGTAAGATTTGTAAAGAGAAATTTATAAAACGCATTTAACAGTAATAGAATTTCTTACCTTTTCAGCAACATCTGCAGTCTACCAGGGAAAATAAAAGGATTATAACCAATATTATAATCCAGATTTATAAATTTTATGTCTTTAAGTGTTTAAGTGGTGGTGGAATATTTCAGTTTGTAAGCTTACATTTATGATATAGTTACTGTGTTTGCAAAACTCTTATGTGCTTGTTTGTACATACTCTAATCCATAGAGTATGCATGGGAATGCAACATAACTGAGCAATTTCTCATGTCTGACTAATATAAGCTGAGGTCTTGATATGTCCTCCTTGAGAAAACTCTTTTTTTTAGATTTTTTTTTTACTGATTCCACCTGGTAATCTGTACACAAAAGAGCTAGCAGTAGCTAGTAAAAAAAGCTTCATAAACTGACAAACAACAAATTTAATATGAGTGGTTGATTGTAGCTTCATTCTGGCACATCCTTTTTAGCAAGCGCTCGTGGTATGCAACAATAAATCAGCAGTAGGTCTTTATATATGACTGATGAAGGAAGGAAAAAAAAAACACCCAAAGATCAACTAACCCTCTGAAAAGAAGCAAAAAATACAAGCCCCAAATTCACAATCATATCCTGTTTACATAATTTGATTACTAAAAAGGACTTTACTATTGATATTATTAATTTATGAGCATTTGAATGAGCAAAATAATCCTTCCTAAAAATATTCTAATAGTTGGATACAAAGAAGTAATGAAATTTCACCTCTGACTTCCTAAAGATATTTACAGCTATCTTCTCCCTCTAGTCATGATATTCCAATTGGAATGATCTTTATCTCATTTTTACTTCATATTTTTTGAGTGGAGATATACTCAAAAGCACAAGTGCTGAAAAATAACTAGTTGATAGCATGGTACTTTTATTGCTCAGAGAAATTGGAAGTGCAAATTACCTCATCATATTTCCAGACCAGTTATTTTAAATGGCACTAAATTTTTCTCACATGATCAGGAGTGATTTGATACACTAATACTTCACCAAACACGATAAAATCAGAGACAGGTTTCAGAATACCCTCATATGTCCTGCAATGAATTTGAGACTGGTTTTGGCTGTGACAAAGACACAAATATATTCAATCTTCAGAAAACTCTGAAATTGAAAAACATCTTTCTATTACAAAGGCACTATTTTACGCTAAGCTGCATATCCTTTATTATTATATTGATTTCAGCATTGCATACATAAGTTAACTTTATTTTAGCATTTGCAGCAGTAAGAGATTTTAATGAAGGGAAAGAACTTGATTAGTCTCTGGTAAACTTTGTATCAGTTTTGACTCAACACTTGTAAAAATACAGATCTGTAAAGATGTAAAAGTTTTAGTAGAATTGCACCAGACATGCACTGAATATTCTGTCAACATTTGTCCATGACCTGGGGAGCTCATTCTTTAAATACGTAAATTGAGATGGACAGACATCTTAGATGTTGCCTTTAATTTTCTCTTTGAAAAGCTAGGGCAGCTGTCCAGTCTACAGACTCCTCTGAATGAATTTTAAGAGTATGTATATGAAAGAGGTTGGGCAACATTCACTCCAAGCATACATTCATAATTAAATAATGTCAGATAGTCACCAAATGGAGTAAGAAGAGGTTTAGATTCCACTGATGTAACCAGTTATTTAAGAATCATGAGGTGGTTCCTCCAAAGAACCCCACTGAAGCAAAGCAATTTGCATACTGATGAGGAGGTTGGCCTCCTATTTAGGAGGAAATAGAAGGATTTGAAATGAGATATGAACTCATCTAAATCCCCATGAGAGCTAGACTTAAAAAGCAAACATGTCTCACCAAGAGCACGAGACATACACAAGATCCACACGTCCAACAACTGAAATTTCAGCTCAGTGAAAGAAAGAACTTTTTGTAAGTAGCTTAAGTGTTTGGTTTTTTTCCCCTTTGATTTTTGAATACTTATGACAGTACAGTTTGTTCTGGTTGTTATTAATAATGGCTAGTATTTTCAATTTTATTGCTTCTTATTTTATGTTAAGCAAGTAATACAGTTTATTTCAGAATATGGTATATCCGTAAATAATAGTCTTGAGAAATTCTAGGAATTGTTTTTCCACTTGAGCACATGCATACACCTCAATATATGTATGTAGTATGTGCAGAACTTCATTTAAAACTACCGAAGTAGATTCTTGTTTGAAGAACTTATAACTAGAAAAAATTATACAAAGTACAATTATAGTACTTTGAACACTGTTGTACTGTTGAACAGTAGTGGGAAGAGTATTTGACAGGGACCAAGAGTTCAGTACCAGGCTACCCAACATACAACAATGGATTGGACCATGTTTGGACCCTAAGGGCCATGACAGGGGAAGAGGATGTAATAACTTAAGCTTTACTCTTCTATCCTTTTATTCATCCTGATAGCTTTTATTTGAAACCACAGATCTACAAATCCTTAGAACTTAACAAGAACTTTGCATCTAGGCAGTGTTGTGCCCTTGGAGACTGACAATGATAATAAAGAGAATCTCACAATGATATCTCAACTTGTTCTTTACAATCCCACTTACCTTTCATTGTTTCCAAAGTCTTTTTGAAGATGCTTCCACTTCACCATTTCACCAGAGTTTCATTTTTCATTCTGCTTGAGTACAAATACAATTGTATTTAAGATTTTTCTGGGCTGTTTTTACTATTAAAATTAATTTTACATTCTTTTTACATTGTTGAACTATCTTCTCTGTAAACTTCTTACATGTGACTGAATACTACATTACAGTTCCTGGTCAGAAATACCAAAATTCTAATTCTGGTTTTGAAAATAAGCAAATTTTCCCATTGTTTTTAAATGTCTATGGTGCATCAGTACATTCCTCATGTAGACTTTAGGGATCAAAATATTTAGTAATTAATCACAGTGACGCATAGAGAAATTAAGTAATACTCAAGACATTTGAGCATAACCCCTAAAAGTCTGGGTAGCCATATTGAAATGGCTGCCAGTTGTCTAAGTGTCCACTTTAGCTGCAGGTAGATGGATAAAAAAATACACAGAAATGAGAAAAAATAACTTCCTAAAATATCATAATATCAATTATATACAATTTTGACCACTGCTGAGGAAATTGTCAAATTGCTGAACAAATAGAGGAAGAATGTAAGACAAGAAACAGTCTTTGATTAATGCATTATGGAACTAATTTGCGAATGCTGCTGATTTGTGAAATGGTTTTCTGTATCCATTTTACTGAAAACAAGTTCAATGCATATTCATCCAAAAATGGCTTTTGTAAGCCATTAAGGCTCAGAGAGAGGCTTTTAATCTTAAATTATGTAATCAGAGCAATAATTTAGTTCATTAAACAATTGGTCATGGGTAGGAGAATCAGCCTGCAAAGTGTTGTTTGGGAATGAACATTCCTTAAATAAGAGAAAAAGGGCAGAGTTGAGAAAACGTAGAGGTGATGTTCAAAAACTTTGTTCTGGAAAATGCAGGAAAATAAGACTATCAGAAGAAGGTCTGTTTCTTTTTATGAGTGAGACCAAAGACTACGAGTAGTGTTAGTAGAACTTGAGATTCCAAAGGCAGACACAAGAAGGTTCTGAACCGGAGACCTGAGTTTGTCTCTCAGATTCCTTTAGCTAACAAAGAAATGGGAAACATAGTGTCACTATTTTTGTCCCATTCTTTATGCTGCTTGATAAGACTGATAGCATTTTTTGAAACATATATAGAGATAATTTGTTCATGGATGTGTGATTTCTTTGCTTATAACTATTTCTCAGCACTGGACAGTCAAACTTGGGAAGTTAAACTTCCTAAGAGAAAACCTGGAGTCATGAGTGCCTACTTGGATAGACATATGATGACCAAAAAGCTGGTGAAACAGTGGATAAATCTGGAGATCAGAGCAGCCGATGTATGTGGGCTGCTCTCAGGTGAAAGTGCCAGAGGTCTTGTCTCTGTGTGTTTCTAGTGATCTGCAGGCAGGTAAGGTCATATTACAACACAGTAACTTATCCTGTCTAAAACCCAGTTGGTTAAACTCGTGCATTTAACAGATGTATTTTTATTTTTTTTTTAGCAATAAAGTAGAATAAATAATGTAAAGCCATTTCTGGTAGCTATCAGGTTTGGCATTTCGTGCCACCACAGAATAATTAAATTAAATTTGGAAAAGAAATAACAGAAAGGTGATATGAATGGAGTTAAAACTCCTAGAATGTGGCACTGTGAGAAAACTTGTCTTCTAATTCTTTAACTTTTATTTAAAATAAGACCATGATGCCTTAAATATGATTGTCTCTAAAGGGCTGCATTATGCCCTTTACCAAGTGGAATAAAATACAAATAGTGTAAGAATTTGTGTTGACTTCAGCTATGTGTAACATCTTGATAATTTCCAGATAAGTAAAGTTAGTAGAGTTGACTATTTTATTTCATTTTGAGCATTTTCTTTCCCAAATCTCTTTATGTCTTAGGCATGTTCAAGTTATAATGTAATGTGCAGATTTAAAGTGGTGCTTTAGTATTTATTATCAAGAAATTCTATGATTAGATATAATTTAATTTTAATTGGTTGCAAGGCAATGAGAATGCAAGGCATGGAGTAATAAACAATTTTGAGCATTTTAAGACATGTCACTGGAGCTCACTGAAGTTCAGAACCAAAAGATGTATCATCAGTTGACGTAAAAGGTAATTATATTTCAACTCTGTAAGGTACAATTAGCCATGTAACCACTATTACTAATAATCTTTCTCTCATTGTCTGCTAAACTGACACTTTATCCCCATGTGATCTGTTCATACATATTTATGAAAATAAAATGAGGCATTTTAAGTAGAAAAGTGGTCATGAACACCTTACTGAAACCTTTATGAACTTGTAATTCAGAAACTGCCAGGAATAAATCTAGGATTTTAACAACATGATAAATGCTCATGAATATTTTCTGAAGAATGTCTGAAGATTCATTTATTTATGATTTATTGAATGTATAGTGGAAAAAAATAACATTCTAACATTATGAATCAGAATGTTTTTTTTTTAGCAAAACCCCAAAGAAAAGTAGAATATGAGTAAAATTTTTTGTTTGATTTTCTTTTTAATGCAAGTGGTTCTGTGTGCATTGGAATGCCATGTGAAACTAAAATTGAAAAAGGTATCACAACTATTCTAAATGTTTTTCTTATATAAATACCATCAGTGATAGAGTACAAGATAAAGATATCACAAACAGATGCAGTGTATGAATCTTTCAGAATCCAAAGTGAAAAAATATACTTGTTTTACTTCCTGTAGAGATAGGAAAAATTAAAATTGTTAGGATATACAACCTCCAGAACTTCACGTTCCTATGCAAACCTTTGGAAGTTTCTCTGAAGCACTTTTGAGAAAAGCAGTGCTTGAGTTCATGCTAAATGGTGCAATTAGTTTTACTCGAAAGCCTTGACAGAATTTTTTTGGTTCAGTCCTGGTTATATCATTGCAGCATATTTAGGGAATAAGAAAATGCAAAGTATGTGAGTATAAAGTCAAATGCGTTTATCTTTATATAGACACCAATTCAACAAATATACAGGGAAGGAAAAAATAATAGAAATACTTCTATCTTCAATCTCCCAAACCTTGTAGCATGAATTCAAGTTGTTGTCTTGCTGATTGAAATTTTATCTGAATTTTTTTTTCAGTCATTGCTGAAGCTTTGATTAGCCAGTAGTGTTTGAATTCTAATTCTTTAAGAATAAGTGCTCTGGATTTTTATGCATTTTAACACATTTTTTAAGGGCCCTTTTCAGTCCTCTTTTGTATTTATATACCTACTGAATATTCTGTTCCTTCTCATCTTGGATGTTTTCTTTTCCTTTAAAGGAGTGTTGCATTTGTACCTTCAAATTATAATTTAATGATTTATTTTTTTCCCACTTGCTACTGCTGATCAGACAATTGCATACTTCAAATTAATGCAAATTGGCTTGCAACAGCTTTTAAAATAATCAGTGCTTCAATTGTATGTACAGGAAGCCTTGGAGAAGACACTGTACTCAAGCAGTTGGTGACCCTGGGCTAGACAAGTTGGCTCTATTGGGATTAAAAAACTCATGTGCTGGAATGAGAAGCTGCTATAGGAAAATAGTATTGAAGTGCCTTGTTTCAGCCTGTACTGCACCCTGCTGGATGCTATGACAGAGAAACCATTGCACCCTGTTAAGAGAAGATAGACAGTTTTGGATTTTAGACAAGATGAAATGCATCATAATGTGGTAAGGAGGCTGAAATTCTGGATGGATGGGACCCGTGCAGCATGCCAGGGGAAAATCCATGTCTGTCCAATGCTGCACAAAAGCTGGGTTTGTATCATCCATAGGGTCATGACTCTGCATATAGTCCTCTTTTTATTCTATCTTTATGCCTTTTGTTGTCAGCCCTTTGCTATTAGGCAGCAAAAGAGCGCTGCACTATACCCTCTTCTCCCTTCCCTCTGTTCGCTTGCAAAACACCATGTGCCAGACAGGAAAATGCAGTCATAACCACTTTCTACAAGCTGCAGACCAAAACATTATGCTGCATTTTCTGTTTTAAAATTATCCCAAAGGAGTGTGTATATATAAGTTAGTACTCTCACTGATATCATGTTCAATTATTGTTCTCCAAGAGTAATTGAGAGGCTTAAATGAAACTCTCCATTGGCTTCAAATGCTAATATTCGAAGAAAACCCACAAAACCTAAAAACAAACAGATAAAAACCCTAAAGCCCTGCAGTAGGGAACTATTTCTGGTTTAGTTCGATCTACTTACTTTTTATTTTCAGTAGGGATTTTTTTTCCTACTCTTTTGTTTATCTTGCTCTTCTCCTTCCTTTATTTGTAGCAGCATCAAATGAAAGTCAATTTGTGTTTTCTAGAACATCATTAGCTACCTAAGGAATGATTAAATAAAACACAAAAGAAATTTATTTGGTTACATTTTTTTTAGCCATAATAGGCAGAGTTTGAGTTGAAATTTTAAATAGAAAATTTGGGGGCTTTTTTAAAGGTTATTCAGAGTTCTTTCAGGAGGATCTTTAAGTAAAAACCTTTGGAATATGGCATGTACAATTCTTTTGGTTTATTTTTTTTTTGTCTTTGAGTTTGTGGAAACTTTGGGGGATTTAATACAAATCCCTAAGGTAGTTTAAGAATGTAAGTAGTCAAGTATTAGAATTGAGGACAAAGGTGATAGAAATCAATGCAGTTCAGAATTTTTTTCCTCCCTTCATGCTGCCTATCTGTTTTCACCCTACTCAAATGCATACATATAGCATATGTTAATTTTGTTCACCATGGGAAGATGAAGAGAAATAGGAAGAAGAATGGGAAAGTGACAAATTTATCTTTTCTTTTCTCTACTTTCTTCCTCTCTTTCTACAGAAATTTTGAAGTGGATCATTAGTGTTAATTATTGAGCAGAATTGAAAAGAATCTAAACATAAGGTTCTGCCAGTATTTTGGCTTGGGAAGATAATAAAGAGCTCTTCTTCTTCCCTGAAATAAGAAGACAATATTGATCAAATATTCCAACATATTTAAGATCCGTTTACCAATCTAAGTAATAGCACTGCTTTCCAATACAAATGTTACAAGGATTAGAAAAAAGGATAGCAATGTAGTAGACCTCCTTTTGGTACACACCTATTGTTTAGCTGGGAAGTGAAAACCACCTCCTTTGAATGACCACATTAGCATTTCTAGGTCCTCCATTTCTGGTAACTGAAGGTAATGCATTTGGTTTTATTTTCAGACTAAAACTGCTCAGCCAGTCAATTAGTGTTTCTTAGCTGGAAACCTTTACTGATAGGCTGAGGGGCAGTATGGATGGACTTGCTACAGTCCGTGAATCTTCTCTGCAATTCCTTCACAGCCCATGGGCCTACTCTATAAATAGTTACACAGTAATACTCATGTGTTTGGAAATTATGAAGTGGCTGTGCAAAAATACAAATCCCCTAAAAATCTATTATCTTGACTACAAGAACTTTCCATATATGTTTTAAAGCACATCAATTTCAGTTTCAGAAAGGGTTAAAGGTTACAGAGCTCTACATGATTCAAATTTAATTTCAAATTAGCAAATGCATTTACAGGAGACTGTAATACACTGAGCAAAAATAAAAAAACCTACCTTTAAAATTCTTCATAGAATTTGGTAGTCCACTGCTGCTCAGAAAATAAAATAATAGTTCACAGATTACTGAAAGAAGGAGAAAATTGCACCTTAAGTACTTTAAAATTTGAGAACTAAATCACACAGTGAAAGCTAAAGACTTGCCTTCTTTGAGTCTGTGTCAATGCTCCAGTTACCAGGACTGACTAAGCAATCTTACATGAGGTTAGTATATACTGATATACCATCAGAAAAACTCATCTGGCTTCTTTGGAGAGCTTGATAACTCCTGAATAATAATGATCCTTGTTATCTAATGCTGGAATTAGTCATATTCTGCTGCAGGGAATTGATAAAGCTGTTTCCTTCTTAGTGAGAGGAAGAGAGTTCTAATAATGACGTAAGAAAACAGAGATCTCCTACATTTCCCTGACCCAGAAAACACATAGAAGGAAAGTTTATTTCAGTCCATCTTCCTTATTCAATAATTAAAATTTTCTTCTTAATTTCTTGGGTGTATTATACCCTTTCAAGAGGGGGAGTTCTCTATTTGTTATTTGTAAACTTGTATGTTGCAACATAATTCTGATGCATGTCACCATCTCCCAACTGAAATTCAAGACCTAAATTATTTTCTTATAGTTTTCTGTGAGCAAGTTCATTTCTTAGCATGGGGACCATCAATTTTTTGCTTCTTCAGAAATCTGAGACTTTGGAGACCCTTCTCAGTGTTCTTGCTACCCTGGACTAAAATTTCATGTAAGCATTTGATTCATGACTGTTCTGGACTGTATTTTACACTCTAAGTTTTTACTAATCTCCTTTTTAAGGAGATAATATTCCAGCTTCTCAAGAAAATCTTTAATTTATTCTTTTAATCTCTAAGTTAAATCTCAGTTATGGTGAAGTCAATGGCAAAGCCCTTTTACAAGGGACATAATTTTATCTTGACTTATTCACACCATCTAGTCTGTATGAAAAAGTATTGTTAGCAACTTCTCTATCTTATCTATCTCTATCTTTTTCCCTTCTAGAAAATATTAGTTTATATATATAATAATATAAACAGAAAAGCGAAGATATATTCCTACTAACAAATAATTACTGAATTATTTTATTGTCACTTATTTTACAACTTTAAAGCTTGCAAAATAAAAATTCCTGGGTTTTTGTTTCCTTGTCATGTTAGTTTCTGGAGTGTGAATCCACATTCTTAAATAAATACCTCCCATTGGACAAATTATACTTGTGTGTGAATTACTTACTGGGGTACGCCAAGGAATATATGAGAGATCATGTAACTGAATCAGTTTTTTTGGGCAAGTTTGATACCCATATTGAATGAGCTACACTGGGCTGGTTATGTATAGCAATAACTTAAACTTGGAAAACCAGTGGTACTTACCATGATATTAACATTTTATATGATTTAGGGAACAGTGGTTTAACATGGCCAAGGTTCGATTTAGACACCATGAACTAATATATGCTTATATTTATGCAATATTAAACAGTCCTCAGTGACTTAAGATGCATCAGACTTATCTTTATTCTGTATAATTATTTTTATTACATTTATTTATATTTTAAATTATAGATCCTGTTGTTTCCATTTATTTATGCTTAAAATTATAGATCCTGTTGTTTCTGGCCTATAGTATACTTACTGTGAATTGAAATGAACAGCAGTTCCCCATGGTTCTGGGAAATTACATTTGTTTATTACCTAAAATTTTGTGCAGTGAACCACCAGCTGTTTTTTAGCTGCATATGTTTTAACAGGCATTTGAATTCTAAACTATGTGCCAAGATGGAGCAATTCTTGAAATTCAAAGAACAAAAGCACGTCTATAAACTCTAAGTGATCGTTGAGCATGGGGCTTTTCATGAAGGGCCAGCCAAGTAGTCTCCTTCCTGCTAGGCATCAAGCTGGTAGGGACTGATAATATTGCCCAGATAGGGGGATCATATTAGACCCCTCAGAAGCTCTGTTTTGGAAACTCACACTTAGCAAATTTCAAGAGCCAGATAAAGTCTGGAAAAAGAAGTTTGGATGTTCTGTGTTTATCTTCAGCAGAGACAGAGGATAAAGAAGGTCATGCTGGGGAGTTTAAGCAATATCTTTAAATGTCAAGGTCTGCCTTGCTTGAACAGCAGAGGATGAAGGAGAAAACATCTCCTGAGTGGATCAGGAAATGTCTGAAAGTATCACATTTCTAAGTCCAGCAGATCAAGGAGGACCTGGTGGATGTATAACTTCTAAAGGCAACTATTGTTGGCAGGTATTTGAGTTGCTTGAAAGTCCAACAGAAAAGAGAAGTACTTAATATAGTACACTTCCTTTGCATATTGTGCAATATATAATACATAGAAGTGATATTAAGGTTTGCAATATCCAGGCATACCTTTGTTAGTATCAGCAGGTTCTGGGACTAAGTATTCTCCATGTAAAATGCCATGTTGATGGCTGCACTCATTCATCTCTTCTCATCAGAATCGCACCTGGTGTCTGTTTGGATGGCATGACATAACAAGTAGTTAGAGCTTAGGATATAAAGGATGGTGTACCTGATTCAAAATACTGTTCATAGTGCAGATTGAATATATTTTGTCAGTAGTCCCTAAAAAGAAGGCAGCTTCCATGAGCAATAGATTTACTTTCCTGAAGACCATTAAAAATAGATCGCTGTCCTTTTCTTTTTCTAGTTGGAAAAAAAAAATTAGGTTTCCAATGAACGTTTTGCTAAAAAAAATAAATAAAAAAAAATCTTACCCTGTCAGGAAGAAAAAGAAGCAGTATCAGAAAGCGTATCTCAGCAGTCGCTGAGGGAGATGAATTTTTCATAATTTAACTGCTCTGTGTCATTATATCCTGCTCTGAACTGAGTTATTTCATGACATTATGTAAAGACTCGTTTTGTGGATTTCACTATTAACCATCTTATTAATCAGAAATAAACTGACACAGGTTGGTAGTCAGAATGCTACTGAAATTAGAAATATACATAATCTATGTATAAATTTGTAATATTTTGAGAGGACAACTAATATATTTAAGTTATGGATATGAGAAAATTCCAGACTTTATAAAAATATCACAAAATTAAGAGACCTAAAGACCTTTTTGAAGACTTTGGTTCTTAAAAAAATGAGGAAAAATAAATGAATGAATTGTACTGTGAAGAAAGTTAGCTCTATCCTAGATAATAACATCACACTCAGTGTAACAAAAATAATAATCCAGGCATTATAATGATCTTTTCCAAAAACTTGGTAATAATCTTATGATAATAAGAAACATTTGAATTTTGGTGATCCACATTATCTTCTTACTTATTACTGTTTACTGCAGAATGAATGTTGCAAATTCCCACCCTGTTATTAATCTTTGAAATTAAAAGAAGAAGCTCAGACAACAAAACCAGCAAACGAGCACTTCATCTAAAAAAAAAAAATGTTACTTGCAAAATGCAAACTTTTCCCTGAATAATGTATCTGTTACAAGACTGCTGCTGGTGGACCAATTTAGTAGCATTTTTAAACAGAAAATTTTTCTCCTCACCTGATATATATGACAAAGCAATAGTGTTGTTTCTGGTTCTTTTGTTTTTATAGGTGGATAATTTTGTCAGATTTCTTATCTGGCAATAAAAATGCGAAAACTACCTAATAGGTGAAATTTTGTTGTTGTTGTTGTTGTTTAACATCAATATTTCATTTTAAACTTAATGTGTATGTGGGAGAAAAGGTGTTATTTTTATGAAATTAATTGAGAAAAACTACAGGGACCAAGGGATTCACTGAATCACAATATGCCAAAGAAACTCATACTGAAGAACCTCAGTGTGCCCAGGTGGCAAAGAAAGTCAATGGCATCCTGGCTTGTATCCAACAGGACCAGGGGAAAGATCATCCCTCTGTACTCAGCACTGATGAGGCCACAACTCAGTTTTGGGCCCTGCACTCCAAGAAAGACATTGAGATGCTGGAGCATGTGCAGAGAAGAGCAATGGAGCTGTGAAGGGTCTGAAGCACAAATCTTATAAGGAGCAGCTGAGGGGCCTGGGGTTGTTTAGCCTGGAGAAAAGGAGGCTGAAATGAGACCTTATGAGACCAACTACCTGAAAAGACATAGCAAGGTGAATGTCAGTCTCTTCTCCCAGGTAGCAAGCGAGAGAATGAGAGGAAATGTCCTCAACTTGTGCCAGGGGAGGTTTAAATTGGATATTAGGGGAAAAAAAGTCATGGAAAGGGTTGTAAAGCATTGGAACAGACTGCTCAGGGGAGTGGAGGAGTGTCCTGGTTATAGTAGCCAGGATCAGTTTGTCACTGGGTGGGTATGTATTCTAAAACCTCTGTGTCATTTTTCTCATGAACTGCTCACAATGGCCCATTTGCAGCAGCTGCCCAGGGCACAGCCAACCCCTCAGGCTATAAGATGGGTTTTAGGAACTTCTGTGGGATAAAGAAGTTTCCCTGCCTTAACAACCACCGGAGGGGTCATGTCTGCTAATGGGCCATTAGGGATGCCAAAAATATGCCATTATTCACCTCACAGAGTAAATCACCCATTTTGAAACTCTCCACCCTGGGGGAGGGACTGGGCGTTCCCATCTGAGCCCAAGCAGATATAAGCTTGGGAGTTTGGAATTGGGAGTTCTTCAGATCCAGAGGAGGACCAGAGCCTTGACTGGACTGAGACTGCCACTGGACTGCAACCATCATTTTCACCAGCAGGTTTCTTCCTTTCTTACTTTGAACTCAGGGGGGCCACATGGTGTTCAGCAGAAGGGTTGGTGAGCTCCATTCTGCTTATGCCCCGCTGTGCTGGGCTGTACATCTGGTTTTCTGTGGCACAAACAAATTTTCCTTCTGTATCAGTGTATTTTGTGATCTCTTATTAAATTGTTATTCTGACTTGCATTCCCATTCTGAGTTGGATTGATTTCTCCTGCCACTTTAAATCAGCACATGGAGTCACCATCCTTGGAAATGTTCAAAAATGTGTGGGTATGGAACTTAAGGACATGGCTTAAAGAAGAGTATGGTAGGGGTGATAGGTTGATATATGGACTTGATGGTCTTAGAGGTCTTTCCCACCTTTAACAGTTCTGTATTTCTATGAACTAGTTAAGGTGCAATACATTTTGGAAAACACTACATTGAATTGGGCATAATTTTTTCCTAATTTTACAAGTAGAATCGTCACCATACTGTCTTCTTTTCATTAGATTTGCATACTGGAAATTTGAATTTTAACTTCTTAGAAAACTTTATTCAGGGACTTATTTTAATCACAACTCAAAGTAGTTAGCTGTGCTTTGATTTGGCAATAGCAGGCGTTAATAAAAGCAGAAAAAAGTTTTGTATTCTGCTTTCTCTATGTGGTATGTGGGAATAGAGATTGAGGCATGTTCCATTTTCTTTTCTGTGTTAGTTCTAATCATATAGGTTTAGATATTAAATTATGTTCATACAAAATAACTCCTCTTCATCTACTCTACTGTCATACCTAAAGTTCTTGATTAGCTCTTGAAATCTGTGAGGAAACTGTATGGTCTTGTGTGTGAAATTCACTGCTGTCTTCCCTTCCTTTGTGGGTAGCTCCACTGTCATTGTCCAAACAGTAGTTTTGCAAGACAGAAAAACATTTTTACCATTCCCAAACACTTTTTCAGACTCTGTGTTTGTAAAGTGACCTGAAGCCTCATCACAATTTCTCTTCCATATTGTTAAATAACATCAGGATTTTTAAACTGGCTAAGTACCCTGAATAACATTTTCTTCAACTCCTAAATCCCGTATAAAATATTTGGAAACCCAAAGCAATTAGGAAATTCATTTGAACAGGTGAATGATGATTGAGTTTAACCTTCAAAAACATTAAAGAGTTTTGAATCCTGAAAAAAAAGTATTAAAGGATAGACAATGTATGCACCTAGGAATAGATTAAAAACATATATATGATAATATTAAAATTTCATAACTAATTGCATTTTTCTGTAACATCCAATCATGAACTATTCACTCTGTGTGATATGGCCATGTCATTGCAACTGGGAACCAGAGCAATCACTATTGAATGGAGATAGGTTTATAAAGAAGCAGTGACTTTGGACTAGGGAACTTTGAATATTACTTTGAAGTGAAAACTGTCATATAATCTTATTAAAAATTTTTGGTTGCTATTGTCCAAGGCACTGTCATTCCACAGTAGGAAATCTTCTGCTTCTCTCCAGTAATGCTAAATTACACACCTCAGCCTCTGGAGGTGTTACCCTGCTAATAACCACACTAATTGTGACCTCAGAATGTGACATGTTTAATCCTTGCCCACTCCTAGCTGGGATGATAAAGTAATTTTCTCTCTGAGATAGTAGCAATAATTAATGCCAGAGGTACAGCATGAAACCTGACAATTTGTCACCATGCAATTAATTACTTTGTGATGCTTTGCTTCTGTGAAATTATATCTTTCTCCAAGAGAACTGAACTCAACAAGACTGACTAAACTTTACAACATGGGTCAGAATATCACATCCAAGGTTAGAATCTGTCATTTTGATTTTCTATCCCAACCTGTATACTTTCTCACAACATATTTATCCTGAGCCATCAACATGCTGCAATTGAAAACATCAAAATATTATCTTATTTTCATTACACTATATTCACTGATATGTAAAGGGAGTATGGTACATTATCACAACTGCTATCATAATCCCACAATTTCATATATTTTGAAGGAGAGGCTTGAGAATGTTGACATTTTTGCTACTATTCACATATTGCATATATATTGCATATATTGCAACAAGATGATGCATGAGGAAAAACATTTTAAGTAAATATTGCCCATTTTCAACATCTGTAGATCTCAAAATTCTACCCCGTAATGCCATACATTGATATATTATTAATGAATCACAAAAATAATAAATGAATGCTTCTCTTAGTGAAAAAAAATTGGAGAGGAATATGTTGAGCTTCTTATTGTGTTCTCTTAATTGTTAAATTTATATTACTACGAGGTTAATTTTCACTAATGCTGCTTACCCTGTGTCTTTAAACAAGACCTTAGCTTGTTTAACTACAGTATATTTTATAGTGAGAAACTGTTACTGTCAGTTTTGGTTAGGCAGCTTTATGGTCTGTTGCTATAGAAGTTTTGACATTTATACCTCTATATAGAAGAAACATACCTTTAGGTTGAATTGAGTATCTTTTAATTTTGACTTGACTAATAAACTAAACCAGAGTTGGAGGCTAGTTTTATTATTCTTTAAATAGTACTGTGATCACTGTAACCCTCTAATTTGGTCAACTAAGTTTAACTATATTATAAATATTCATCATCTTCAACATATATTCTTGGTCTTGTTGTGAATTAAGGCCATAGAAGGTGAGGAATTAAAATTGATTGCAGGTGATTATTAGCTGTTGAAGCCTTTGTTTCCTGGAAAAATAGTCTATTCTGGCTGAACGTATTTGTTGTGCTGATTCAGCAAACACTGAAATTTTACAATCATTTTGAATCATAACATACCTTTGGAATAATTCTTGTATCAACATTTTTTCAGTTAAAGTCAGGAACATAAAATACATATTTTTACTATGAGAACATTTTCTTTTACACAGTCTTCCATACAAGAAGATTGTGTAAACCATGTCCAGGGAAGGGCAACAGTGCTGTGCAAGGGACTGGAACATAAAACCTATTAGGAGTGGCTGAGAAAGCTTGGGTTGCTTAACCTGGAGAGGAGGTTCAAGGGAGACCTTATCACTCTATAATCATTTGAAAGGAAGTTGTGGTGAGGTAGGGATTGCCTCTTCTCCCAGGCAACTTATGATAGGAGAAGGGGAAACAGCCTCAGGTTGCACCAAGGGACATTGAGGTTGGATATTAGGAAATATTTCCTCACTGAAAGAGTGATTAAGCATCGGCACAAGTTTTCCTGGGAAGCAGTGGAGTCACCATCCCAAGAAGTGTTCAAAAATGAGTAAACTTCGTACTGCACGATGTGGTTAATGGGCACAGTGTACTCAGTCAAAGGTTGGACTTGATCTTGGAGGTCTTTTCCAATCTTAATGATTCTATGAGAGATGATTCTCAGTAGTGTGTGATTGCAGAATTCAGACATTCTGCTATCTCTAGTTTGTACACTACTGGAAATACAGTGAATTGTCTGTAAATCTTGAATTAGGAACTTGCCATTTTGGAAGATTTTAGTACATCACGCTTCTTCTCAGATATACAAGAAAGTAGCATCTACATTGATATTCTAGAAGGCATTAGCAGATTAGATATCTTGTATATTTCCACTTATGCTTCTGATTTAGGCAGTTATTTTTATTTATTCTAGTCATGGAAACAATGTTGACAATAAGCAAGGTAGCTAATACTAAAAAAGTATTAACTCCATTGGAATTTATAAAGTACAGAAAGTAACTTTGGAAATATGGTTTTGTTCCTTCAGAGATTACCTGTTTGTCTTGAAAGAATCATAGAAGCAGCTTACCTTGAAGCAATATGTCAAACACACTTATTTACATGGAATACAAATTGGTCATAAGATATTCCAGCTGGAATACAATGAATGGACAAGACAGGATATGTAGCATTCGACCATATCATGGAAATCTCCATTTTGTTATAATTGAGTTAAAATAAATTGCCTAGTGAATTAATGTGGAATTCTTTAAGATTATTAGATATCTCTTCATAGAAACTGGCTGTATAAAAATGTTGGCTTCAATTAATAGTTTTTACTTCTGAGTTTGTATTTATCCCTGTAGTAAAACTAATTCAACCCTTAACCCATAACTTCAAAACAAGAGATGTATTTATTTAGTTGTTTGGGATTTTTTTTCCCCTAAGAATCAGATTGTTCTTTATAATGTGTTTTATTTTTGGAAATATAATCACTAAAAGAAAGCTAGTTATTTGTTAATTGTCCGGTATAATCTCTTGGACATGCACAGGATTTTCAAAGAAGCTGTGGATCATTTATCAGAGACTCTCAGCTGTGCCTCAGCAAAACAAATCTCATGGAATAAAGCAGGTTCACTTTACATTAAGTGTAGAAGAAGATATTTTCTCTTGATAATGACACAGACTTCCTGCCTTGTCTTTAAACTGATAACCTGTTGCTATGCTAGTGAGTAGAAACTGGCTTTTGACATTGTCTGACAGAAATACGAGTTTGGTTAAGCTGAAAGACACAAACACTGATACTAAATATGTAGGATCAAGTACCTTTTTTTTTCCCCCTGTTTTTTCCTTTTTTTATTTTTGGGAAAGAGAGGGCAGTTCTTGTCAATTAAAAAAAAAAAAAAAAAAAAAAAAAACCAACCAACCAAACCAACCAACCAAACAAAAAAGAATAAAAAAAACAAACACCCACACAAAAAAGGACAACAATAAAATAAATACATTAAAAAAGTAGAAATTAGCTTTCAGGACTGAGGAAGCTACACTTAAACCTCTCTGAATCCTCATCCGGAATAGTAGATTTGCACTTAATCATTACTAAGTGACTACCGCAATTCTGTATTGATTCTGTTTGCTTGTTCTGAATTCCAAAATTATTTCTTTCTGTAACTTACACAAGATTTTTGAAGATTCTGTTCCTTCCTTTGCAACAGCTTTAAAGAAATCTGATTCAAATATTCTCAGCTCATGAAAATAAATCAAAGAATCATCCAATTTTTAGTTGCTGATTGCTGTTTAATGCAATATTTAGATTTGTGCTATGGTCTTTAATAACAGCATAGCTGGCTGATCAAAAAGTAGATATGTGTGTAGGTAAAGATCTTCAAAGTGATTCAGATACACTGTAGCATTGGGATGTTTTGGGTTTGGTGGTTTTTTTGTTTGTTTGTTTTTCTTTAATTCCTCTATGTGGAAACTTTAAATGGATTGAACTTTGTTGATAAGAAAATCAGAGCTTCTATCATTTGAAAATAAGCTTATTTAAGTGTTCCAAGTTTGTATTTTAAATCTTTATTTGTATTCTGTTCCTTCTACATTTGTCTCTTCTATTATCTTTTTACTTTGTTTTACCAGGCTCTCTGTCGTGCTGTCTTTCCACCTATTCCATTTTCTCCCTTGCTGATCATTCATTCTTTAACCTTGATGATCATTTGTTGTTAAAATTCTTTGATGATCTTTAATAATCTCTTCTTTAATACTAGATCATGCTAACCTCAAATGCTTCTTTCATTATTGATCTGTTTTAGTTTCTTTTCATGTTAAACTTCAGTATTGCTTCAGCATAATTTTGTATTCTGATGAAGAAATAGAATCAAAAGCATCTGACAGTACCTGAGATATTAAACTAACCAGAAAGTTGGTCTTTGTATCCATTGTGAATGACTCATATATTTAAAAATGTAATTTTCTTTCTGAGTTTTACATGCCTGGCTGCAGGACAAAAAAGAAGCAGAACTGAGTCTACCAGTGGGATACTTAAGAAAAAGTAAGTGCTGCCTGATCATTTAAAGTTTTATGAGTTCTTTAAACTGTGAAGTGTGGAACTCCTGTTTCACATCATCATTAAAAATATAAAACATTTTCTCATTAAGAGTTACAAAGATCATTATGGAATGTTCTCCTGGAAAAGAGTTTATGGCAAGGAAACACTTGATAAAGCTTAGCTTACATGGCATTTAAACATCTCAGTTCAATAAATGCACATTTTCCTCTCTCAAGTGTAGAAAGCATTCTCATGAAACTTTATCACTTGTATAAATGACAGGTTGCCGTGACATAGGACAAAAA
>VXAU01001564.1:67845-79840 GCA_013399695.1 Formicarius rufipectus | reverse complement strand
TTTTTTTTTTTTTCCCCAGTTAAACTGTCATTGTCTCAATCCACAGGTCTTTTTGCCTTCCTCCTATGTTCCCCTGTTTCATGGTTGAGGAGAATTGAGTAAACAGCTGTATGGGTGTTGTGTGTTGGTCAGGTAGGAGCACCACAAATATAGAAAATAGCAGTGAAGAAAGTTTCTCTTTTGTAAATTTTTTCCAACTCTCACAGAGTAAACCACAATTTGTTCTGCATTCTTTGACTGTATTGTTTGTTTCACGTTTACAGCTATGGGTATGTTATATTCCTTTGTTCTTTTTTCCATATTTTTTCCTCCAAATAGAGGCTGCTTCATTAAATCCTTCATTTTCTTTTTTCTCAGGAGATTTACATCAAATCAGAGTATACAAGGAATATTGTAAAGCAGTTCAGAAACATTTTATTTTTTCATAACGAAACAGGAGGAAGGTCTGCCTGTATAAGAGAAAAGAACATTGATGTCTGGAATATTTTTTTCTCCATAAAACAAGAGGCTTCCATAGAATTATGGGATAGAATTATTCAAGTTTAAAATTTTCATACAGTAATATCCATGTTTACAGCTGTAAGTGACATAAAAGAGTAAAAAGGAATGGTCTAGCTTATCAATTTTCTTACAAAGCTTAGCTTAAAATTTAGCTTAAAATCCTTATTTCTGTTTAGATAAACCATAAGCATAAATATTCCCAGAGCCACTTTTCAGATGTAAGACTGATGAAAAGTTGATCTTTCATCTGAAATCCCCACTCAACTTTCCTGTCTGCCTACTCTTTTCTTTCTGATGACAAGAGTGAATTACAAATATTTATTTCTTTGTACTTACTTTTATTACACTTCTAAAGTTTAGATACACCTGGTTTGAGGCAATTAAGTTCATTTGAATAAGAGACAAATAATACTATTTTCTTTTGGGGGAAATATAATAAAGTTATAGCAGAAAAAATATTTTGTTCAGTTACTTTTATTATTTTACATAATCTGAATTATATTATTTTCTCTCATTCTCATTTTGTTCTTTTTCTTAATGTCTGTATTCTGACTATTGAAGAAATATTTATTTGATTTTTATTACAGTTTGTGATTGAGTGGGCACTTGAAATTCTTAGACATTGCTGCTCAAGTAAAAATTTCAAAAATTATTCATGACTTTGTAGAGAACCTGGTTTAAGAAATTGGATTAGCACTGTTAACCTGTCTGATGACATCACAAAAAGGATGGGAAAAAGTCCCTTTTACTCACATTTCTCCAGATGCTGGGCCTCCCATATTATCTGTATGTATCTTCGCTCTGTCTCACTCTTTTTCTCACATTATAACTGTGAAAAGGTTTAATATTCTTTGTAGGATATCACTCAAGCTATGAAGATTGGAAGAAACAGATGAAGAAAGACCAGGACACCAGACGCCAGGAGTCAGCTTAATTAGAAACTGTGTTATTTGTACGGGTTTCCTTTACTATGTATCCCCACCATATGAAACTGTTACCTGAGCCGGACTGCCCGGCCAGCCCTGCCTCTTGTATCCCTATGAATGTATCCCCTGTCCTATCTCCTCCCCGCCCTGGGGACCTGCCTGTCTCGGGACCCTTCCCTTCCCCCATTGGCTAACCGGGTTTCCTAGCCATCCCCCACCCTGGGGGGTATATCAGTCTTTGTCACACTGAATAAACGGCTTCTCTCATCACCACCCAGCCTGAAAGGACCCGCGTGTGATCTGAACCCTCCCCAGTACAGGGGTTTCCCAGCACCAGCCACAGGTTGTGAGGAGCCGGTCCCACCGATCTCAAACCCTGTCAATTCTTCTATTTTTAGAGGTCTTCATATTTAAGGGAAGTACCCCTTTGTCTTCTTCACCAGAAAAATTGCCAGTCTTGTCATATGGTTTGCCACTCAAGTGCAAACAGTAGATTTGTACCAGCTACGCAGTCATGAGAGAGACTGCATTATGTGAATTTTTATTTTTTTTTTTTAACTCAACAGTTTATTGGTCTTCAAGGACAACCAATTTGTGCCAGCTGTTGTCTTTTCCTGTTCAAATTATTAGTTTCCACCCCACCTTGGGAACTTCTTTTTGGGTTGTCAAAATTTGTCTGCCACCTCCTGTGACCATCTCAAATATAATTTAGGTGAGGAGAAAGTCTATAATCCCATAATTCACTCTGCTTTAACATACAATGAGTATAGAAGATGCTCAGTTTTCATTGCAAAAAATTATCTCCTGTTAAGAAAGAAGAGGTTAGAGACTTGTGAAAGCTGCCCCTGCCAGCACAAATATAACACAAGGTTTTTGATATAGTGAATCACTATCTTATGCAAGTTAAACTCTTTTAAAAAAGACCATATGGCAGAAACTGGGTTACTTAAAACATTATTCATCAGCACAGTCCTTTCATCAACCAAATTTTTTAAGGCTAACCCTAACAGTGCAAGCAATATGGAGATAAATGCTGCATGCAACACTCTACACATTTTTTTTGTCAAATCGGCAATCAAATCAGCCTAATATTGACTAGGCAGAAATAGAGGGCATAGCACAATAATCACAAAAATATTTAAAAGAGGTGTCAGCATCTCTATTGTGTCTGAAATTAGACATCTCTGGATATCCATTTTAAAATAAGCTTCAGGAATTAAGCTTATTTAGGAATTTAATTTAGGAATTAAATTTACAGCAAATTCTTACCATGTTTAACTGCTTGAAGAGGTAAGCATTTTTTGAATTATTGTTCACAAAGCAAGCGTTTATCCCAGGCACTGTGCAAAGTAATTAGTTCTATAAAGAAACTCTGCATCAAGAGAGTTAATATTGTTTTCTCTCAAGGGTTTTTACAATGGTAATGAGAGCAGCAATTCATTTGTCTAAGAACAATAAAGACTCGTTTAATCAGTGTGTCTGGACTGTAGCAGTCAAAAGAACTCCTAGGACTAGAAATTTGTTTTGCTAAGTACTCTTCAGCATAGAAGATTCTATTTTATCCATCTCTTCTTGTCAGGATTTTCTGAGGTTCAGAAAACCTACAGCAAAACCTTAGACTTCATTTTTGGCAAGAACAAGTCCACTCTGTTGAACTTTGCATTCCCTTATGCAAATTAAAATAATGTATTTGTCTCTCTATTGCCTTCAGAGAAATAGTGCACTGTGTCAAGCTTCAGTTATATGATAACCATTCATCCCTCAGATTGCATTCAGAATAGTGACAGTTGCTTTTATCAAACCCTACGGGCAGAATTCCTTAATAATTATTTAATGAGATCATGTAATTTTGCATATTCCATTTGGTTTACCAGAGGAAATAGAAACACTCACATAACTACTTATTTTGGTGGTTTGGATTCAGATAGGACTATATTGTTCTTATGTTGACTCTTCCCTGAAGACTAATATTACATGGGAATAAATGCTTAATCATATATTTTTCAGGTCACATCAACTGGACAAAATTCATTCCTAAATTGTCTTTCTTCCTTTGATCCAGGGATCAGAGGCATCAATTACATTATACAAGGGATCTCATCTTGTAAATACACTTTTCTTTTAGAATCTTTCTTTAGTTAACTTACTTCCATTGTCTTCCCCCTCACTTTCATTTTTTTTGTATGACTTTCTTATGTCTTTGTGCCTGATACATTGATCTCACTTTAGACATTTTTTCCTATGCTGCCAAACAACCTGTAGATTTTTCCATTAAAGTATTTCTTCTCCCTATAGTTTTTCACTCTTGAAACTGACAGTACTTTTTGTTCACAAAATGGCAACTTCATTAAATGATAAATACAAAAATTTATATCTATTAAAGTATATCTAATTTATATCTACTACAGTGTATACCTATTAAAGTTGTATCTATTAAAAAATCGACTTTGAAAAAAAAAAGACAAAACCAACAGTGTCTCAAACCTTTATTAATATACATAGTGAATTATGCCTTAGTAGATGGAGATGTGGAGAATGTGGAGGAAAACAACTTACAGGTGAGATAAAAATATTTCCAACCACTCAAGTCCTCAGAAATTTCTTCATGTTGTTTGCATGCTGCTGTGCTCATGATACTTGGTCATTCCTCAATGATTCCTGAATTTCACTGTGTTCCTGGCCTTGTTTGTTGCCAAGAGCCTTCTCCATCTTTTGGTAACCTCAGTTATTTTGCCTACAGACAGTCTTCTCTAGTTCTGTAAATTATTTCACTGCCTGTTCCCAAGAACTCCCAATCCAATGGGTAATAATTCAAATCTTTCAAGTTCACCACTAAGCAAACAGGAATACACAGGTAATCCTGCCCTGTAGTATCTGAGTAGAGGTATTAAAATAAATTAACAAATTTTACACTGGATATACATGTAATCTGTCTTCCCCTTCTTTTCCTTCTTTCCCTCCCCCTTCCCTTCCCTTAGGATACCAGTTATTTACTTTTCCTACCTCAGCATGCCCTAGCAGTTCTTTACTTCCATTCTCCTTCTTACAGTTGTGTAGCCTGCCTCCAAAAAGATAGTAGGCAAATCTAGATAAAATCTCTGTTAATGATGCCTCTCCTCAGCCCAGTTGACACAACTAATTATGTACTTAACTCTCTGATGTGTTCTAGGTGATGAGGATAACACAGGGTAATATGAATGAGTAGGGGGTTTCTTCCTCCCTCACCCTCTTAACTTTTTTTAATTAACAATTCTTTCCTCTTCTTTCCAGTCTGGTTTGTCCCACCGAAATCTTCTAAAAACATAATGCTAGAACTTTGTAAACTATGCATTGCAATAAACAGTTATGTTATAATGACCTAATTAAACTCTAAACATTCACTAACTAGGAGTTTTCTATAAACACCAAATGTTACACAAAAGATCCTAAAGCTTAGGAAAAAAAAAAAAAAAGGCATACTGGCAGTGTTTCAACTAAACGTGTCTTGATACTTTTTAGGGGATTTTTGTCAGATATCAGGATACAGAATTCAGCACATTAGCTGCAGTGCAGCACTTTGCATTTGGACCTGAACACAACTAGAAGACTTGGAATAAGCATAGATATCTGTGCAAAAGAGGAAAGTTATAAAGATGCAGATGTATACATTCATAGAGACTTTACATATGTATTTTAAACATCTATGCTCGAATCTCAGATCCAGAGTGTAAACTCAGGGTGGAAAGTGAAATTTGTTTAAACAAATGCATTATATTATCTCATATTTTCAAAACACAAAAGAAAGTTTCTCTTGTATCACACTGATTTTTATTTGTTCTAACTCCTTATCTCCTTGTGTTATTTTTGCCTTTTCCTTTCTCCTTTCTTGGTATTAGCTAATATATAGTAACCTTTTTTATTGTGAAACCTAAAATCACCTTCCTGGATATTCTTATGCTTCATTGTTGCATTCTCCACCTCATAAATTAGATATGTTTTAAAACTAAGAACAAATTAAAAAAAAAAATAAAAGGTATGTCAAAAATAAAACTGTTAATAAAGAAAAGCAAGACTGTTTTCAATAATATAGAAATAATTGCCTGTTTCATATCAGTATTTCACGTGAAAATCATATAATTCATATTACCTGCTCCTTCAAGAGTCCTTGTTTAAGTGAAATAGGCTATTAATAAAATAACAGAAGACTAGAAAGGGCTCTAAATTCATCATTAACATTTATGATAATTATAAGCACTGTTTCTAATTTTAGACATCCAAATAAAGTGTCATTCAGTGACAGGAGATGTTTGAAAAAATTGGTAAATGCCTTTCTGAAATCTTGATAAATATTAACTTACAAACGACTAGTAGTACTTGCTGTTCTGTTCAGTGCCAGAAAAGAATTTGACAGATTAAGATAGGATTAACTTTTTAATGCACTAGATAAATTTGGATCCAGAAACAAATTTTGTAAATGGATTAAATGCTTACTCCCAGAAGCATGACTTACTGGACTAAGTATCAGGACTGAAATCCCCACAATCCTTAAACAAAACTCTGAATCTTTCTCACACTCATTTTCCTTCCTTCAAAAGGATGGGTAGTTCACAGTTATTTCAGGCTAGATTTTGGTAATCACTCTCCAGCTGAGACCTTTGTCTTCACAGAATTCACGGTTACTGAGAATAAGTGATCACTGTGACTCCCTCAATCCTCTCCTCTCATCTTCCTTTCCTCTTCCTTTCCCCCCTGCCCCTGCCCACTTCAACTTTCACAGTGGCTTCTGCCACTGTTTTGCTAGGATGAAGTCTTCATTAAGCAAAGCTGTGGCATTTTAAAATGTTAGATAATGTTAGAAGGTACGTCTGGAGATCAAATATCTAAAATGTAATTCTGATTTTTTTTTTTTTTTTGTGAAAGCCATCTGTTAGACAATACAACACCCTTCTTCAAGTTACGTTTTCCTGTTAATGTGATTTTTGAGTATCAATTTGAATATCTGACAAAAAAAAATTCTCATGTAATTTGTTTTCCTTCACTTACATGAGAACTTCAGAAGCTTAATACAAATTAAATAGCAATATTAAGGATACTAGTATGCTTAGCTCTAAACATTATGGAACTGTCAAGGAATATTGACGTTGTAATATATTCCTGAGTTTTAGCTTTTACAGTTGAGAAGTTCTAAACTAAAGGAATTTAGGGTGACTATAAATCTTTGTGTAATGAAATTCTTATTGGGATCTTTGGATTTGTTAATCCATTTGAATCTTAATAAATGCTTAGAAGACATATTTCTTCAAAAGTAGAGCATAGAGAATCTCTAGAAAGGCAGAAATTGCTTTTAAATTAAAGATAAAGAGAAAAGTCTTTATCTGTTGCCCAAGGGATTAAAATAATATTGCAGTTATTCAGCATTTCAGAAAAGAAAAAAGATGTTTCCACCAAAGGAATGGTTAGTATATCGAATCTTCCAATCTTATTTAAAAAGGGAGTAATACTGAAGAAGAACTGAATGACAGAAAAGAAGGGAAATTGCAAAGAAAAACTGGCAAGCATTAGCTGATTTTCAAGGTTATTCAGCTTGACAATGCAAACATATTAATCTGGTAATTTGTCTGTACTAGTTCTAAAACACAGCCCTTGCAAAGCGAGGATTTTTAGCTGATATTATTCTTAAAACCTTTAGTTGATGGCTCCATAGATGACAAGGCAGAGGAGTATCACTCATGAACAATGATGTGGCAGAAAAATCCCTGTAGACACTTTCAGGTGGTTTTGCCTACTCTGACAGACTAGGAAAAGGAAACCTTGCAGCTCTAAAATAATACCATAATCTAACTAGAATATTTTTGCCATCAGGCTCAGGCTATTTTGTGTCTCAACTTCTGGTACAAAGAGTTGTCAATTCTTTTACAAGCAACCTTAAACCAAGGGCAGACCAGCACTACATGTGCCTCAGTTGTCAGCAGTAGAGTTTTGAAAGAAATGATAGCACATGATACATACTACTAACAACACAGACATGGTTTGTTAACAGAATTCAGAAAAACTACTCAGAAAAAAATATAAGGTTCTTGGGTATTTCAGTGAAACTTGGGGAATCACAGGATGAAATTCTCAAAAGTGGTAGAACCAAACCCTGCAATTTTTGAAAGGCTAAATCTAACTTCTGGGATCAACAAATTATGTATTATGGCTGGATGCAAATATGAGACCAACATTAAAAAAAAATTTAAAAATCTCAAAGATCGGATGATAAATAACATGTAATTAGTCAATATTGTGGTTCTGCAAAGTTATTATGTCCATTTATAAGTTACTCTTTGATGTCAAATTAATTTTTCTCCTGAGAAATGTTCACATATCAAGAAATTACAGATGAGAAAAAATAGCACTAGCAAGGAGTTATCTTTTTTAATTTAACCTAAAGTTAAAATGGATTTATGGTATGTTGCTGTTTTTCTATGTCTCAACATAACTGATTGATAACATGTATCACTGTCATATTTTGGGCTATCTGTATCATCCCAAGACTACCATTCTGTATTTTGTGAAGTCAGCTATTGGTGCAAGGCTTATTATTCTTGTTTAAGCATTTTTGAAGAATCAGCTGGAAGTCTTGATAAAACAGGGGCTGCTAGATGCCAAGTGCGTAGATTCCCTTCAAATACAATTTTAATGGCATAAGATGTTTGAAAATTACTTTAATCACAAATGGAAACATGCTTGCTCTCTTGATACCTATTATTTTTCTCTGATCTGAATTCTGAAATTGTTTCTGAAGGCTCTCTGTGGTCAGCAGAGGAGCATCATTAATGAGCATTGGAAGCTATTATCCATTGAGAATCAACACAAACATTGGTTTAATCACTGTTTCTTGAACGAGACAGAGTCAGATAAACTTACCTCTGTGAAAAATACTAAAAATACTCTTTATTTTAATTAACATGTAATGTACATGCTAATTCTTCATCAGCTTTTGAGCAAAGCAAAGACAATAATCTCTCTGTGAAGTTAAAAGTACACCTAAAAACCCCCAAACAAACAAAACAAAACCAAAAACAGCAGGATATTTGACTCATTCTGTATTCTCAAAATAGAGTGAAGTTTAGAAGCGACAATATTTTCCTAGGCAATATGGGGTAGGAAAAAACCAGACCTAGTTAAATTTAGATTGAGGTCTGTTTATGGGATATAGTTTTATCCCTGAAATAAGTTACAGTAATGAAAACTGGATGGCCACCAATATCCTTACATGCTTCCTACCACCATCCATTCTGATTTCAGTTTCCGCATCAACACTGAGTCTTTTATGCTCTGCTCTCCTACCATTTTAAGCTTTCCAACAGTTATGTTATTCATTTCATTTTTGTACTCATCACATGCAATTCTGAAGAGACAATGAGAAAAGTCTGATGAAATGATTATCAGAATTAGTCACTGCTTCTCACTGTCACCACTGTCAGTGGCCAATCCATTTTTGCTCAATAATTTTTCAGGTTAATCCATCTTTCTACAGAATAATTGCTGTTTTTTTCTGAAAAAGAGATCTTGAGTTCAATGTTGTCTTTTATGACCTGGCTGTAAGACAGTGCCTGTGTCCCAGAATTCAAAGTACAGCTTTACACGCTTCTGAACCAACATGGAAGTCTTTTCCAGGGGAGATTGGTTTCCCTCCAAACCAGGTATGTATTGCCGCCCCAGGCCACTCTCTTCTTGGCAGACAGGAGTCCTGCACTGCCAAAGTGCTGACCTTGCAGGGTGTTGGATCCTACCGCTTCCCCAGCTACTTCCAAGGCTTTCTGCAGATACTGCCTTTTGAGAGATTGACTTTTGCCAGCCCTACTCGTTCTAGTGAGATCTTGATCATGAGATTGCAGTCCTCTATATTTTGGCTTCCAGTACAGTGCTCTGCAACCCCATTACAATGCAGTTTTATGTGATTCTTTGAAGAATTAAGACAGATATTTGGACCTCAGTTAATGAACTTACTAATTGGTTCAGGTGTTCTTTATGTTGATAGGATAGGCATTTCCACAGGTAGTGTTCAAGGCATTTTATCCCACTACAGAGAAGCAAATGAATTTTTGATAATGACTAATGTCAGTATCTGGTTAACATATTTTCTGTATTTGACTACTAAAAGAAAATACACTGGACATGTCAAGCTGTTTAAAAAAACTGTTCTCTAGTTAATATCAGGAACTTTTTCAGACTAAAGCAAAAAGTTTCACATTAGCTGAACTCCTCTCCTTAATCCTTAATTACAGATGAAGAGGGAACACTGTCGCGGTCTGCAGGGGGAAAGAAGGAACGGTCCACACAGGGGAGGGTGAGAACAGGTGTGAACACTTTATTAGGGGTGCATGGGACTCATAGGGTTCGGTCAGAGGATTCTAGAACTTGGGTGGAGTTAGGGGGCGGATCACAACACAAAAGGAAAAGGGAAGGAGGGTCTATAACTTAAAAGGGAAAACTGGGGGTGCTGCAGTGTACCACCGGCCAGCCAATGGGGTTTTAGGGGTACATGAACCAATCAGGGAGCTGTAACCAGGGTTCCCTGAACCAATCAGAACAATTGAACATACAAAAGAAATAGAATAGTAATAATTACCTATCTAATACATATTTATCCTAACTACAACATCCCAACAGTATAAAAACCTTAAAAAACAGCAGCTCCATGGCAATGGGTAGCTGGTGGTTGTGGCAGACTCCAGTTAGCAGGAGACAGTTTCTCGGCAGTCCCCAACAGGTGCTTCCTCTACAGGTGTCCCCCCCCAGAACACAAAATAATGTTTGTTTTGGAGGAGCCTTTCAAAGGTGTAGAGAAACATTAGAAAACTATTATATATTGCTATGATAGAAGACCAACACAGTGAAACCATTCTACCTTAAAGTTTTTGGGCAAAGCTTTTGGACGTTTTTGTTCATGTTGTTTATTTTATTTTTCTTACAAAACTATTCAAATTCTTTTGGTACTATGCAACTTTTTTTTAATATTTTTTAATTTTTAATTTTAATGTGACATGGTAATAACATATGTTAACATGTAATCTATTAAAATCATAGTCTCACAGATTAGTTTATATTGGCAGAAATCACCAGAGGTCCTCTGATATAATCCCCTTGTCAAACCAAGGTCAACTTCAAAGTTTTATTTAACTTTGAAGTTAGATCAGATTCTTCAAGGCCCTTGAGTAATCCTGTTAAGAGTACCTCCAAGGATGGACATTCCATAATCACTTTGAGTATCCTCATGCTTAGAAAAAAATTGTAGTACTTAATGAAAACTTCCCTTATCTCATCCTCCTTTATTACTGATAATGCTAATTTTTGATGCCTTAGTCAAGGAATTACATTTATTTTGGCTCTACTTTTCTACATATCTACATACATCTGGAACATAAATTCTCCATGGAGAAAAATGAACACAATTCTGAATTGCTTTTCTGAGAATAGTCCTCTTGTTTTCTGTCCTCTTTACTATATAGAATGAGAAAGAGGTAGGCAGCATAATGAAACCCTACAGAACCTGCTATGATAAGAAACTGTGATTATAGATTATACTGATGAGTTCTTATTGGTCCGCTTAAAGGGACATTGACCTCTAATATTGATGCGTTTAGCTACGAATGTCATTGTAAAAGACTATAATACTTAATCCTCGGTGACATAAAATGTTCATGTCTACTATGAACAAAACCACAGACAGTAGTAAAGAAATGTAACCTTAATTGCATCTTCTTGTCAGGAGGCTCTCAGCATTTGCAATTATGAAAAATGGAGATTAAGAGTATTACCAGGCCAAAAGGATTATTCATGGGAAAACATTACTGTGAAATAAAAAAATAATTAGATTTTTGTTGCAGATAGGAAAGGTGGTTAAATTATACATGTTTATGTCAAAAGATTAATATCAGGATGTGTTTGATAAGAGATGTAGCTACATGATATTTGACAACGGTGAACAGAAAAGGCCTGATTATTTTATCTGCCTGTAACTTATTTTCTAATAAGATATAAAATATAGCTTATAAAATATAATCTCTATTCAGAGTAGACATGGAACAGAAATACTGTTACCTGTGCACAAACCCACTCCAAAACCACTTTTTCAAGAGATGGGGGCTTTTAAAAAGTGGAGATTTTCTGACTGTGCTGGATGCAGGTGCCCAGATGCTGGCAGCAGGGTGCTGCAGAGGAGGCCAGCATGAGGAGAAGCCACAACTGCCCCATGCCTGACACAGCTGGCACCAACACACCCACCACAGGGCTCAGCTGAGCCCAGCAACCACCATGGCAGCACCTCTGGGAAAAGTAATATTTAAGAAAGGGCAGAAAATGCTGGAAGGGGTGCAGGGAATCTATTGGTACAACACTCCCCACTCCCCCTCAAGTCCACACTATGATCTCAGAAATAGTTAATAGACCTTGGCCTTGAGGAACAGCACCTGGGCTAAGCTCCTCTAAAGCTTATTGGAAACACTGTCTAATCCCAGGAAATAATGTTTTATATCTTTTATATGTTTTCATTATGCGTTGTTTTTTTTTTTTTTTTTTTTATTAAACAGCCTGGGAAATTT
>VXAU01001564.1:48537-60798 GCA_013399695.1 Formicarius rufipectus | reverse complement strand
TTTCCCAGGTGCTTACAACAACAAAGTAGAAAAAAGTAAAATAAGTCACAGCAACAAAACACATGGGAGAACTGTAAATAAATTAATACAGCATTGATGATAATATTTCTCAATTTAAAAATTATTTACTATTTATAAAGCAATTGAGAATTAAACTAAAGAAGAATCAGGCACATTATTCTATTTTTTGCCATCATATACTGAGGACTTATACATAAAAATATTTCAAAACAGACTCGTACACAGATGCAACATTTAAAATATCAACAAAATTGCATATGTATATATTAAAAATATATTATTTTTTAAATCTCTTCAAAAAATCTCTAATAAAATATATTTTCAGAAATTTTAATAGGAAGATGAAACCATTTGCCATGCAGAGGAAAATCTTAAAGAGCTATTATTTCTACCTCCTTTGTCTGTACATTTCCCGGTTACTTCACTGAGAGCTGCCTTATATATACCCAGATGGTGTCTGTGCCCCAAATTTTTGTATGAACACTCTAATTTTGATTCCTGAAATAGGATTCTCAGTTGTGTGGTAGGTATGTTAGTGATTTTAATGTGATGGTAATAGTGATACTGCTGGAATATTCATGATAAACTGGGACAGACAAAGTCTGACAGGTAGAAAGTCACAAGTAACAACATGTTCTGGTGCCAGGACTGATAAAAAGTTTTTGTCCTCTTCCTCAGAAAAACTAATATTATGGTAAGAACCCTAGCAAAATACACAATCCTTTTTACCCCACCTTACACTCTCACAGTCAGTAACACTCTTTGTATCCTCCATAAACACAAATCCATTCTCAGTGACAGGCAGTCCCCTTTATTACCTTTCTTTTGTTTCCTTCTTTTCTTACACTTGTGAGCTGTTGTTAAAGTTTGGGAGGGCCAGTGTGCACACAGTTCCAACAGAACCAATGGATTTGACATTGACTGTAAGATGGTCAGGGTCCATTGATAAGGATAATGAAGGCTGAATTTTTCTTGAGTGACGAAGTCAAAGTCAGTGTAGATTGCTCTGTGACTAACTTTCATGGAACTCAGGACCTTATGTTCAAATTATCCAACATATAGTCGGCCATAATACTGACAAACTTTTTTTTCCCCTTTATTTTGTTTGTTTGGTTTTTTTTGGTTTTTCTTTGGTTTTGGTGGTTGGTTTGGTTTTGGTGGGTTTTTCCTTAAATAATGTCCTTCTTAGTGATGTGCCTATTTGATTTTCACTACCACATCAGGAAGGGAAGAAAGAGTATGAAATGTGGCAGTGCAGAAGTTGATGCTGGAGGGAGAACTGACCAGCTCAGTATTTTACAGTTTGTTAAAGGTAGATCTCAGTTTTGGAAAAAGTATTATTAACCTTTCTGAACACATAATGAAGTCTTTATTCATTGTCTTTTTTTCCCCTGCCCAAAATGAAGAATTGGTGGCTATTTAGCATAGAAACATATTTAGTCTTTTCAACAGGCTGTAAGTTCACTGTAAGTTGAACTTTGGTGATTGCTACTTTACATGGAGTAGTTCCTCTCTGCTGCTCTGATTTCTCAAGAAAATTTTCTGTATCAGTCAGTGAGGGACAAAGACTAACATCTTAATTGATGGTAATTTACAAACAGTGTTTCTGTTACCACAGAAAGTGTATTTTAGGATGTTGTAAACAAACAATTTTGAGCATTTGCCAAGTGTACCTGGAGCAGTCAGTTTTGTGTACCACGCTTTTCTTCCAAAGAACAAAAATATATGTGGATAAGACAGAAGGAATTGCTGGGAGGTATTACTAAGCTTTGCCATTGAAAAAAAAAATCCAAAGTGTAGATAGAGAGTAAAAACTGATGGGGTTTGCAGACTGAAAAACAGCTTTTCAGTAACTTACTTTGTTTGTTTAAATTTTATTTATATTTACTCATAGAATGCATCTATAAACAGTTTCTTGTCACTATTGAAAAATAACAGTAGCCAGCATCATGCAGTTTGCTGTTAATCAAATGAAAAACAAGGATGAAATAGATGTTAAGTATCTGAGATAGACATCAAAGATGAAAACACTGAAAGAAAACAGGAGAGCAGAAATGTTAAATCCTACTGAAGAGAACTGAACTTTTGCATCATGTTTGGGAAGCCAGGGCAGATCTAACATCTTTGATAACCTTGAATCTGTAGAGTTCCCTGTGTTCACATCTCTGTGATGCTGAACACCATGCATGGTGAAGGTAACTGTACAAGTGCAGGTGTGGAAAACAGTCACAAGGTCTCTTACACATCTTGCTGTACAGATGTGTGGACTGGAAAGGAGTAAGGGAGTTGGAACTCTGCAACTATGAATCATAGACTCATCAAGGTTGGAAAAGACCTCCAAGATCATTACCCAGTAAATGACATCATGAAGTGACGTGTCTTCTTGTCTTCAGAACATTTCCAGGGATGGTAATTCCCTGGGGAGCCTGTTCCAATGCTTTACAATCCTTTCACTGAAGAAATTTTTCCTAGTAGCCAACTTGAATCTACCTTAATTTCACCTGAGGGTTCATATCTAAAAAATGTCACTTTCTTTGAAACTGGCAACATGTATAGAAAGAAATCTATTAAAGTTTCTATGAAAGAATTTTTTTTTTTTTCCAAGAAAAATTTATTAAAGAAAATCCTGAGGATTTTGAACAATGTGTCTTACTGGAGAACACACTTGCAAATAAGAGACAATGATATATGAATATTTCTCAAAAGGCAATCTTGTGCCAGAAATCTAGTAAGTGACTTGAAAAATAGCAATGAGTCTCAGCTCAGAAGGCAAGACACCATCTTAATCCACTTATACCGAAATAGCATACATTAGAACTCATTCCATGAACCATATAGACACAAATATGGAGGCCACATATGAAAATAATTGCTGCTTTCCTTGATCTAAAATAAGCTTACAACTCAGAGAGGTAATGAGGACACAGACTCTGCAGATGTTATCTTAAAATATCCAAACCAGTTTCAATAACTCAGCAAGTTTCACAACACGCAAGGTAACCTAGCTGGCCACTAGCTCCACTGCCACTGAAGCCCAGAGAAATCCTACTGATTCGTCTGGATTTGACGCAACGGGAAGCGTCTTTTGTTGTGTAAAAGCTCTGCTATAACGAGTGAGTATGATTCCTGACTTTGGAGGAGAACTTTGGCACATGGAAATGTAACTGATGCAGCCTCTGAATGACACTAAACTTTTTGTGTTATTCGTTTTTATTTCCACAATACCTGTCTTCTGTGAATATGCATTAAAAAAATAGTTTAAAAAAAAAATCCTTTCCAAAGTGTTTTGCCGGGGAGAAATAGAGATAATTATCCTTGTGCTGTTCAAAGTTTACTTTGTATCTCAGGGATGGTCTGCACCAGCCTTCTGTAAACAAAGCTGCTTTTATTCTGCCTCTCTTGGTAACAATGTTACCACTCTCTTAACATATTTCCTTTGTTCTTCTGAATGAAAGGAAAACAGATGGATGTGAAAGTCAGGAAAGTTACAGTACATTTGGAGAAAGAAAGACAAGTTTGGTTGGTTTATTGGATTTAAAATAAATTTGAAGGAAAAAAAAAGACTAAAAGGCTTAATTTTAAAAGATTACTTCAAACACTAGTTATAAATTTGGAATAAGCTGAGAGATCTGAGAGATCTTCAGTTGAGGAGGTTCTTCCATTCCTGCCTTCTTTATGGGATTTTCAGCTTTGTGAAACACAGCAGAGATCAGAGAAGGGAAGAACCAAAAAGTACCATATGCATTTCTTTAGGATTGACAGCCATTCTTTCAGATTAAAATAGAAATTATAATAGAAATCTCAGTAGATTGTTCCAAATGTGTGGTTCTGTAATATAGTTGGCAGAGCAGGCTAGCAGTAGTAGATTGAATTAATATCATAGTATTTTCCCTGTTGCTTTAAATGAATAATTAAATTAAGAAAAAAACATTGTTCAAATATGTTCAAAATTGTTCAAATATGTTCAAAATATCTTCAAATATATTCAAAATTGAGGAGCACAATGAACTTCACAAAAGATATGAAAACTCAGACCTTAGACTTAGACCTTTCTTTTAACTGAAATGGAAATTTCTATGCTAATGGATAAAAAAATAGCTTCACAAATGCAAGGCTATTCTGTTAAGCAGAACAAGACAGAAAATTAATTAAATACATTAATTATCAAGTCATGCCTATCTTGCAGCATTCTATTCATCTGAATCTGGTTCCTTTTTCCACTCTGGGATGAAATTCCAGAGGGATAAAGGCTGTATATTTTAAGAGCGTAGCCTCCAACAACTTTTTAATACTTATCAAGAGAAAAATAGCTTCTGAAAACCTGGTGGTGACTTTTTGTTGAGACCAAATATTCTGTTCTGCAGATCCAATACAAGCGTGACACTTGCTATGCTGAGGTCTCAGTTCTAGCACTATCACATGCAGTATGCAGATTTCCATATTTTTCTGATTAATGATTTCTGGAGTCATTTAATACAAGTGACATGTGATAAAATATAGTTAGAAATCAGAAGGTTAACTTGATGGGCTTTAGTGACTAGTGCTGCACAGGCTTAACCTAACTTAGTGATTCTTTTTCTCCTTAGACAAACCTGTGATTTTACTGAGTTTTCAGAATTTCCACTGCCACTTGGAATAATAGGTTCAATAACAAGATCATATCTCACTTCACCAAATAAATACCTCAGAGTCCTTACTCTGATCTCTTTGTGAAATAACAGTTATAAAACTGTTATAACAACTTGTACAATTAACTGTATTTCATCCTTTTACTTAGCAGTCTTAGAGCTGAGCTTTTCTGAGAAGAAACTGATGTAGTCTGGCACAAACTTTAGTTGAGGTCCCATTAGAATTTGGTCACACACACAAAAGTCAGGGAAAATTTAAATATTTTAAGAATATTTATCAGTGCAGAAACAGGGCATCTCTTCTTTATTACCATTTTCTCTTTCCATTGACTTATGCAACTAAAATTAACACAATTATTTTTACATAAATAACTGTTATTCATATAATAATAATAGATCTTGTACAACTGGATCATATGCAACCATAAGGGTGTTAGTACTTGATATTTCCTCCTACAACCAGAGCAAGCACAAGTAGATCACTGGTGTCCATTATTTCTGGGTCAGTGAATGAACTCTGCACTTTATGTCTTTCCTATAATAGTTCCATTACCTTTTCAAAGGGCCAATGATATACCATAGAACTTAAAATTATTTGAATGTTTTTTCACCTGGTAAACAGCAATTGATAGAAGAATCAGGGCTACTGACTGAAAGAAACCTGAGATGTCATATTTTCTATTATTAAATCAATTGTTCTGCTTCTCAGGAAGATTTGTGGCTACTTATAACCTATTTAACATATTTCATACTATATATACATTATGATTTATGCAATCTTTTAATTCAGATTTTATGTAACCTTCTATAATTATAAATATATATATTTTTAGTCATACTTTAAATGTGCTACCACTTTGCCATGATGTGATTAAAGTTGGTGCTTACACACTGTTTCAATTGAAGAAGGACAAAAAACACAGGTTCATGTAACAGGCTATTTGAACTGACTGAGATCAGTAAATAACAGCTGTTAACACTTTCAGATAAGTCTGCAGAATTAATTATTTTTCTAATGCAGTTTTAAGTCAATAGATGTAGGTTAGGTGATAGACCTTTGCAAAGGTATCTTTCATGCTGCTATACTGTAAACCTTGAAATCAAGCACTTTATGGTGTTTGTTTCTTGTCAAAATTCTCAGTGTGTTGTAAATGAGGGGTTTGTGACTGGTTTAGTATGACTTACAAGCCTGTAAAATTCCATGTGTATACCCAGTATATATCATCATCATCATCATCATCATCATCATCATCATTGCTAGACTTCGCAAATGAAGATTTGGGAGGGTTTTACCCACGTTTGCTGCAAGCGCGCTGATGGCTGATAAGGCCGATGTGAGATAGGCAAGTCCAGTTGCAATATATGTATATATGTGTATATACATAAAATACACACACAAACATATATATATACACACATATATGTATATATATATGCTAAAAAAGAAGTATCAGCCAGGCACAAACAGATGCAGCCCAAAGCTTAGAACACAGATCTTGGGGTTTGACATTTGCAAAATGTAAGTATTATAATACTGGATGTGTGGTTTTTCAGTTATTCTTTAAAGAAGGGAAATAACATCATGAACACAGAAAATGTAAAGCCTTCAATACTAGTACATCTTTTTACTTGCATTTTATGATGTTTGTCTTCTTGCTAAGAAGAGGAAAAAAAAACAACAAACAAAAAAACAAACAAACAAAAAAAAGATTATACCTCTGCAGAAACATGAGCAGAGATTGCACATGGTAGAAAACATCCTTATCATTCTGACAGTAATAATAAAGTAATAATAAAGAAATAATATTATTCAGTCTTACTTCTGATCTATTGATACTTCTCACTGTCCCACCAAATTTTGGTCACTATCAAAGATATAGAATAATAAAAAAAAAATACTGGATTTGGAATGCTATGTGGTTATTCTTAATTAAGATAAGAACATAGTGTCCCTGTGAAAGGAAACTAAAATATTGAGAAGGATGAGATGTTTTGTTTCAAAATAAGGGCATGTTGTACCATCGTATCTCATCCAGAAACAGGTTACTATATGACAGATTCAACATTTCAAACCCATGTATGTCAGAAAAGCATTTCACAAGTTTTGAACAAGTGAAGGTCAATACTGAGAAAGCTGCAATATGTGAAGGGCTGCAGCTCTACAGTTATTGATAAAGGGAAAATTAACAAACATTTTTCACTCTGAGAGTGCAGATTTTCATGTTTTAATTAAAAAAATAAAAATAAATTCTTCATTTACTGGAATTAGAGTCTAACTCCAGATTTAGAAAGGATTCAAAGAAAAGTAGACGTATATTTAGGCATTATTCTACCTTAGAGCAATGAATTCTTAATGTTTAAATAAATTTAAAAAAAATAGAAGGGAAAACTAGACGTATGTAAATATAGCATGATCTCCATGCCAGTAGAGTCTTCTACATGGTAGAATTAGTACTTACATGATCCATGGGAATTCAGGAGCTGAATGAGAATAACCAGTAGTCATATTGTATCACTGGACTACTGTCTCTCTGTGGAGTTTCAGGAAACATATATGAGACTATAGGTTTGTTTTTGGGGGGTACAAAATAAAATTATCAATAATATAGATTATCAGCAAATCTAATTAATTTTGTGTTATCAGTCTTCTCAGTTCTGTGTCCTTACCCTAGGAGATGCCATCTTATGCTTTTCTCTGCAATTTCAAGCTATTCTTACACTGGAAAGTGCTGTGACTCCTTTTTGCCCTTTCCACTTTAGTAACCCATGTTCTGCAGACAAGAACTACCTTAGTACATGGTATGAAAGGACTAAATGAAACTTGTGCCATCACATCCAGGCTAGCTAAAGTGAGGCTCTGAGACTATCAGTTGACAATTCCCTGGTGGACTCTTTTGACTATGCTTTGTTGCCTTGTATGTGGAAATAGAAGATAGCAGTGGTGCAGCAATGATTTTCTTAGTAATTTTGTCCCATCTTTCAGGGAACTACTTTGCTTCAAAATGTAACTTTTATTGGAGATTAAGGGAAAATCAAAATCCTCTATTGTGTACAAAGTTTATCTGAAAAGAACCTCACTTTCATCAGCAATCTCATTTTATATATATATATATATATATTGGGATGTCTTTCTAGATTTCCCCTTTGTTTTATTGAAAGAAATTGGAAGATAATAGCAAATAATAGTGTCATTCAATGACACATCCATAGCAGTAATGTTTTGGGTTTTTTTTCTTCTTGACTAGGACTTGGATTCATATTTTAAATTTTTTGTTGATTATTGTTATGGCCTGAGTTTGAATCCAAAAAGCCAGATCAGTTTCTTTTCTTGTATTGTTGAAAATATTGGGCAACTAGTTGCAGGTTGCATAAGTACAGTGAATCTCATTTTTTTTAAAGCTGAATCTCGTTTGAAAAACCTGACAGTGCTCCAGCTCTCACTGGTGGTGATTTTCTCCTTATTTGCCCTCACTGAAAGCTGCTGCTTTCCCTCTCCTACAGCACTCCTGTTTCCTATTACAAACTTCAAGCAAAGCTTGGAGCCTAAATTTGTAATGTAGTGATGCTTCACCAGTACATCTTCCCCTTTGATAGTGACTGAATGACTGATTTACTCATTTTAAGACCTATTACAAGCCTTCACTGTATAATTATTTGCTTATATGTTGTTCTAGGAATTTCTAGAGGTTTGAAAGATAATTTGTTTCTGTGCCTGACCACATTTGGTAGGATTATTTATCATCCCCTCAAGAAGAAAACATCCTAATTATTTTTTCTTGTTGGTTAATAAGCTGAAGGTATATACTTCCAGATAAAGCAACACTTAAAGCTGAGCTGCTGCTTAGTTCTCCCTATGCATATGATATACTTGCAGACACTTGTAAAAGAAATTCCTTATGATTGGAAATACCTGTTGTGAAGTGTGAACTCAGAACAGATTGTGTTGCAACTATAAGAACATGGCCTTTTTTTACCTCATGCAAGGTTTGATTTTTAATGTTGTTTGTTATGCCATAGACCTTGCCAACATTTTTTCCTTTACCAGCAGGTAATTATTTAAATCACCTTGTTGAATAACTCACTTGTAGTGCTTAATGCTTATTTTTGTTCACCCACATAATTACATTGTTATCTAGTTTAATAGGACATTGCAACATTTAATTAAAACTATGCAGAATAATCACTATTGTGATTAAACCGGTTTTGGAACCAAACAGTTTGTCAACATGAGCTCATCATGTCTTGCTTTCTACTAAAACCTTCATTAAGGTCACATCTGCTTCCCTCAACTCCATATCAAAACTGAACTTGTGTTTACTGTTTTATGACCATAAAATTTCTCAGTGAAAAAAGCCTTTCAAATCTGTTCATAATTACAACCTATGTCTCATAAATATTTTCAAACTAGGGGCATAAAAATAACTGTAAGTCAAGATACTGCTCATCCCAGAGCCAAAAATCACTACAGCTACTGAAGTTATCTACCAGTCTTACTTCTTGTGCCTGGCAAAAGGAAATTTCCATTAATGCTAAGCTTTAAACTTAATCCTACTTTTTATGAGAGAGCATCAGGGTATAAAGAACAACGGGACTAAAATACTGCTGTTGTATCACATAAATCCCTTCTGTTACCCTTTAAAGGTTTGAAATTTCATCAAATGTGATATAAACATTGGTGGTATACTAATATATCCAAAAACGTGCATTAACAGAAAACTTTATACTCATCCAACCCAGTTATTTTTTTACATACTTGAGTCCTATTATTCAGAAAAATAGGTGGGAAAATCACACACAGCAGCTTTAAAGCACATTATAAAAAAACTTGCATAGTTCTGATTCTCATCATGTCCTTCTAGTAGAAAATCACCAGGAAATCACCTTTTCATCTTCCCTCTTAAACTATCACCTCTGCCAACCCTGCTTTCACCAGTGTCTTATAAATTATTACTTATACTGGATAGCGTGGATGATCACTATCCTGCTATGATTTTGCACAGGTCAAAGCAGCAGTGAAATGATAGCTATTCTGAGAGATTCATATTTCTTTTATTTATGCTATCAATCTTAGAAGTTAAGGGTGAGTGGACTTAGGATAATTCTCTTCTACCCCAGGTTTCAAAATGTAAATCATCATTAACTGATGATTACTCAGAACTGAACATACAGAGGATTGTATAAAATAAAACTTTATCTCTGCTACTTTACTCATTACTTTACTTGGGGACTACAGGACTTTATTAAACACTCCAGGATATCAAACTGCTGGTTTGGGTCCCATCACATTATTATTTTTTTAATGTTCTGTCTGTCAATACACAAGCTATCAAAGTTGTTAAAAAAAAAAAAAAAAGAAATGCAACAAGCCTCAAAACATTTGACTGGAATACAGCCATGAGAATTTTGTGCTCTCCTTGAACAGGATTACAGACTTGGCCGGATGGTCCAAAGACAGTGGCTATGATATTGCACAGCAAAATATTGCCATCAATCCAAATTACACCAGAGGAAAATTTGTATTTGTAGGTCCAGTGCTGAAAAACCATGGGAAATAAGCACCATATACTCTTGCCCTGAGCCCAACATTGAGTATTTTTAGTATTTATGTGGGTAAGTGTCCTAGTTACAGGGAGCAGAACCAGTTTATCACTATGTGGATATAACTAAAACTATTCTACACCCTCTATGTAATTTCCAGTGACCTGTTAATAATGGATTGTTTGCCGCAGCTGCCCAAGGCACACCTGACACCTCAGGCTACAAGCTGGGTGTTAAGGAACCTCTCATCACCATTCTGAAGTCACTGGGGGTTTAGAAGCTCCTCTGTAGATGGCACTGGACTCCAGTGAGTCCAAGGCAAAATTCAGGTGGTGGAGACCATCCTCAGAGGAAAGCAGCACAAGATATGCAGAGTCGGGGGCAAGCTGGGGCCACTCACAGTGCTGCTGCTAGTCCAACAAAGCAGTGGCCAGGCACCCAGGCAGATGGAACCAAAGGGGAGGGACATCAGCAAAAGTGAGCACAGGGAAACCTCTCTCTGACTGCTTCCCAAACCAGGGTAAAGGGAGGTCAAAGAAAAAAAACCTTCCTCCATCAAATTCAGACCTCCTCCCCAAATCCTCCCCAGCCATCTTTTGGAATACAAAGCCATTAGTTGCTCCTTTTATTTAGGCTTTAGACAGTTTGCTGGCTCTGGCAGGTGGTGAGAAAATTGAGCTCCAATAAGCCACCTCATTCTGGCTCCCAACCCCCGAACTGTTGTGTTGGCAAGGAAAAAAAAAAAAGAAAAAAAAAAAAAAAAGAAAGATTTTGAGATGGTATACTGGATGACCAGTAACAAGTCCTGTAGCATCTGGAATACACATCCATGACAACTCAACCAAAAGAATGGAGGACTTTGGCTGAAATATACACTGACAAAGATATTATGTCATGGAGGACTGGGAAAGAATAAATGAAGCTGTTTATGAAAGCATTTCAAGTATGCATTATAGGTATTGTTTGAATATAACTTAACAATCAGCTTCTGGGGGTCATATTCAAAAGCAGGTCTTCTGTAGCAATGAAGCCTAGGGTAGAATAAAGTATAAGTTTCCTCAGAGAGCATGAAAGCATGCCAGAAGAGCATACCCTGAAAAAACCTCTTTGCTCCTACCTTGTGGAGTGCTGTGAATTCCACAATAAAAATACACTATTGTTTGTTCATCTGTGAGTAGTCTCAGTCATGTCTTCCCATGACACTGTGACCCTCCTCTCAACAGTAAATTAACATATTTTTGTCGAGTAATACTCTGCAGTCTGACAGATTATCAGCACTTCTGGACTGTGACAGATCAGCACTGTATACTCAGCTAGGGCAGTGTAAACATTTTCTATGTGAAAGTAACTGTCATAGTTGTTAAGCTCATGGGGAATCTTACTTATAAATGACTGTATTGGGTACCAATCATATGCAATTTGCTACTGATATTATAGGCCAGCAATTTCAATTGCTACTGTAATTTTAAAAATAGACTTGGGAAAATAGTAGGTACAAGACATTTTTACTATTTCAGGGTAGCTTTCTTTGAGGTAACACTGTCTTTATCCTTGAGCAGAATATGTTAGAATTTGCAAGTAGACATGGCTTGTAGTTATTTTTGTGATATAATCTCCAGTATACTCTCAGAAAACAAAAGTTTGTTAACAGAAATATTTTCATGAAAATATTTTGTTGTAGTAATAGGCAGAATGTAAGCTAAAGATATTTTTCAGCCTTCTTTGAAAAGTTTGGCAGAAGAAAAGACACTTATTCAATCTTTTCTCGTCAATTCAAGAACATTCAGATCACCACTAATCCAGATGGGTATCTTAGCTTTCCACTACAAAGAGTATTTATTCACTTAAAAAGATTGGAGGTAAATAGTTTTGCTAGCTTTGTTTTCTCAAAAAATATCGGTTAAAAGCAAAAAAAAAAAGGACATAAAATCCCTAAACAATAACAACAAAAACCTCAAACAAACACATACAAAAAATCCCAAACAAATAAAAAAAAAAGAACACCCCCTCCCAAACCAACAGAAAATGAATAAATATAAAAACTAACCAGAAAAACAAACAAACAAACAAAAAA
>VXAU01001564.1:18253-47754 GCA_013399695.1 Formicarius rufipectus | reverse complement strand
CAGAGGTGGAAAATATCTGTTTGGCCTTGTAAGGATACCTATCTTATAAAGACTAATTGGGAAGAAATAAGTATTATCAGGAGTTTATGTTACAAAAAAGAAAAGAAAAAAAAAAAGTGAAATTCCTGTTTTTAAACTCCTATTTCTACTGATTAGAAATCTCTTATATGAAAATCAATAAGGGCATTATTAACTCTGTCTTGACTAATGACCCAAATCTCATCACCGTTGCTGCATCTTTTTCTTAGGAAGAATGCAACAGAGTGAGAAAGAAAACAAGTAAACAGCCATGACTTTACAAAGGCAGAGTAGAGGAAGTGTTGCCAGGGAGACAGAGTAGAAAGTATTGAGGTGTTTATTTGGAAGTGCTTAAGAGAGCTATACACATGTGGATGGGGTACCTTAAGCACTATATCCAAAACAATTCACTGAAAGTGAACCTGTAGCTTTGTCTTTTTTTGCCCATGGCATTCTTTCATTAAAGTCAGATGAAGCTGAATGTGAGCAAGGATGAAAAATTACATGAAAATCTGATTTTGCATCAACCAAAATTCAGTAGGACAGAAAATTTTGCATATTTTTATTATGTATTGTTCATGTAACCACAGACTTTCAATAGCTCAATTCTATGCTGCATGTTAAAGGGTTATTCAGTTATAAAACAGAAAAACACGGGAAATACATAAAGATTAATTATTGTAACACAATAACTTTTAATGCACAGTATTGAAATGTAAATGACTGTAATGTTTAGAAAGTTTTTATTGATTTGCTTCATGGAGCAAAATAACACACCCTTCTATTTTTGAAGTGCATAGGAGAAAGAATGATGAAATGTTTCTATTGCTACGTGACATGTACATATAATTTCATTCATAAAATCTGGTTAACTGAACAGAGACATCATTGTAATGATTTTCAACTGGACAATAAAGTTTGAAAAACAGATTTATTTCTTATTTTACTGAAATAAATTTTATAAGCTGCATTTCCACTGAACAGATGGTGTGCACTAAAAAATAATGTTGTACAAAATAGCAGAGCTGTTTAGCCTTGACAATTTAAAGTGAGTGTGCACGCATGTTTTGATTTTGATATGCTGACCAAGATCATCCATTTGAAAACTGGCACCACTGAGATGAAATGCACAGAAAATTGTAGGTCTGTTCCTGTTCTCAGTTGTGCTGCATTTTAAACAGGAATGGCTTTTTATTTTTTTTAATATGTATTTAAATTTAGTTGGTTTTGGCAATTGTCGCAGAGGTAGCTTAATTTTCTTCTGTCAGATTAGATGCAAATGTCATACCTCTTTTTCCTACCAACTGTAACAAGTCTCCTGCACATCTTACTGTCTGTCATTGTCTCTCTTCTTTCAGAAGAATCCTCTACTGGGTCCTTAGTTGGACAAGATCAATTTTTGGCAGANTTTTTGGGAGATTCCCTTTTTTTTTTTTTTTTTTTTTTAATCCCACCTTCGCCCTGCATCCTAAACTAAACTGAAAGACAAAGATATCTTCTGAGCTCAATAAACAAAAATTTTAATTAGGGTTATCAACATCTTGTAGAGTCACAGACTCAAGTTTGCGCACAACAGTCAGGAAGTTTCTATTCTATTCTATACTCAAAGCAAGATCTATACTGAATTCATAAGAGGTTACTTGGAGTATTTTGCAGGGTTTTTTTACATGATCAAGAATGGAGATTTCACAGCCTCTCTGTGCAGCTTCCTCCAATACTTGGTTATTTTTTTGGTGACAATATTTTTTTAATATCCAGCCAGAACTTTTCCCTGTGTTATTTCATGACAATTGTTTCTCATTTTTCTGCCCTACATGTCAGTAAAGAGCCTGGCGCTATTACCTCACAATACCTGGATTTCAGTGGAGCATAAGAGCATTGTTTTAGGATGACAACAAAGATCCACCCAAAAATCTTATAAATCTTCTTCCAGGATTTTAGCTTTAACATATACCTAGGAAAGAAAGAACTCAGGAGCAGCCTACAGTGATATTTCATCTGCAATATTCCCCACTCCTCCAACAATTTATGGCTCAGGAATGTCCTAAAATACCAGTGATACTTTTGCATCCAATAAGCCTTCATGAATTTGATTTAATTACATTCTCCTGCTGCAAGGACCTCTACAGCTCAGCTCTAGTGTGTGCGAAGAATTAAATCTATTTGACTCCAACCTGCCATCTGATATTTCTATTTGATGACTTATTACAAACTCAGTACTCTGAGAAGCACTGAATGATTGTTTCCCATTTCCACTCTTTACAATGTTTTAGATTGTACCATGTATACCTTCAATTGTCTCTCTTTCAGACTAGACTTTCTGAGGTGGTTTCCTTACTTTTCTGTCCTTTCTTGAGTCCTTTCCTAGTCATAATAAAAATCTAAAAAGTATCTTGAGATAAGAGGATCAGAACTGCACGAACCACTTATTTATACACCAGCCTAACCTTTCATGTCTGTATAAAAGAAGATTTTCTGTTCTTTCCCCCATTTTTGTCTGTATGAGCCCTTTTGGAAGCACTATTGATGTGGTGTCTCCATCAAAATTTTTTGAATAATCCAAGATATCAGTCTGTGTTACAGCAGTCTGATCAGAGTCCAGTATCTGTAGGTAAAGTCAGAACTCTGTTTCACCTATCAGTATAATTTCATAATTATCATCTTTTGAGCCATTGCATTGTTCAGTCAGTCTTATGGATTCCTCTCAGACAGATACCTTATGGTTGTTGTCTACTTATTGTTTGTTGTTTTTTAATTTTAGACTTGGGAGTGTGTAGATGAAAAACTTTCAGATTTTGTGTATTTTCATAAAAGCATGTGATGGGAGTTTGCATGAGAAGGAGTAATTATTTTCGTAGGTTTTCAAAAGAAATTGTTACTAGTAGTCTAAATGCAAAAGACCTCAGATTGTCTGGGTTTTCCTTATTTAATTTTTTTTAAAAAATTGACTTTACAATTTTAATCAGAAAGATCTCTTTCTTTACTAATAAAACTGTAATAATATGAGCATGTTTGCCATCCTAAAAGAATTAATGTCCCCATATTTCCTGTTAGAAGTCAGTCATTCGTATTAACTGAGATTAACTGAGACCAAGAGATAAAGAAAGATGAAAGAATAATATACTAACCAAAGGAGATATTTTTCCTCATTGACAAGTGTGTTTTTAATCATTAATGATCACACTGTACAGCAGATCAACATTTTGATGAAAGAGTGAAAAAAATATGGCTAATTTGTAAAAGTAAAAAGGTTTGAGTAGTCTGAAGTGTCTCTCCATCTCTCTATATTGAATATTAGAGCAACAGAAAGGATCCTTTTTAGTTTAGATGCCATAAGATCATAAGAAATGTTCATATTCTTATTTCCAGGTAACATTCTGACACTTTTAGTTAAGTGCCTTAATTTTAAAAATCTGCTAAGCAGTCAATATTTAGTAAAAAGTATGAGTGAAATTCTGGAGGTAACTAAGATAGGATTTACATAATTTCCCAAACTGCTAACTACATTTCTTTCTTATGGGAATTCTTGGGTTCAAATTTTTGTTGACTAGTTCTGGGAGATTTTCCTCTGCTGCAGGCCCATACAAGTTATATATCTAGGTAGGTACATGTTTTGAAAGCTAAGAGCAGCTCCTTTGGGGCTGAGGTATTGCAGGACTAAAAGTATCATGTCATTATCTCTGACTCCAATAAGAATACTGTGTAAGGAATGTAATTTGACAAAGTTACAGAAATAGAATTATACAACTTGTCAGAGTTCATCTTTTTTTCATTATTTTGATGTCATAAAAGTCATCCTTTCTTCCATCAGAGATTCCCAGTAGATGTGGATGTGGAAAGAGTCATCTTTCAGGTTTGTCATCACCTTGGTTCTCTGAACAGATGTCAGTAAATTGGACTCAGAACACCTCAAATATCACCAGAGTTCTTTAACAATGTGTTGCAGTTTCTTGCTTTCTGATGTCTGGATGGTAGAATACAACAGTGTTGAGTGAAAGCAAAAATAAAATGTCTTTTTTTCAGTGAAACTAGCATGGACAGCTTTATTTTAAGAAATTCCCATGAGTAAGATTTTGATTATTGAGTTAGAACAGAGTTTTCAACTCTTATGATTTTATTGAGTATTTGATTTTGCAGAGATTTATACATCTTTATCTGTCCCAGCTGCTGAAACTGGATCATTATCTGAGAAGGTAAGTTTTCTTTTTTTGAAAAATAACTACTGGATGACTGCTTGATTTGGGAAATAGCTTGACTAAAGCTAAATAATCAGGCCCTGTGGGAAAACAAAGAGAATCTAAATGATTTATTCCCTACATCTCAAACTCATAAATAAATACACTCTTTGTGAAAATTAATTTATTGATATTTCATAATTTTTTATCAGGGGGAGAATACAGAGAGCAACAATGTTCCAAATTTAAAATTGACAACTGAATACATTTTTTCTAAGCCAGCTATAATTTAACTTCACTAACATGGAAGAAAAGGACAATAAAGAAGTACATTATTTCTGTACTCTGGTTTGAAGTGAACTTAACACTTTCCTGGAGACACACTTTTGTTGTACCTTGTGCTAGACTGTGCGGTTAGAAGATGCAAACAATTCTTTTAAGTTTACTTACATTTCTGAAATCTTAGTGAATTTGAGACCATTATTTAGAACATAGTGAGATTATATGCTTGTGGTGTGAGACAGTGGAGGAAACCAAGTAAATACCCTGACACACTTCTTCCCAGGGCTACCACAGGAGAGCCATTGGCTTTCCCCCCATCCAACCACCAGAAGGCCTCTTCAGGGCACTTTTCAGGTTGAGATGTGACTATCTATCTCAACCTCTTACTGACTATCTGATCTATTACAGGGTGCAGGCACTTTGCTGTTGTACAGTCCTGTGAAGAAATGTTTAGGAGAGGAATCAAAAGACAGATCACAGTGCCTTTGGGAGAAACAAGCACAGGAAAACCAGGGCTATGGTGACAAGAGGGACAGGTCACCTGTGAGGTCACTGCAGGTCTGTATGGATATCTAGCTGTGCTCTGCCCTGTACCACTGCTGTCTGTCCTGTTTGTTCATTGATCTCATTTTGTAACTACTGGGACTCTGTTCAGTGCACGTGTGCATCTATACCACATGTGGAGTCAGCCTGCAGGTCACAGGGGCCTGTGGGTTTATGGTGACAGCAAATATGTGGTCTGGGAGCCATGGGTGTTTACAGATGAGGGTATCTACTGAGAGCCCTCTGTGGGTCTGCCTTTGAAAGATGGTTCTGTGAGAGTATCTGGAACTAACTGTGGCCTCAGGGGCTCATATGCTCTGGTGCCAGCAGATGGGGAGACTGGGATCCAGGGGCAAATTCTGCACAGTCTGCTGCAGTGTCTGAGCCCTGTGCCAGAGGCTTCTGCACTGAGCATATGGACCTTCAACCTGATCAGACAGAGAGGAAAGCAGGATTAAGCTTTTGGTGCTGAGCGCTGTTTTCTGTCTGTCTTGATCTATATTGCTGGCTATGTGTACGTTTATATACATTGTGCATATATATGTTTATGTCTGCCTGTTCTGCATATTGGGTATGCAAGCTCAACCTCTCTACTGGTCTGACCTGGGGACATGAATCTTCGCCAGCCTCACCTTCATTAGAACATCACACTGATAACCCCTATAAGTATCCAGCTCACTTTTTGCCCTTGAAAAATTACCCCATTGTGCTGTTTGATTTAAGCAAATTTTAACCACAGAAATAAACAGATTGAAAAAAGCAACAATTCCAACTTTGCAAACATTTTTGCTACCAGTAACATTTGTATTGCACAAGGATTCCTGAAATGCTCAAGCTGGTTATCTCTGATGTGCATAATTGTAACTGGCTTCAGCCAAGCCATCACTGTTTAGTCAAGAAAGGCTTTTTCTATATGAAAAAAATGATAATACTTCTGACTGTAGGAAATGTGTAAGGGAGGAGGTAGAAAATAGTAGTAGGAGGTGGCTGATATTCCATTCACTTTGCAAGCAGGGTAGCATAATCATTTAATCAGATGAGTGAACATCATATTTTCTTTTCATATTTTTGGTCTGTGTGACTACCTGAAATTAACTAAAAATATTCTAATAAAGAGACTCTAATAGGGCACTTTACATTCAAAAAATTTTCATAATAGACTTAAATCTGCTTCAGTCATACAGTAAAACATCCATTAAGCTAATTAACCTGGACTGATCTGCAACATGGAATTTTTCTGAGGTTACTTCTGCTTCTGGAAGTGGGTCGTTCAAACTCAGAAAATGCAAGTAATACACATCTTTCAAAGAAGTTTTTCCAGTATAAATCATATTTTAAATTATACTTTTCCTATGAGTGAAACAGATTGATACTGAAGATAGAAACAACTCATACTTTATAGGACATGTGAGCTGGAACAGATTCTGTGTTATCAAATAACAGAGATGCTGGAAAGCAATATAATCCCTACTTTTAGTCCTGGTGACAATTTGATTTGAATTTGTGTACAATAATGTCTGAAGCTCATGACAAATTCCATGGGTGCCTATAAAATAATTTAGAAGTCAAACAAAGGGTATCTCTCCTTGCTTGGGTAAGATAATGTTGCTTAGAGATAGACCCCTTTTATGATGTTTTCATTCTTAAGTGGAATTCGTCAGACAAGTGCTTAAATAGTTAGCAGTTACCTGAATGGAAAGTGAAAACTGCTGTGACCTGTTTAAACTACTGCATGACTTGTAGCACTGGTCCGCACCAGGAGGAAAATGGGTGTAAAAAACTTGAACTATCACATAAAAACTAACAATCTAGGAATATATTATTATAGAAAGTTATGGAGGTGAAAGTTAATCCCTTTATATATTAGAATACAAACTGTAGTTGCAGTAATTTAGAATTATACAGCATTGAAGATAATCTTTTGTCTCCCTGACTTCCCCATTCAATCGAAGTGTTGCACTTGATACTGAAATAGCAACAATGTTTTGCCTCTTTGTTTTCTGTCAGTGGTCCAAACACAGATGCTGATAACAGATTACACAGCCTTTACACTTCCTCCTCCTCAGGCTAGTTTTTCTATATTATTTAAAACTCAGAAGACAATCCTTGCATTGAATTGCACAGTTAAGTCATATATCAAGGTAGCAAAAATTATGGTACTGTTTTTCAGCTCATTACATGTTAAATTACTGATGCTCATAGTTGTGGACTTCATGCTGGCATTTGACAAGAGACTCTGGTTGCAGTCCAGGTTAGATAAGAGCTAGACAGTTGGTCCATTAATCAAGTGAACAATTTCAGCTTCACAGAATGCTAGCCTCAGATGGTCTAAATTGGCTCAGTCAGTGGAGCTCTGCTGCCTTACTCCAAGGCCATGACCCCCATTTTTTATCTGATTTGTTAGCTGAGACAGCCAATGGGTTAAGCTACATGGGAAGAATATTTTTAGTCCCAGACACCTGCAGTTGACTTCAAGCGATGACACAATTTTTCCTCTTTGTTTGCAAATGCCAGCATTCCTGTGGTGGAAAAGATAAATTTGACATGAAATATTAGATTATTTATCATATGTTTCTGGGACAGGCATAAAATGCTTTTAAATGTTGAGTGTGCTGATAGTAGAGATCTGAAGGAATGGTGGTGTGACCTCATTCCTTTCACCTCTATTGACATCTTCATTCAATTATACACAGGTTAGCAAAAAATTTAGGCTCTCTGTAGTCCGAGCCTCTATACGTATAAATTAGATGATCACCCCTTTTCCTGACAATAATTCTCTCTGAAGCCAGAACCTTTAAATTTGAAGAGACATCAACAGGGAACAGAGAGATTTGTGAGAATTCAGAGGCAATCAGACCTGTTCTGCCCAAGTCACTACATGTCCACATCCAGGAGCCTGCCTGCTGTCTGCCAGGAGGGCGATGAGCTCTGGCACCTGCCACAGCACACAGTGCTGCACTTCTGCCTGGGCAAAGCTGCCACGTGTGGAAGTGTTCAGGTCACAGGAGGAGGTGGTAGCATAGATAGAGAGGGATTTGGAAGGCTGCAAATTGCCTACAAAGGAGGAAAACCGGCCAATTGACATGTGCCAAGCAGCTGCAAGGTTTGTACACTCATTTCCTGCTGATCGTGGAGAAGGTCAGCTGCCAAACTAGATTCTGGCACCTGAATTTACTGTGTGAGAACTGTACCATCAAGGTCGCCTCCCAAACACTCTCCAAAAGTCTGGAAATAGTGTTAAAGCTCTTTGCTTCAGTTCATTCTCTAAAGAAATATCAATATTAATTTCTTCTTTATTTAATAAAACATATGCATAATGATGAATACTACATTTTCCATTTTCTAGAACTTGGTGTGGAAAAAATAACTGTAATTCTCCTAACCAATGGGCATGTCCAGTATTCATGTTAGACTGAGTTTTTACATCAAGTATGAAGCCTGGTTTTTGCTTTTAAAATTAAAGATTATTGTACCAGGTAGCACTTTTTGGAAGCAGACTGTGGCTTTCCTCCTACAGTCACAACTTGGCATGTGATAAAGTAAATAAGCCACTTTATCAGTTTATTTTATAAACATTATTAATGTTTATAAAATTTTCATTTCACATGGATAAATTTTTTACTTTAATGGAAATTAGAAAGACTAATGCCAGTTCTATCACTAATGTAAATCCATAGCTATTAATGCAAGCAAATAGTCTTACTTGGGGTTTTCCAAAATATGTTTCTGATGGTTACTATGGTTGAGGATATGATGATCAAAGACAGAGTAGCTGTGGTAAAACTGGGTAGAAATCAGTTATGATTTCATGGAGTGAGAAATCACGTTTAGTAAATGGCAAAAGCAACTTTCAGCAATTTTAGCCTAAAGGAACTATATAATGGATAAATTTTTATATATGACGATTGATTTTTACATTTGTCAACTTTCCAATAACTTCTTACTTCCCAAAGATGACATGCAGAATGTACAGGTTATAAAAATGTTTTAAAAAATATTTATTTGCAATTCTTCAATGTGCTAGATGTTACCAAAATACAGTTATCCTATGCTGATGGACTGTATTACTGGCCCACCATGAAAAATACATAATGTAGAAAACTGAGATACAGAGAAAACCAACCTAGCATTATTAGCATCCTATTAATGAGGAAATAAATTATAACAGAGAACACAATTATTATCCCAACAGACTCCTGCAATTGTGACATATACTAAGTCAGTGAAGTACTCTAGAAAAGCCTCTCTGATATATGATTGAGTCACATACTACTGCAGAGTTACTAGAGGTAAGGACTATCTGCTCCTTTTACACCAGTTGTAATAATAGAAATTATTGGATTGTTATCTCACAAATCAAACATTTTAAAATGTAGTTTTCAGGATGACAATTCTGAAACCTGAGTGCACTAATAAACAGTAGTTGCTTTGATCAGCTTCAGCCATGTCCAAATTTTGAAAGAAAAACCAACATGTTTTAGCTATGCTACAGAAAAAATTAAAAAATTCAATTTATGCACCTAATTTTGTGAAGTAGAGATATACTGTTCTTTCTCAACCAGCGCGAAACCCCTACAATCCTTTACATTGCAAATGTATGGCTAAGGAACCTGTACACAAAGCTCAAAAAAATATTCCACTTTCCATTAACTAATGTAGATTGGTAAACTCTGCTACTTCTAGCAATTTGGACTTACAAATATCTATCAACTTTCAGTGTTTCAGAATTTATTTGTAAATTATTTGTTTTTCTTTTTGAGAGGTAACACATCAAGAAAGTCTAGAATTTACTACTTTTAATATAGAGGAATGATGTATTTTTCTTGTATTATACGAACCAAAATGTAATTACATTTTTCATACAGTATTCAGTCACATAAGTGGTGGAATGGAAAATAAATTTTGCATATTACACATTACTCATAAGCAGATCTGTTAAGAATTAACTATGTGATATGGGCAGTATAGTCAGAGCACACAGCAGTTAGATTACAATAAACAATTGTAAATACCTTTAGAGATTTGAAAGGCTGTTTGATTTCAGAAGAACTACATCTTTTATTCATTATCTAACTCTTGTTGTTAGAAGTTTTCAGTTTATCCAGTAGTGATAATCTTATCATAGAACAAGAGTCTCAGATGTATAGTTATGTGATTTCTTTCTTTTTCTTTTTAATTTTCATCAGTATGTGTCAAATTCTGAAGTTTCCTTGATTAATTTACAAATGGATTACATTTCTGTCTTTTCATATAAAATGAGGTAATTCTGAGATGTAAAAAATAATGTCTTCAAATGAAACCCAAAGTGTACCTGGAGAGTTAGCAGATGTCATATGCACATTCATCTCTTGCTGCAGTTTGATTTACCTATGCATTCATTAGCACAAAATGTTGGTCAAGTCAACAAAACTACCTAAATATGGAGCTGTCTCACATATATTGATGATTTGACTTATTGCTGCTGACAAGTCAATCAAATTAAATCAAATGTCATAGATGAGTGTTTTTACTAACAAGTGCACTGAATTAAGACGATACTCACTTAATGTCCTTCAGTAATTAAATCATATTGAGATATGAGGTTCCTGTTCACCTGTAATACTGATCCTATTCATAATGTACTCAAAATGAAAAATAATGGTTATCGGTTAAATACATGTGTCTAAGTTCAACCATCTTTGTATTTTTCTTGATTATTTTTGTGACAAAGTACCTATCCGATGATGTTAATTTTGATCACATACTATCTCAAGTATATATAGAAAAAAGTATGCTTATATACTGCATATATACATAATGGTGAGTTAGTTGCATAGTCTTAAATAATAATTTTAATTGACCTTTTCTGATCAGAATGTCTCATAAAAACAGCATGCTTAAAATTGCAGTCACCTTCTAAGAGCAAAACTCTAAAACACTCCTGACTTTGATTAGAATCAGTAGGAGTCTCATACAGAAGGTTTTGGTCTACCAGTTTTAAAGATATGGGGAAGGTTAATAGCTATTTGCAGTGGTTATTACATACCCATGTCACAGAGAGACTTGAGAAGATGTAAGAGAAATACCATCACAGCCAGAGGCAGTTTGTCAGGGGGACCAGGTCATAAGCCAGTTACTCAGCTTGTGATTGAGAGAGAAAAAAATCTTCACTATCTCAGTTTTTATGTCCTTGCTATGTCAAGTTTCTTGATAACTGTGGAATTTTGTGTGCCTTCAGGTAAGCCCTTGTATCTGTTTGGAATAGCAGAGAGCAGAAGTTACTGCTGTGAATGTACTTGGAAACTGTTTGCCAAATGCCATATTCTGACAGACTGATGGGCTGCATCAGCTCACAGTGATGCACAGCTGTCACTTGGTTTAAGTGCATGTAGATGACAATCTTCCTGCCACTCATATAGATGGATATGGAAAGTGTGTTACCAGAAATACTTCTAGTAAGTATGCTAGGGTGCGAATGAAAAGAAGTCACTTTTTAAAAAATGAAATAAACAGAAATGCTGGGAAAAATTTATTAGTCTTTAGTTTTGCTTATTTTTTTTCCTTCAAAATAGACAATCTGCTATTAAAAAATTAAATATGCAAATGAAGAAATTATGACACAGAAAGCAATAGAATATGACTTAAGGATTACAATTGTCTTGATTTTATAAATACATTTCCGAAAAATATAACTTTTGTTTGAACCTCCTCAAACCCTTGCAGATTATATATAACCCTTTCTTTCTTTCAAGACTATTTCACAGCTCAGATTTGATTTTGCAGCCATTTTATTTATTGCAGCCAATATCTGAAAACACAATCATTTCTGGACTTTGTTTTAATTTTACTGAAAACACAACAATACATGACACATAACCATCTGAGGTAAACTATAAGATGGAGTGAAGAAGAAATTTTACATGGTCTTATCTCAACCAGGCTCCTCACGTCTTAGAATCAGAATGAAAACATATATAGAGTATTTCATTAAATGTAAAACTTTGGTAAAAGTATATTTTGTTGCCTTTCTTGGGTAGTTTTCCTTTCTGTGGAATTTGAATTTGTGCTTGGCTCAGCTTCAGTTAATATTCAGGTGCAGCAAAAAGATCCTTTAAGTCATGGGGAGATTCAGTATTAGGCGATCTGCTTCTAAAGAGAAAGTTGTCCTTTTGGCAGAGATCTGCTCTCCTTTCAGTAACAGTGTTTTCTTCCTTGAAAGGTAAACTAAAATTGTTCTATTTTTGAAATGTATAGCAAGTTATATTTATCTAGTTATCAATTATTTTACTACAAAAATCTGTTGAAAGAGTAAATAGGTTCCTTGCAAACAGGACAAATATAGGCTATGTGAACTACATATGAATATACACATAACTCCATTTTGTACACATAAGCTCTTCCTCTATAGTGCTAATACCATAATATAGCACCTCTGGTGCCTTTGTATGCTGGGCATTTCATGAAGGGGAAAGCATGAGAGAGCCAATAGTAACATTCTTCTTTAATTTTTCCAACAAAGTTATACTTCCCTTGTTGTAGCACTCTTTAAATAAACTTTACGATCTCTGTACATATTTTTTGCTTTCAAATTATAAAAGGAGAATGCAGAGACTAGTATTCACATTTATACTAGCAGGTGCTAATGTTAGTTAAGTAAAGCATGCATAAATACCTATAAAATTGTTTCCAGCTCACACAAGGTGAAGTGAATGAGGCACTCCAAGACTGATGTTAACTACTATGACATATTAATAGCTGGATGCAATTCATATGTAAACAAAATTCAATATTTGATATCAAATCTCAAACCATACTGTCTTCTACCATTCAATATGTTAAAATGTAAACATAATGGATGGAGAAACTGGATAAACACTGCAATATAACTAGAACATACACTGTTATGCTTGATATTTTAACTTCTAGAGCTAAATACTAACAGCAGTGGATGGCAGGAACATAGTACTTTTTATTTTTCCCTTGGCACACTTCCAACACCTTAGCTCGAAATTTGTATAATAAATTTCCCTTCCTTTTCCTTCTTTTGGTGCTGAGAGACTTTACTCAGAACAGCTTACCTGGTGTGATCCAATAAAACAGTCACCACAATACTGTAATATGCAAAACTTCTCATTGCAGATGTTGTTCAACCTGATGAGCAACTCTGAGTAAATTTTTACGATATAACTGTTGATGAAAATAAGAGCAACCAGTTGGAAAACTATTACTTTGGGTATCCTACTCTGGAAATTGTCAAATTGTTAAACAATGTTTATTGTATAAATGAAGAATTCATCTGACTTTTGCTGAAGTAACAGTGCTATTATCTCAGAATATTAACTACTTCTCTGTGTACAGAAAATGGTACTGTCCAATACCTTATACTGCTAAAATCATTCTCTTCTTGGACAATAAATTGTGTTCCTTATCTTTCACATTAATTATATTCACTTAAATGTTAGTTTTCCTGCTTAATTCAGAAAACCTTTGTTCACAATATGCAGAGAAGAAAACAGAAAGAGTTAATTTTGGTCCAGAGTTACAACAGTGCCACTGTGAATAAGGTCTTACCCAAGGTAAATTCTTGGGATGACAAAATCCACAAATATTACAAAAGAAGATGAGTACTTGAGTTTAAAAAAAAAAAAAAAGTAATTAGGAAAACTCATGAATACATATTTCTTATATAAAATGGGTCATTTAACTCCCACTCTCCATTGCTCCATTATCATGCTTTTCCTGTAGAAATCTTTTATTTTAAAAATAAGGAGGCATGTTCAGAATTATGCCTCTTGCTGAAGGCAGCTTATAAAAAATAAGTATTTCCAAAAAGCAGAAATCATTTAGTCATTAGAGTCTTCTTTCAAATCTCAATGCAAAAGAGTAGCAATTCTGAGGCATAATGTCAAAATTCATAAAATGCTCTTGAAATAACACATGTAACACATTTAGTCAATCCTTGTAGTACAAATCCAATTAATTAAATTTGCCAGGTGATGCTTTTAAAATAAAAGCTGACAATTTGCTTATGGTAATACTGTCGTGATGCTTACTGTTCATAGGTTAAGCACCTCTTCTCACAGTGCTCACATAAAGACTTGCACTGTATGGCTGCAACAGCAAGAACATGCTGCTGCTGAGGAAATGTCCATGTAAATTTTACTGGTTGTTACAGTTTGTTAAGCTTCATCAAGTATGAAAGCAAATCTCATACCCTCAGCCTGATGCTACAGTCTTTCCTAAAACCCGTAAAATGTTAATGTTTTTTTAAAAATCACTAAAAGTGGTTAGATAGAAATCTTTTTACTGTCACCAAAATGCTTTCAAATAACTCCACTGACATACAATTAAATCCCTTGGATAAAAGAAAGCCCACTGAATATTCCAGTACAGTTTTCTTAAAGAAAACTTTCAAAAGTTTGCTCAAGGACATTTGTGCAATCACCAAACAGATAAGGAGCTTATTTGGTTCTGTCTCCTCTTTGAGCCATAATCTTCAGTTTATGTTACAGTTTTTCTATAACAGCTGAAATTGTGTCAGGATCACTACTGTAGGTAAAGAAAAATCAAACACTTGAAGAGATCCTAAGTAATGCTAGGAAAAGAAAATATGAAAAAAGCCACCACTTAACAGTTGTTTTCCTGGTATTGTGTGTGAGATACCTTGGAGTTTAAATATTTCTTGTTGCAGTACATATATTTTCAAACATGGAGGAGACCATATTTTCATTATTGTTTGCATAGATTTGCATATACTTTAGTTTATATTTTTGTATGCTTTTGATATTTACTCTAGGTGGCATTTATCTACACTATAATAACTTCCTTTTCAAGTTTATTAAATGCTGACAACTTCTGTGGCAATCAGCAGACATCAAAATTTGAAGCTAATACATTCCAGAGAAAGAAAGAAAATCCTCCGATTTGATAGATCTGAACCCATCAGGTAGACCTGAATTCAAAAAGGGGAAATGACTGGTCTGTAGATAAAGGAAGGTCTATAGAACTAACCTATCATAATGTTTGAATATTTTTTATTATTCAAGTCATACTATGTCTAAATGTATTAATTTTTCTGAATATTTCTTTCTGGAATCGTACACATCTATCTGCCATAGTTTTTCTAATTTCCATTTGATTTTTTGCCAGAAGATGAACTTTGGAATTCTTTGATATTGCTAGTAGCTTTAAAATACTAAACTTATTTGCTTAAATAACACTAATCTCAGCCACATAAAAATCATTAGCATACTGCAGTTTCTTAAATATGTTATCATTCCTAAATATGCTATAGCACATCCTTTCTTAAATGTTATCACATATTATTTCTTTAATATGTTGTCACATACTGTTTCTTAAATATGTTGCTGCAGAGGCACAACCAATGTCTCTGATGGGCTCAGTTTTAGACAGTGACAGGTCTGTTTTGGAGCCAGCTGAAACGGACTTTGTCTGGTACCTGGCAATCTGGTTTCTTCTCACAGAGGCCATCCGTGCAAGACTCTCCCTACAGAAAACTCACCATGTTAGCTCAATACACCCTCTAAAGTGGTCCATATCACTTTGAACCTACTGAGACAGAGGGATCTGAAATACAGTGCCTCACAGACTGGATCAGACTCCAGAATGCCTCATGAAAAATTGTCACTGAAAAGCAACTTCAGCAGCCACTGCTTTGCACGTGACCCTGCCAACAGACCCTAAGTTATATAAAAGAACAATTACCATACCTAGGACTTGGTGAACTTACAACTGGGAACCTAACTGAGGGTGCTTGCTGAGCTTTATTGTGACTCTGGTCAGACTTGCCAAACTGGTTTTGCTCATAATTAAACTTTTTCCATGTCTGGAAAACAAGAATTGTAAACTGCTAGGATGTGCAGTTTTCATTCATATGTCAGTAATGAAGTGATTTTGGAGATCATAGGTTTTTACTGTGATGCTGAATTTTTCCTTCTCCTTCCTGCCCTTTTGAAAGTGTTTCTTAGTCTGTAGGATTAGTTTCTTTTTGTCTGGCCTAGATCACAATGATCCTGTCCTTTAGGGAGTACATACTATATTTAATAATTTCCTGCAGCTTTGTTTAGGATTTGGAGATGGGAACAACTTCTAAAACTTATTCAGTGTTACACTTGATCACAAGCAAATAAGATAATCTCATGTTTTCAATGTGGCAAGAACTGTTTAGAAAAATGTAAAAGCAAAGACTACACATCCTACCAGCTTGGAGGATGCTATTACCCTCACCTTAAAAAACAAAACAAAACACAACAAAACACAACAAAACAAAACATAACAAAACAAACAAACAAACAAGGCAAAAAACAAACAAACAAACGAACCAACCAACCAAAAAAAAAAATAAGGGGAAAGAGAGGTGTTCTTTTTAAATTTTTTACTATAATTTTTTATTATATTGGTGAAAAGAAAGAATACAAATAAACAGCATTTTTTGTTTTCATTCAGTAAAGCTCACTTGAGGGGAAGCATAAATAGAAATTAAATATTTAATCTGAAATTTTTTCCTTTTACTCATATGTAATAAATGTAATGATATTCATAAATCTTCTCCTCTTCATCCTGGAACACCTGCTGGTTCAAAAAGATTAAGCTATAACTGGTAAATTCTGTCATAATTAACAATGCAAACAGCTAATTGAGTGTTACTGGTTGATGTTGTTCTTGTTCAAATAAATAGTGAGTATCATAAATAATAGAAATTTCTTATTTCCTGAGGGATAATTTGGAATTCTTACTGTACGCTGTACTCAATACAGAAATCCCTTTAAAAATATCTAATGAATCTAACCAGTCATCTGAAAAGAGTTTCACTTGTGTAGGCTTGCAGAGGGGATTAAAGTATAATGGGAAAAGAGATTATACTTCAGTACTTGGGGGAAGTAAAAATGCAAAGGTGTGGTTTTGGATCCAATTCCTGTCAATGCTGGTTTTTATTTCTGACACAGAATTCATACCCAGCAACACAAGCATAGGGACAGATGCGCTACTCTCAGCTTCATCTGTGTTCACAGAAACCACTTCACAGTTTTCCTATGAAAGAATCCTAACAGGAACTCAGACTAAAGCACAGAGTGATTCCTTTCTTTTCTAGAAGCTTGTGAGAGAATACAAGCTTCTAATCTGACCTGTAAAACACAGATCAATGAAGTATAAGCAGAATTCTCACAGAGGAGGACTGAGGCACTGTTTCTTTCCAAAAGGCAAGGTGCTGTGATTTACAGATCTGGAGCAAAAATGAGTAATTTTTCTATTAGTTATACTATTGACTTAGAAATAAAACTTAATTGGGAGCTTTAAAAAAACCAGAAGTTTATTTGTAGCGATACATATTTTAACAGAATGAAGACTTAAAGAAAACATGCTTGTTTGAGGACAGTCATTATTCATTTTTAGGAGTGTTTTAAGAATGTGGTGGAGTTTCTGGTGAGAGTGAGACACAGAACTTGATGAATTGGACCACTGTAAATTGATGGTAAATGAGAGTGCAATAACATGGGGCAAATAACTAAAATGAAAAAAAAAATAAAAATAAAAAAGCACTTTTCCTCTAGCCTAAAGATCTTCAATGAACTCTAACCCTCATCTGACCAAAACAGATACATGCAACAGCTCAGTCATTTCTTCAAAACACTCAGATTAATAAGTTAATAGAATTAATTTTCTTATATGTAGTCTAGGAGCTTTGGAAGAGTAAGTTTACTATTAATTTATGCTGTCAGGGCATAGTCTGGGAACTTTTGGACTATAAGTGAAGATGAATGAGTCACAAATATATGACTTCTCAAACACAGAGCTCTGGAAATACAAACTATTTTTATTTTCCCTTAATGAAATGAATCTGTTATATGTGACTCAGGTAAGCTTACCACAAAGGACATCTTCTCAGGAACACTCTGTTGTTAGTTTTACTCTTGGTGTAAAAAGAATAGGATTCTATACTGTGGCTTAGCTTGATTGTGTTTGCCACAAAAGAAACAATATTTTCAAAAGGAGCTCTTCAAAGAAAACCATTTTATACATACTTTAATATTTTCAAACTGACAGTTAAATCCCAAGGAGCTTTCTCTGTAGAACGGAGGCTGAGAAGTATTAAAATCTGTAGATTAAACTCTCGAGAACAGAGCTGGCAGACAGCTTTTTTTGTAACAATAATTATCAGCTCCCTAGGGTTCAGTCTGACATGTGAATTTATACTGATGGTTGTCAGATGGCTATAATATTGCAGGAAACAAACTGGGTAAAGACCAAAAAAACCTAGACATTATGCTACATGAAGTGAAGCACTCTTATCCTGCATAAAGAAAAACCAGGTTACTGAAGATAATGCAGGTTTGCTACTAAAATGACTAAAGAATGTCTTGGTATGTGTTTTCACTTAAAGTCAGTTTAGCTGTGGAGCATTGTTAATGTTCCTGTTGCACAGCTTGTCAAACCAATGCTTTCTTTCTGCACAAAACCAGCTTAGTTCCTCATTTTCACTAATAAACCCTTCTGGAGATAAACATCCTCAAAGACCAGCCCCGGTTTTTCAGAGTTTGCATTGCCATTAATCTACAACACTTAAAACTCATTTCTAGGTAAACAGATTGTGTTCTTGGTATGAGTACTGAGTATGGGAAATACTATTTTCTGTGAGAAATTATGTGAAAAAGAAAGTGTGTAATACAACCCATGCTCATAAAACCCTGAATAGTGTCGCCTCATTTGAGCTCATCTCCAAATTCTTAAAAAGCTAAACCAGTGTTTTTGTTTTCACACAGCATGTTACAGACAGTTTCAGATTTGTGAGTTGGGATATCATTCCCATAAAATTTACTTTCTCCAGAAATTTTGATTCAACTTACTAAAGAAGCAGGTATTTGGTGAAATATCTTTTTTATTTACTTTAACTAAGCCTAAAAACACTAAGTAGTTACTACACCATACATTTATGCTATTAAATAGGAACTGATAATAATGACATGACTATGTGATGAAAGATGTATTTCAAGGACAGTTCTAGAAGACGCTTATTTTTTCTACCACAGGTTGTGGAGTGTGGTTCTGGCAAATACTATGTTATTAATGGGTTTTGAATTTAAATATGTAGAATCTGTCAAGAACTACCTAGTTTAATTTTTTTCCAATAGTACTTTATTATTTTTAGTTCTGAAGATCAACTCAAACTTCACAGAAGTTTTCAAACAGACCAAACATTTTCTGATAAATTATAAAAAAAGAGCAATGCAAATATTATTCCAGAAATTTTGGGGGGATCAACATTTTTCCAAGTATCTACTATTCAGAGAAAGAAAAAGTGTTTCAATCCTGATGCTCTTTCATGTTGGAAGATACGTAACTCTGTATGCACAGGAATATTCTCAACATTACCATCATTTCGCTCAAAAAAATAATAAATCCATAAATCTTTATTTGCAGATCTCTTCAAGTATTTGTTGCAATTCCTTTAGAATTCTTACTCTGTATCAGACTATATTATATTTGTTACCTGCAGTGCCTGTTTTTATCCTTGTGTTGGAAATTCTTTGGTAAGGTTCTGCTCAGTGTGCCTCCTTTATATTTGTGTCTCAAAGAATCTGCTTGCGGTAGATCTACTTCTACCTTAATATTTTGATTACTCTAACCTTTTAAATGTATTTGAAATGGAAATATTTCTTGAAAGGCTTCAATTTTTTCTCATTTGTGTCAGCTTTACAGTAACATTACTCTCTTGACTTCATTTAAACTACTCTTGATTTATAACATTTTTATTTATGTTTGAATCTGGTCTATTTTTTATATATTGAGTAGATTAGGGTTTTTTGAGTTTTCTTATTTTATTTTGAATTAACTGTGGTGACTGCAAAGTAAAAGTCTTCCAACTAGACATCAATAATCTATACGTGTGTGTATTCAGTCAGGATGTACTACTTTAAGGATCGCTGGGTAAATATGTTGCTACATGATTTAGCAAAATAGTTGTTTTGAAGTTCAACATAGCCTACATAGGTTAAAATAATATAAAAGTAATAGTATGGAATCAGGCTATATGCATTGATACAGTTATCAACACTGTACTCTAGAAGCTTCACTTAAAAAAAAAAAAAAAAACACCAAAAACCAAAACCAAAACCAAAAAAAAACCCACAGATAAATAATTGCTGACTAACCTGATCACTTATCACAACAAAATTAAACATTTTTATTGACATAGGAAGAACAGTGTATATTGTTTACTTGGACTTCAGTAAATAATTTGGCATTATTCCCATATTCCCATTCACTGGCACTACAACCTACTAAACAAATAGCAAGATAAGGATTGTATGGGTGATCTATGAAATGGGTAGGAAATTGGTCACAGGCTACACTCAGCGGGTGGTGATCAATGTTTTTTAATCAGAAGTCACAAGTGGAGTCCCCCAGAGACTGATGTCCCGTGCTGTTCTGAACGATGGAAATGAAAGCAACCTCACTAAGTTTGCTGATAATATAGAACTCAGTTGTAAGGTGACATATCAGAAGGGAAAGTCATCTTTCAGAGAGACTTGGACAGGTTGTAAGAGTGGGCTAGCAGGAACAATATGACACTAAACAAAGACAAGTGCAAAGTCCTGCACCTGGGTCAAAATAACAAAAATAACCCAGTATGGGCTAGGATCATGAGACTAGGGAGCAGCCTTGCTCCTAGGACCTTGAGGTCCTAGGGGTCTATGCCATGAAATGTTGAACTAGATATTTTTAAGGTCCTTTGCAACCTGGGTTTATTTATGACTCCATGATTCTGAAAGCCTTCAGAAACTAGTACTAGTCACTCCTAATTGTCTGATGGAATTTCCTGCAATCAAATATTGTTTTCTTCTAATAATGTATATTAGTTTTGCACATGTTCAGTGGTGTAGAACATAATTTCTGTTTTACAATGACTGAAAGTTTTCTAGTTTTTGATTATAAGATATTCAATTTGAAAAAAAAAAAGATGGATTGGCATCAATCTATTTGTTGTTTAAAGGACATCCATGTTTTTAAAATGAGCATTTAATTTCTTGGAGACAAACTTACATGAGACATTAGGGAATAATGCCTATACATATTTAAGGACCTCCAATATTGTCTTATCCTTATTTAGAGGATTTTCTGAAACCATTGACTTCAACTGGTAGTGTTTTAAACTCAACAAAAAAACAAATTATTGCTTGCACACAACTGCGAACTATCTGCTTGAATAATACTTGAATTCACCTATTTTGTCATTAAACTTTACTGTAGACATTAGAATTTTAAATCCTGTGACCTTTCTTCCAATGCATGGTGTCTATGCAAACAGGCCTTTGGATGAATGCTTTTCTTTTTCCAGATCTCTCTAGGAAAAAAATTCTATTTAAATACAGAATGAGAAAGCTTAAAATTATTAATGTTATACATAAGAATAAATATCACACTATTCTGTTTTGTGGGAAGTTCAGTGTTAAGCGGGAAGGGGTAGTTCTTCTTATAATTCTGGGTTCCCAGATTCTGACAGTTTGCTTATTTATTCGACTTTTAGATGAGAAAATGAGGTTAGAGTACACAGAACATTGCTTAGTTAGCGCAACTTTATGAATTGTTCCTAAATATTGTTTGTGTAACGTTGTTGCTTACAAACTGTTCACAAGCAGATCTTCAATCTCTGTCCTATCCAGTAATATGTCTTGATATTAAACAATTTCATTACTATGAAGCATAAGTATGAAATCTGACTAAGGACTAAACATTGGAGATGAACATCAGAGGTTTTTAAAAGATCATTTCTTTTGCTACCATTCAGCAGTAAAGAAGAGAAATAAAATCAGGTGGAAAAATAAGTCAAACTAATTTATTTCTGTATAAGGCTCTCTACATCTGGGTCAATTAGTGACTCAGGAGAAGAATCTGAACATCGAGCAGAGAACTGAGTAATGGAGTGAGACAAAACAGAATGTCTTCAGGAAACTATTAGTTCAGCATATTGGCTATGAAGTAGATAGTTACTATGTAAGTTTAAAATATGTTCTGAAGATATTTAATTCCCTCTCAAAGTTTTCAGTTTCTTTGTTGACTTTTAATCCCACAGAACACTTCCTTTATTAGAAGTGACTCAGAACAGGAAGTGCCTCAACAACTTGGCTATCAGTATCCACTATTTACTATGTAGACACAGTCTTTGATCAAAATGTCTGCTATAAGATTCACTTAATCTTTTCTCAATTTCTCTCTTGTCTTCAACAAACTTTAAATCTCTCTGTTTCAAGATGCTTTCACATTTAATAATGTGATCAATGTGAAGAACAGTTAAAAAATAAGTGTTCAAAATCTTTTCACTAAAGCATAAAAAGTGATATTTTAAAAGGAAGAATTCCAAGCATCAGCTGAAAATTAATATAGTGAAAGGGATTGCAGTAAGGGAGCAATGCCTGGATTAAAAATCACATAACTCCCTGATTCTTTCATTACTTTTTTTTTGTTCTTTTCTGTAGATGGGAAAGTGCAAGGCATCTTTTTCTATTACTTATTTTTTCTAAGAAAAAATGAAACAAACCCCAAATAATTCTTGTTCTACATTGAAAACTTTTAGGGAAATTTTGCATTAAGGAGAATTTTGAAAAAAACAGAACTTTTAGGATGAAAGAAAATACTTTTATTGATAACTACATTAAACTCAAAAAAACTCCTAAAAAACATATCACATAATATCATATATCTATCCGTAGATAGATATATCATAAACACTCACTTTTTCATAACAGTTATCTAAGTTTTGTAAACTTTTGTAAGATGGGATTACCTAATGAGATCTTGATGCAGTCTAGCACACTCGAAGATCCAAGAGCCTGAAACTCCTAAGGCATCACAATTACTTAATTAATCTTCTGCAATACAAATCACATAGAACATTATCCTGTAACTTCTACATGAGAAGTTCCTCATAAAGAGTGAAAATACTTGTGTAACTGAGGATGTAACACCATGACAATAGCATTTTCATTCATAAATAAAGGTATAATTTTACTATCAGTCTTCATTAGTGAAAGAATTGAAACATCTTTTCATTTTCTTTGATGTTGAAAATGATGAGCAAGTTTCACCCCTGTCTTAATTTGGAGGAGATTAAGAAAGTTGTTGGACTAGAAACCGAAGAAGAGAGAAATCTCCTTTAAATTTAAAACAAAATTTAATTAAAATATGATAATAGAAATGATAACAGTTCTTAACTACAATATATATCTATATATCTATTCAAGAGAAACAAAGAAACCAGAACTGAATGACCAATTTATAATTAACTCCTCTGAACATGATACGGTCTCTGCTCCCATTAGGGCGCAGTAATATTTATAGACAGCAGGAGGAGATGTTGCTCCTCGGCTGGTGCTGGGCTGCCCCCTCTGTGGAGAGGTTGGGAGTGGCTCTCTGGGAGGAGTGGTGTGAAATTGATGAGGCACTGCTATGCAGAGAAGGATGAGCTGGGATCCTATCCATGGGCAAAACTCTCTCCTAGTCCTTGGCTGGAGGAGGGACGGTGCGCTGGAATGTGCTACCGGCTATGGAGTGGTGCCCCCCTGCCACCCCCTGTATGGCAGCCGTCAGTTCTCTAGGGAAACCTGCAGCAAAACTCCGGGTAGCAAAATGGCTCTCTCTGTCTCTCTCACTCTGAAGCACCGGGAACTCAAAAAAAAAAATAAAAATCCAGGGGATTGGAGACAGGAGAAGAGGGAAGGACAGCAGTCCTGCAGGAGTAGAATCTCTCTCCAAGGAGGCGTCTCTCTTTGCCCCACTGCAGTCCTCTTCTGTCAGCCGAAAACCAAGAGTACCACCTTCCCTTACCACACCTATCTCAGTGATTAAAGTCACTAGGCAACCCACCTTCTCTCATCATCTCCTACTTTGTTATCTAGCCTTGGGGGAAGATAGGGCCATTAAGTCTTAATTCGTTGGTAGGGGAAAGGAAAATTCCACCAGCTCCTAAAAACTATAACAACTCCTCACAATGCTTTTTTATAAACAATTTCAAAATTAAGGAGAAAGTTTAAAACCATGCAACTAAGGCTCAAGGAGGATATAAGGAATCAAACAGAACACTTTTCTGCCATAACTTTCACATGCAATGTGAAAAGAGTTTATGTATTCCTGATGAATGAGAGAAAGGGCAGATTCATTTAGCGTTAACAATACCATTACCAACTTGTGCAAGCCTCTTTTTCCAGGAAAAAAAAAAATTAACTGTTTGCCTAATATTTACAGATTCCATTAATATATATTGGTTTTCATTGATAGAATACAGTAATACCACACAGGAAGGGAGATGACAAATTCATATTATTAATAAGTCAACTGCTTTCTGGGTAGTTGGTAACTTTATCTATCTATCTATCTATCTATCTATCTATCTATCTATCTATCTATCTATCTATCTATCTATCTATCCACTAAAACACTAGTGTCTTGATATCTGACCTGAACACTCTAGTTAGTAGTCTTGTGTGTAATAATGGCCAATCCATATTTCCTGCTGTGAGAGTATTTATCTTAACACATCTATGTACTGAACAGGATGTTAATTAAAAAGAATTTGAATGAAACCTGTTCAAAACGTCTGGACTCAAACCTAAAAGGAATTTGATGTGACCTTCACAAACCTTGAATTTATAACTGAGTGAAAATTAACAACCAAGTGAAATATGCATTAATAGCACACTTCAGCTAACTGGGGTGTACTGCCTCTGTAAATGAGGTGCCTCCAGTGCAGCATGCAGCAGAAGCTATACCACTGGTAATTCCATAACATTATGTGTTATGGCAGTACAGCTATGTGCAATGTTTCATTTGAGATATAAGCAAGTTATAGTATATCACCTGAAGATTTTAGATGGACATTATGTTTCATGGGTAAAATTACAGACTTAACATACAACACACAACATTACTACCTCAAAATTTACACCAGCAGAATGATAAGCAGAAAAGAGCCCTGAAGATATGTCAGACCTAAACAATTTTGAATAATACATATACAACTCTATAAAAGTCATTATTCTAAATCTTTCTGCTATCATAGTCACATATTATTTATGAAATTTCCACTTGACACAAAAGAATATTAGCCAGATAGTTAGTTGTCCATTTTCTTAAATTTCTCCCCACATTTGGACAGTGCTTGATTAGTACTTGGTAAGTACTAATTGGTAAGTACTTGGTAAGTATGTACCAAGTACATACTTGGTAAGTACTTGAATTGGTTTTTTTCTAATTTCTTTCCTTAGAGCAGTAAATCTAATCAATTGCCTTAAAAAGAAATCCAGATATATTAACAATGAAAAATAACATTATTCCATTACTCCAATCCAGATCTTTGTGTATCTCAGATATAAATGCTACAGCTCATTCTTTCTGTCTTCTTTTTTTTAACTTTCCCTTAAATATCAACTTCCTTTATCAACTTTTACTAGAACAATGAGCATGTCATTTCCTGTCACTGCTTGTATAGTACTTTAATTAACTGATAACAGTGTGAGGTCTATTTAGATGGTAAAGAATCCAGCTTTGCATCCTGACTGGTAAGATGAAATGCTATGCTCCTGCAATATTTACTAAGGTCATAGCTGTACTCCAGATATGCTTGCCTTCTTAGTTTTCTGTACCTGAACTAGCTCAACAGTGCCTTCTCAAATTTCTTGCTTCTTGAAATCTGTTTCCTTCCTCTCCAGGGATTCTACTCCACTAGAAATTGACCTTTTTAATGCTTAGACCTCTCTTCAACTACATTGTGACATTTCGGTGATGTCTGAGACAAATAAGTCCATAACTAAATTGCTTTTATAACAAACCTTTCCTTTAAGAAAATGAAAAAAGCATAACCTGACTCTGCTATACTAGTTTCTGCAGTTTTTTAGTCAACAAACTGTGGAACAATATGACTTTAGAGTGAACTTGTAAACCAACTCATTTTTGCTTTAATGAATATTAATTTCATACAGTCACTTTGTAAAACTTTATTTTGAAAACAGATAATATTTTCCTGATTGCCAGAAAATCTTTATCTGTGTCCAGATTATAACCACTAGTTTTCATGTCACTTAAATTCTTCATAAGTTCCTCTTCTCACCTAAGGAAAACTGGGTTGTTTCCTTCCAGCTGTATGTGTGGCCAGCAATAGTGTGCTGTGTTCTGCATAGAATTTTCTTAAAACTTGTACTGTGTTTACCTCTCGACCTTTTACCATCATTAGTTTTTGCACAATCAATGTACAGCTTTCTACTCTATACCTTTGTTTATGGTATTTGCAGTACAATTTTCTTTTCTGTGTTCTGATACTTGTTTTGAATAACGGGAATTTGTCAGCACAACGAAGGTATTACATTTCATAGAGTCATAGAGTGATTTGGGTTGGAAGGGACTTCAAAAATCAGCTAGTTCCAGTCCCTCTGCTATGGGCAGGGACATCTTTCAATAGATCTGGTTACTCAGAGGTCTATTCAACTGGTCTTGAACATTTCCAGGTATGGAGCATCCATAGCTTCTCCGGGCGATCTGTTCCAGTGCCTCATCACCCTCACAGTAAAGAATATTTTCTTAATTTCTGAGCTAAAACTAGTCTCTTGTTTTGCTTCATTTTGTTCTACAGATATATTACAAATATTTTAGCTGTGTAAATTTTTATTGTTCAACTTATCAATATTTGTATCTACAGTTCCAAAAAAGTGAACTTTACCTGTTTTGCACCTCTGCATCTTTCCTGTGATTATTAGCTATTTTTTTAAGTCCCTGCTGCATTTTGTATTTTCAAAGTCATGGGATTTGTTTTAATGAAATATGTTGTTTTCAAAGCTATTCTCTAGAGTTAATATGTTGATTTGTGATCCATTAGAATATTTGTTAATCTTCTAAAATAAAAATATTTTCTCCTGTGTTTCTGGATGGATTCTGTGATTCAGCCACAGAATGGTTGAGGTTGGAAGAGACCCCTGGAGGTCACCAGATCCAAATCCCCCCTCAAGCAGTGCCACCTCAAGGTCATTGCCCAGGATAAGATCCAGACGACTTTTGACTGTCTTCAAGGAAAGAGAGTCCATAACCTCCCTGGGCAACCTGTGGCAGTGTCTTCTCACCTCAACAGTAAAAACGTGTTTTCTGATGATCAGAAAGAAACTTCTGTGTTTCAGTTTGTGTCCATAGTCTGCAGCCTTTTTACTGAGAACCACTGAAAGAACCTGGCTCCATCTTATTTGAACCTAGAAATCTTCAGGTAAGTATACAGATTGATGAGGGCCCATCTGAACCTTCTCTGAACAGACACAGCTCCCTCAGCCTGTCTTTCTGGGAGGTGTGTTCCAGGAACAAATACAGCAGAATAATTCTTCCTAAAAGGGGCCTTTCTAGGGAACAGAAAGCTAGGGAGACACTCTCTGGATGGAAATGGTCTGTAGATGTAAACATAAAATCCTATTGCACATTCCCAGAAACATCAACAGTGCCACAGTTAAGAGAACATATGTAGTGAAAAAGAGTGATTTTGCAGGATGAAGCAGTAAAGCCAGTCTATGAGACAGAGCCCTAAGTCTCTCTTTTGAGGAGAAGGAATTGGCTATATGAAATGGATCCTCCTCTCCTCATTTTTTCTTTTCTTTTATGCTTTCTTATCTATTTTTCTTAACTTCAATATTTGGTATTATCAAATGGTAAAGAGCTTAAATTCATAATTCTATACCATATTAATTTTTATTTTCTTTATAAAGACACTACAATTACAAGGTCTGGTTGCAATTTTACATTTATTTACATTTACATTTATTTTTTGCTTTACATAAGTACACAAAACTTACAGGTTACATTTAAAAACATTAGGAAATTAAGTATTTAAAGAAAGTGATTCCCAGACTTCAGAGAATTTTGAATTACACAAATGCACAATCTGAGAAAGTGAAAGAGCATGACTTCTTCTATTGCTGCCAGATATTAATGTGAGATAAATTTCTTGAAGGTCTGAATTTTATTTTTTTTTTAACTTTGAAGACCTGATTCCATAGGAGGCCCAGCAGCTTAGTGCACAGTGTTATTGTCTTGCTTCAGTTATTTATAAGACACTTTTCTCAGAAGTAATCTCCATACAATCCCCAGTACATTCATTATGGAAAACCTGGAGCATAAGAAATGATTGCTTCCCTTTGTGTTCATTCCTGAACTGCTTGATGTGTTCCAGTACATACAATGCAATCAGAAGTGTAACCCCCACAAATATCTGTAAAAAACTACAGTCAGAAACTACTAACGAGGAAACCGCACACAGCACACTGGAGCTGTTACTCAGTGGTCAAGCCCCAGTCGCTGCACACAGACAAAAGGTCTAATTTCCATTCTTCAGGCATTGAAAATTCTCCTGACTTTATCAGGGGCTTTGCATGTGTAAAGACTGCAAGATGAGCAGCAGGAATCCCAAATTAAACTACAGTGTAATCACTTTACTAATGCCCTATCACTGAGAAATATCACCATATTGACTTATAATGGGAAATGGACCATAAGAGCAGATGGAAATAATGTAAATGGATGAAGTTATGCAAGAACTGAGAAGTCATCTTGATTATAATTTTTAAAAAAAGAACAATTGACTCCTGTGACATTATGAAATGTCATCTAAGCAGCTGTGCTGAGAGCTGTGTAGGAAAAAGATTACACATGAGATACTTAGTTCATGTAAACTTCTCCAGCAGAACAAAAATCAAATAACAATGCTTACATATTTTTAGTGGAAAAATATAGATGAGTTCATATAAATGCATACATCTATAAATATTCCTAATAAAATCCATTTGACCAATGTAGATTCATTGAGATCTTGTTGTATTCCTCTGCCTTTGATTTCATTACTTTGTAAATGTCTTTTAGTATACCAAGCAGTTGCCTATTTTTACTAGATTTCACTTCAGGCTTTCTAGTCATAATATGTGATTGAAAACTCAGAGAATAATTTAAAAAAGCTTTTAACTGAATTTGTAATCTGAGGTCAATAAAGCCTTCTAATAACAAATTATTAAAAATATTTAGCTAGAGGTGCTGATGAGGACATTAATGGCGAAAGATCAATGTTGTAGTATGTTTTGTACCAAAAGGTCACATCTAGTCAAATGAGCAGACTTTCCTAGTCAGGAAAATGAAACACTAACTCCAGCATGATTCTTTTACTATTTAAAAAAGTTGAATTAATTGTACATAAGCATTTTACTTCTGAAGAAAACAAACATATGAACTAATTTCTCTTATTTCTTCATAAACACCTTTGGAAAATAGGATAAAAAATGAAAAAAAAATTAATTTCTCACATAAACACAGATTTATTTTTTTTTAATTACCAAATGAGGAAATATCCCATCTTTGCATTTGTTTTTTGTTTGTTTGATTGTTTTTTGTTTTGCTTTTTTTACCTTTTTGTTGTTGTTGTTGTTGTCGGTTAGTTGGTTGGTTTTTTTGTGGTTTGTTTTTTTTTTTTTT